>CM076575.1:789098996-789495653 GCA_034641835.2 Pinus albicaulis | reverse complement strand
AGGAGGAAGCCTCACCAAATTACATGGAAGGGTAGTAGTTGTGCTAAATTAACCCTGTAATACTATGAACCATGAAGATTTTTGCTACCAAGTGACTCTGTGGAGCACTATTAAGGTTCAGATTACTATCATGATTAACTCTTATCAAAATATATAGGTGATACTACTCTTTTGAATTGGTATGAATTGTGGACAGGTGGAAGCAGGAACGAAAAATTATTCTAGATATACTTCTCATACTGAAGCAGGAAGAAATCAAAAACCAGAGTATAGCAGTAAGCAGAGTAAAGGTATGGAGAATGCACTGGTATTCTGAAGAAACTACTAGGAGCAAGAAGACGAGATGAAGGAGGAATATTCATCCAGAGTTGAGAAATCAACATAAAAATAGGTAACATCGAGGACGGTGTTCTGTTTTAGAGGGGGAATATGTAATGTCCCTAATTTTGTGCTGTTAAATGTAGTCAGTCAAAGGCTCTAAGGGTCAAGTGGACCCAAGGGAAAACGATTATTGTGGATATATTTTATTAATTTAAATTAATAAAATGAAAATGGAATTAATGGTACAAAGACTAGATAATGATTAGAGATCAGGAATCCAAGTCCACGAGGATGGATAAGGATCATAATACTTTCCCAGTTCTCCAAAAATCCTTGGAGAAAATAAATTAAATATTGAATTTTAGATTGGAGATAAAAATCTAAAAAGCTACTCCAGTAAAGAGGAAAGTTACTGGGAAGAGGTGGAATAAAACTAGAAAGAGGAAAAGCTAGTTTTAAAGTACTTTTGTGGAAGAAACAAAAGGAAAGCCTAGGAAAAAATGAAAACAGCATCTTGATTAACTAGAAGAAGTTAAGGAAACAAGTTGATGGGAAAGCAGGCTTAAATAAGCAAATTCTGGGTAGACAAGAGATTGTCTATTGCTGGAAGATATGATCTCTTCTCGGGGGGAGTTGTGGAGAAAGAGCTCAAAGGTTGGGTGGAGACTAGTCTACCTTAAGTGGTATGCACCAGTTAATTCATTCTAACTTATAATTTAGTATTATTATGCTAATTATGGTGAGGTAAAATTTTAGAAATATACTTAATTAAATATGTTCAAGAGTGGATGTTGTATATGAAAGGAATGTTAAAAATTTTAGGTGGGAATAAATTGGAAATTCTGTACATTTAACAAAAGAAGCAATAATAAACATATCAGTTCTATGTATGGTTGTACACACAATAAGTTGAAGAGTACCAACTCTCGGAATTTCTAAACCTTGATGAAGATTTAAATATGAGGTTAAGTGAATCTCAGAAATTAGTAGGGATTAATATCTATGTTTTAGCATTATTCTACAAATCAGGAAAATTTATGATTAGATTATCACAGAATGGAACTAAATATGCATGATCATTAATGTGGAATTATTAAAGTCAAGTAAATTCTTCTGTTGTATTATAACTAGACAAAGCAATACAAGAACTCAAATATAATAAACAGTGATAGCAATATCTTCAAGGAAGAACTTGGAAATTATTACTATAATTGAAATAACAACTTTAAGGAATGTACTACGTAAGAGTTCAAACATAAATTACTTAAAGGAGAAAAGAGCCTGTTCCATACATTAAATATTCATGTAATCATAAGGATATAAATCCATAAAGTTACACGGTTCAAATTCAATCTGAGTATAACTAAATTATAAAAACTTGGGAACTTTGTTCCATTTATATTAAATTGTAAAGTCTCTCTGGAAATTATTCGGATATGGCATATCAGAAAGCCCAACCTGGACCAACCTAAAGAGAAAAATTCCACGATTATGATTGAATAGAAAAGGCTAGCAGTAGTATGCAAATCCAGAAATATGTAAATAGTACCTTCACAGGACAGAACTATGAATTAGTTCTGGCTCGGGAATATAAACATAACAGGAAATAATAGTAGATTTTAAAACCAAAAGGGTTAAATAATTACCTTAAGGACAGATATAGCAAATTCAAACTGCAATAATAAGAGGAGAATTAGTTATTGCAGAGAAGGATGTAATGTACATCCTAAATGGAAAGAAAATTAGTCAAAATTGCTAAAACAAAGTCTCCGAGAATTTGTCAATGGGCTTTCAAAATAAGAGGAAGGGCATCATTCATGTACGAAGTAAAGCAAGCTAACCAGCGTTATGCTAGCATGACAGTAGTGAAAAACAACTCAAAAAGTAGTACAAATATGTACGAATTGGTGAGACAATGAGAAGAAATCCATCGTAGAAATCAACCAAGTGCAAAATCTATAGATGAAAATGGTTTAACCTAAAACTAACCGAATACCAGAGTATCATCATTACTCAGACTATACGAAACTGAATTAAAAAAGCAATACATATCTCTATGGAGAATATGGATTTAAGGAATCGAAGTTCATAAGTATCTTATAAAAACCCAATTTGGGATTCAGAAATAATTGGAATGTGTTTTTCAATTAATGATAAAAAAACGCTACCATGGAGTTAATAATGGCCATAAAACACATCCATAAATCTATGGAGGTCTCAGTAAAGCGAGTTGAGTGAGTACAGTCAGATTGTAAACGTATTAGTAAATTTTTCACGGTACAAATAAAACGTTAAAGGAGACTGTGGTGGTATTGAGACTACCTGTATGTTTTTGGTAATGATTATGGGATGGAAACAATGGGATGAGAGGAGGTCCTTCCGTTTGGCCATCTGTGTTAACTAATTACTGCAGTCACGAACATGTACCAATAATAGTAGTCAATACGAAAGCTAAACGCAAAATTAAAATAAAGCATGGTGTAACCAGAAGAAGCATTATAAACGCAGAAATAGACTTTCACCTTTCGAATAAGCCTTAATGGTGGATGTCTGAAAGGGACTCCCACATGATATTCTCTCGTAGGCATAATTTCCATTTAAACTTAGCAGAAGATTAAACAAGTAAAGAAATATACCTTGAATTAAATCGATACCACTTTATTAGAAATGATATTTCAAATTTGACCTGTGGGAAATTAATACCATGAAAATTTTGGAAATCAGAGACAGCGTAAGCTGTAAAATGGTTCAAAGGAATACCTGGAAAGAAGGGGGTTCTGTCAAACCACGCCCAGCCCAATTCCTGGTCATGGTTGCGAGACACAACTATATGGAATTCCTGTCGATAAAGCAACAAACGACTTAGAAAAGAAACTAAATAATTAGAACTATAAAAATAAGAAATAACACACTTCAAGTTCCAAGAAACCAGAGGAAACGATGTATCTTACCTGGAGCTAATGATGAATGCAACCTCTACGTAGAAACTGGAACCTTCGCTTCAAACTGACCAGAGTAATCTCTCCTCTCAGATATAAACGCAGGAACAGACGAGAGTGACATTGATGAACTGTAAGTGAAAGGCATAGCCGAGGCAGAATGAAGGAGGCTCACTAAAGACATGGAGTGAAAAATAGTCACAAGTAAAAAAAGAAACCATTTATGGAGCCTCAAACCCTAACTTATAATAGATCCTAATCGTCCACGCGTACGAGATCTGATGTTGGATGAATTTCCTGCGGATTGATGGGTTCAATCAAGACCAGACAAGTCATGTGACGTTGTACATTCATTTTAATGTCAAGATATCCTGAGGAAAATTACCTACAGAGATTTGGTGTACACTCATACGAAGAAGCCGCTCAAATTAAACCATAGCAATCACCACGCCTCGAAATTCCAATGACGGATTTAATTATGACAATGTAGTTAATGCATAATACGAAATAATACAAATGAATTCATATAACATTCAATCGCATATGGTATATATTCAGATTTTTCACATAGATAGCCAACGTCCAAGTAAACTTTGGAAAAATTAAGTGAATCGGTGGAATGAGGGTTTCACATAAGATTCGATTTAAATATATCACTTTGATGAAAGGATAAGGTGCCTTAGTGAAATGGATTAAATATAAGATGCGGATACACATATGAACATAATGAGAACTCATAATAAGGGTTTCGAATAGAGGTTCTAAACCTATGTGACAATTATTATCCTTTAGAACGAAGCTATACCAAGGTCATTTCTCTTATCTCTTCCCAAGTTACTACTTATACCTCTCCTAAGACTAATTTCTCCCCAACCACATAACTTTGCTTTAACTTTACTTTAATAGTTATAACCCCTCTATTATCTGACATATATATATAGTAACTTGAGAAGAGAAATTGTATTAATAGTTAAGGGGGGGAATTTAACTATTATGTCAAGATTTTACATGTAAAATGAAATGGGACAATTTCATAAGACATATGGTCTCATAGACATTGTAGACTTGGAAATTTAATATAACGAATATATGTTCAAAGTTATGAAAGATTTAAAATACAGCCTAGCAAAATGTTAGTGGAGGATATATGTCAGAACGTGACGAACAATAATCAGTTCATGAGGTGTGATTAGTATTAATTCTATAAATAGAAAGAAGAAGAAAAATTGACGAAATGGAGATGTTACACCCCTGATTCGCACTGTGGGTTTCGGTAAATTCTGAGAGACTAGGATGCAGGAAAATTCCTCATGTTTTAGGCAGAGAGAATCTGGTGATATCAATACTTGTGTTGGCCTAGTCCCATCTCCGATTGGTTTCTACATTCATTAATGAGAAATTCATTCCCTTGGTATTTGGTATGCATATGTACTAATTTAGATGTGGATTCTATTGTTGTTGTATCCATGGTATTTCTGTTGTTATTATGTTGGTTATAAGCATGTATTTTAATAGCTATGATATGTGGCTCTCTCCATGTTTTTACTCGTAAATGAATGCACAATGTATATATGGTCAAATAGATTGTATGGAAGTTAATGATGTAGGGGAGCAATGCTTCTTAACGATTCTCAGATAAGTATAAGACCCCTTTGCTCTGCTTTGTTATTTATACCTGTAGATTTCACGTGTGTGACATGTTTGTCAAAATGCTTGTCATGGCTAGGAGGGGTGCAAATGAGTTCTTATCAATGTGATTGCTTTTATATAATTATCTTGTTGTTATTTATCATCTCTAAACATTTCATGAAGTTCTGGGTAGAGTACTGGGTTCTGGGCCTAAAAAGGTGGCTCAAATCCCGGGGACGTGTTGTTCTATTCAACAACCCCCAATATTTTAGCTTAGTTACCTTAAAAAATAATGGGGACCCTTTTTAAAATTTTAGAGTAAAACAAATAAGACCCTTCGAGTGATTCATTTAGATAGAAATAGGAATAAAAGGGGGTAAAAACCTTAGATTTTGGCCTTAAAGGTACTCAAGCAAAGAAAGATCGCAATATCAGAATGGAAATACCGCAATGTAACACATATGGCTCCTAAAATCCACTCAAAACATATTGCGATGTGATATATAACAAAGCGCTTTTATAAAGGGAAAAGGCATTTTCTCAAACAAATTCGATCAGGAAAAGCTTACGGGACCCACTTCATGTAGGCTATCGCAAATTGCATTTTGCATTTCGCAACTCTACTACGATGGTCCTAATGTCACCCTCCATATTTTCACGATGTGATAAAATCTATCGCATCGCATTTTTCCAAACATAACCATTCTTGCCTATCAACCATATTCACCGATGTGATACACTCTACAACATCGCATTTTCACAATATGACCACTCTTGCCCACTTTCGTCGATATTGCGATTGCGATATCGCAATCAGAAAAACCAAGCCCATCGACATTTCATAAAGATCCACACACGAGCAACATTGCGACGCGACATATCTAGTTTTAATGCTAGAATGATAAAATGGGACATCAACCCATTCCAATTGTTGGACCTTGTTTTTTATCTCTTTTTGTTTAGGAAATACACTTTATTTTGCCACATTATCCATCTATTTACCATCATATTCACCTTACATTGAACCAAAGATGCATATACAAGTATTTAATTTATGTTTTTCAATTATTAGATGTTTTTGTAAAAATTGGAATTTAAGTGCATTTTTGGACAGCAGCAGAAATTCCCGTAATAGCATTATGGTTTGCATATGTGCAGGACACTTGGGCTCAAGCTGGATATGTTTCTAGAAAGCTCAGGAACTAGGAGTGAGAGTACACCTGTTGGCACATTCAGATTGAGCTTTAATAGGCCCAGTCAAAGGCGGTCAAACAGGACCAGTCTTTATGGAGGATCCCTAGAAACTAGGTCAAAACTCTTATTTTGTGGGATTTTCCAGATTATGATGGATATGATAGATGAATTTGACCTGATATCATAGGATAAGGATAGTTATGATTACTTGAGTTATTTTAGATGAGTTTGTTAGATATTTTATCTATTTAAGCCTCACACTTTGAAGGCTTTGACAATGGAACTTGTATGACTTATTATTATTATTTCTGAGACTTGGAGACATAATTGAAGACCTATTATATCATATTTTGATGTTGTTGCATGCTGGCTGATTGCAAGGGTGGAGGGCCCCCACACCAAGCTAAGTACACTTCTTAGTTCATTTCGTAGTTGTAATTTCTGAATTAGTTTGCTTATGTTTGATTTATTTATTGATGAATCTAATGATCAATCTTAAACTGCATATGAAAGGACAAACAAGTGTTTAAGTTAAGCAATCTTTCTATCGACTCTAGATTTTTAGTTAGAATTCATCATAGCTGCAGTAGTTTGCTTATGTTTGATTTATTTATTTTTAAATATTGATAAATCTAATGATTATTCTTAAACTGCGTATGAAAGGACAAACAAGTGTTTAAGTTAAGAACTCTTTTTATCGACTCTAGATTTTTAGTTAGAATTCATCTTTACATGCCTTTACATGCTTTGATTGCTAATGGATCTTAATTTTGTTTATTTCTGCATACGAAGAGACAACCCAGTATTTAAGTTAAATACTTCTTCTATCTGATCAAGAGTTCAAAACTAAGATTCATCTTTTCCTGTTTTTCTGAATTCATGTTTTCACAATAGCATTAATGATAAAATGAAATCAATGATGAAGGACAACCAAGACCTCTTAGAAAAGAGCCTCTTCAATTATTATTTCATGTATCTTGATCTATTGTTTAGAAATTGATTAAGTTAGATTTATATTTGTAATATGCATTTCCCTAATCATCAATAAACCATCTTCTGAATTGATCATAATTGAAACCCATATACTTTGGGGATGCTTCTAAGTTCACCAACCCAGATTGATAATAAATACTTGCGTTAGTTTACAATAGTGAATTAACCCAACATTTTGGTGTCGTTGCCGGGGAAGATAATTCAAAAACGGTCAAAATAGGAAGACAAAAAGATTAAAACACAAAAACAATATAAAATCACCAAAAACAACAAAAACATAGTTTTTATTTCAAGTAATGTTTTCTTATGCCTAGAAATAGAGATCAAAAAGTTAGATTTGTGAAACAAAACCCCCCATCAACACATTCATCCACAGGATTAACAACACCGGTTGCTGGAAAACCTATTATAGAAGAGTTAGAGGAAAAATAGAGATCTAGACAGAGATTAACTTTAGTTGAAAGACAAATCTTGTTAGCCTTTGAGGTAAAGAAAAAGAAATCACCTAAAGAACCTCCTTATGTTTGGAAGCAAAAATACACAACAAAACAAACTGTCGAACAACTAGAACAACCTGTCCTTGAGGAAATCAAAGTAACAGAAGAAATACAAAGTCAATCTATTGAAACACTACAAGTCTCTGAACACAAAATGGTTGAAGAAGGAGAAGGATCAACTAGAATAAACATGACTCCTGAAATAAAATTAGAATATGAAAGACAGAAAAGGGAATGGTGAAGACAAAGAGAAGAATAAAGAATAATTGAAGCAGAAAGAAAGGTTGAAGAAGATAGAAGAGCAAAAGCACTTTGAAAAATAGAAGAAGAAGCAAGAAGAGAAAACCAAAATCGAAGAACACAAGAAAATGAGCAAGAATATAATAATGACCAGGAGACTACTTTTGGCTTTCCTATTTTAGATGCAAGAGCAATACTAGGAGAAGAAATAAAAATGAAAAATATTCCACCTTCTGTATTGCCTAATTTCTATGGAATATCAATGGAATATCCTGATGCATTAATGCTTGAGTTTGACATCTTGTATATGACATATGGATATACTGATGATACACATAAACTTCGACTTTTTCCTGCTACTTTAAAAGCTGCAGCCTTGAAATGGTTTATGGGATTAGGAGAACACATGATAGCTTCTTGGTAAGACATGAAGAAAATATTTCTTAAAAAGTATCAAGCTTACTGCAAGGCTAGAGACTCTAAAGAAGACATTTTCAGAATGTCCCAATAGGAAGATGAAAGTTTGAAGGAATATTTGGAAAGATTTCTTTACAACTTACAAAAATCCAAACATCATTCTCTTAGTTTTGATACCATCCGCACTATTTTTCTAAAGGGTATTAGAGATTAGTATTTAGACATTCTAAATGTAATGGGAAAAGGAGATATTTCTAATTTACCATTTGAAGAAATTTCTAAATTATGTCAAAAATACTCTAGGGGAAGAGCTAAGAGTGGAAAAAGAGATATTGCATCAAAAGCTTCCAAATCTGCAGCAAGTGCAGTAACAAGAGCAGATATAGGAAGCCTGCTAGAAAACTTTAAGATAAATCTCTTAAGCACTTTGGGTACACAAGTATATGTTTTGAAAGCTGAGAAGAGAAAATAAGATAAAGATGAAGTCTTAGCAATTTTATGTCCAAAGTGTAGACAAAAACATCCACTCAGGGAATGTCCTTTGCAAAATATACAAGTATTTGGACTATGCACAAAAAATGATGCAACAGAAAAATGTCCAAAGTTAAAAGATTTGCAAGGGGAAAAAGTACAAGGAGTATATTCTCTCTACTATATGGCACCAAGGAGACCTTGGCAGCCAAGAATGCCTCAACAGTTCCCTCAACAAAATCCCCAAAATTTTCAATATCCTTAAAATACATAGAATACACCGATGCCATGGCGGGCTTGGCCACCACAACCATATCAAAACCAACCTTCACAAGGTCGTAGGGGATATGGTTATGGAAACCAGCCACCAAAGAAAATGTATACCCTATAGTATCAATATCAACAACCATACCCTCTGCAATCATTCCCTCAATATCAACAATTTCAGCAACAACAACCAATGCCATATCCAACTCAAAATCCACCAATGCTAACTCAATTGCAACAACTTCAACTGCCAACTAACCAACAACCTCCTAGACCAACACAATTACCAACTCAGCCAGTAGCTAATCCAAGCAACAAGGTGGATAGACCAGCATATCATGTTGAAGAGGCAACATATTACCCTACTTATTCAATTCTTCTTGTACAAGATGTCCACCTAAGGTCTAGGAAGGTGTTACAAAAATATTATCCTCCAGTAATTGAAGAACAAGTAGAACAAGGAGAACAAAGTGAACAATCTCAACCAGAAAAACAAATTCAGAAGGGTAAAGCTATCATGATACAAACTCCACCATATCCAAAGAGATTAATACAATAGAATATTCCAATATCTCTCCCTGAATTTAGTATTCTAGATTAATTGAAAAACACATATGTTAAAATTCCTTTATTGCAGGCAATCAAAGACATTCCTATATATGTAAAAATAATAAAGGAATTATGCATTAAGAAATATGGTCGAAGAAAGAAGGATCCACCAACAATCCAGGTAATTGGAAGTCTTTCAAATCTCATGTCTACAAATATAGCCATTGAAAAATATGTTTATCCAGGAATTCCTATGGTTACTATTTCGATTAAAAAAATTTCAGTGCCAAACACTTTAATAGACTTGGGAGCAGTTATCAATGTTATGACAATAGAGACTATGAAACATTTGAATCTGAAAAACATTAGGCCTACTTCTACAGTCTTAGCACTTGCAGACAGATCTAAAGTTGTTCCAGAAGGTATACTAGAAGATATCATTGTCTCACTGGATTCATGGGAGTATCCTGTCGACTTTTTGATTTTGCAGCCAAAAACAAACTTGGGAGGGCATCCCTTAATTTTAGGTCGACCATGGTTAGCTACTACAGATGCTTACATTGGATGCATGTCAGGAAGTATGATTATTACACATGGAGATGAAAGAAAGCATGTTAATTATAACCTGAATCTGGAAATATCACCATATATCGATCTCATGCATTATAATTTCATACAAACACTATCATACCTCCATCCTGCTCTCTGGATCACGTATTCATACCTTACTCCTTCAATTTCTGAACCACGCCTTCATTTTCTGGATCGCGTCTTCTAGCACATCCACGATACCAAACAGATATTTGATATATGTTTGACTCCAAAAGTTTTGAACTTCTGAAATGTCTGAATGCACAGTAATTACAGCGCTATGCTGTTCCACCTTTTAAATCGATCCATTCGTTGTCAGCTACAACGCCCTTTAAAACTCATAACATTGATGTCAATAACTTCATGGTTTCAATGAATCAAAAGTACATTATATGGAGATTGAATGTTGTGCGATGGATCCTTCTAAGGATAAGACTGTAAATGGGGCTTACGCGTTCTAGCCTCGGAAATATAACAGAAAAAAGGCTATGAATATAAATTCTTAAAAGGACCAGGACTGTTACTTGTCAACTGAAACCACATGGGGATCCGTACTGAACAGATCTTGATCATAACACACTTCTCTCTTTGCGCTAGAATTGAAATCGACTTCAATTGTATCGAAATCAGAATCATTTCAACACCAAACTCAAACAATAAACAAGATCCCAAGATCCTGCAAGCAGATAAAAATTGATGCTGCTGCACTCTGTAGTTTGATCACAACAGTAAAGCTCTGCATCATCATATTTACTGTGAGTTCCATTTGTTTTTCAACGCTGCTCAGCAAAACCACAATCTCTTCTAGCTTATAAATCGTGAGTCTCAGTCCCTATTAATTAAATTTCACTATATTTAATGGGTTTCTAACTGTTGTATCAGATATCCAATATCTGAAGATTGATTCAGCGTTGCCTTGTTCATTGACTAATGTTTGCAGTTATCTATTATTATGTGACACTTACGATCACAATGTTTCCATATTTAATTCATGCGCCCACCATTTTTATTACACAAGAATAAATGCACTAATTAACCAGCAAATTCACTCTTAACATAGTAATTGACCCATACATGAATTGATCAAATTAAGGCGCATAAAAAAATGAACATACTTACAAACTTTTCTTCTTGGCCAAATATTCAACGTTCATGGCCCTTACAATTTTCCAGAGGCTTACAGCCTTGGCTGTTCAAGCCTGCTCTCAATCACTCACCCTATTCAAGTCTCTTTTGCCTTTAAGGCCTTCTAATTTATACAAATTAAAAATGCACTAAATTGAGTTCTATCCCTTTAAAATCTCAACAAATCCCTAAATCTCTCAACATCCCTAAAAGATAGATTTTTATCCCTAAAACTTAGAAACTAATTCCAACTTAGGCTCCATCATTAATTCTAAATTATCTTGAAACTAATTTCTCTCATGTTTCCAGTTGTTGGGAAACATTTACAAATTCTCACAAATAATTAATTAAAATATAATTAATCACTCAAAATAATATTAATATTTACATGAAATTTAATATTTCTTCAAAACATGAAACCCCCTAGCTTAGATAAAATAAAAGGTGTTTTTCGGAGCTAATGCTCCTGCATCAGACTCCCCATGTAAGAAAATTCATGACCACCTGGTCATAAGTCTGGATAATTATTTCCTCCTGCATCCCAAATTTTATTTTGTAATCTTTCCTTGCTTGTCAATTGCTTTACTGCTGTTGTTATCTGTTTTTGTCTCCAGGTTTCCATATTTTGTGATGTAATGCTCCACTTGCTGTGCTCTCGCAATATTTCGTTGTCTTTCTCTTGTTGTCGGTCCTTGTCTTTCTTATTGTCGTCTTTCTCTGGGATGTTTTTATCATTAACCTCCTTATCAACTCAATTTCTCTGTCCAGTATGTCCTCTGTTTGTTGATTGTTTCCATCTCTTGATTGTTGAACTCTCATTCTTGCTTGTTCTTCACTTGTTTTGATCGCTTCCTTTTCACCCTTACTACTATTTTGCACCTTTTCTGCTGCTGCTACTATAAATGTCGCCTCACATGTTGCTGCCTCCCAAACTTCCTGTCCCTCTGCAACATTCTTTTTCTTATCATCTGCAATTTCATCTGCAGCTTCTTTCTCTGGTTCAAATGTCTCCAACAAACATTTCAGCATTTCATCAACATGCTGTAAATTAACTCCAGCATAACCTCCATCTTCCTCTTCGACAATCCTCAGTAATTGTTCATCATTATCTTGATTGATTATGGCAATCAGATCAAGTTTTTCAACCACTGTAGCCTCATCTTCTAACACTGTAGCAGCTCCAAAATTTTGTCCACCAGTCTTCTCTTGGCTATACAGACAAGCCAACTCTTTCTTGTCACCCATGGTAACAAGCCTCTGCATATGAGACATGATGGTCTCATCTTCTACCTGCAACAATTCTTCTTCTTCCAAGACAATTCCAAATGATGGAATGTCTTCTTTCTCACCTGTAAACACAATCAAATTGTCAGCATCAAAATCACAAGACCCAACGGTCTCACTTGTAGATTCAGTCATCCGCAGCTCTAAGTCTTCTTCAGGACTCAGAAAATCTTTACTGGCTTTCTCCTCAGCTTTCCCTGGCAACACTTCAGTATGCTGCTCTAAGTTCCTTCCCAACTCTTCTGTCAGCACATCAGTATGCTGATTTGCATTCACCATGAGACTGTCAGCTAGTCTCGCCTTCTTTCCATCTGTCTCCAAGATGTCATTCTGCTCTCGTACACTGTACTGAACTCTTTCGTCTGTTGCAATCTTTCTATCATACTCTGAATTTATCAACAAATATTCCAACAATGCAATTTCTCTGTAGCATTGCTGAAGCATATCATCATCACCTGCATTCATACATAAACTTTCAGTTTGCATAAAATGTTCAACAGTATCAGCTGTTACTTCCCTTATCTGCGCTTCAGACTGCTTCTCTTCTTCAGCATCCACAAGAATTTTCTCTTGTACTGTAACAGCAACAGCATCACTGCTTTCTTTTTCAAAGTACTTATCATTTTCTGCTTCCTCTGTCTTCATTCCCTTTTGAGATCTTGCTATCTCAGCATCAATCTGAACAGCCTTTAGATTCAACTCTTCTCTCTCCTGAACAAACTCTAAAGCTTGCTCATCTCCCTGTATTGTACCTGCAAACATACACAACTCGTCAGTTTTAAAACTACAAGACCTTTCAGTCTTGACTGCTTCCTCCAATACTTCCTTCTGAACAGATCTGCGTGTGGAATTTTCAAATTCCAACTCTGGCTCAAGAACTCTAAGTCCTTTCTTCAATAAGGCAATCACACTTTGCCTCAACTTCACCTACAATTGTCGCCAAATCACTCTCTTTCCCTTCAGTGGAAAGATCCATTTTCTATTCTGGGTTTCCTGCTCTTGCAGCCATTCTTCCAGTACCTGCAATTGTACCTTTATTACTGCAATCTCTCTTTCTCAGACTTCCTCAGTCATCTCACCTCTGTGGCATTCCTCTGACCCTCTTCTCTGATCCTCCATGATCATCTTCTCCATGAGTTTCTCACTCATCATGAGTTGCACTAGCCTCTACGACAGCAATCTCCCTTGCTGCCCCTTACCTCACCAAGCTCTCCTCACTCAGTCTTTTGGTAAGTACTGGTTCACTGCCTCTGGAACCTCTTGAGCATTCTCCTTTGCTCTCTCTAGGCTACCTCTCAACTCACCTTCTTCTTCAGGACACTGCAATTGTCCTCCCTATCCAGCCTTCAGCTGAATGTCAGGTTCACTGCCATCATCTTCTCTGCAACCATAAACTTCAATCACAAATTTCAAATCAGAAAAATCATCTCACCTCTTAAGATCTTGCATGATCTTTTCTTCCCTGCAATCCTGTTCACTTGTGTAGTTTGCATATCAAATTTAAAACTCTGATCTTCCTTTCAATTATTCATCATACATTCAAAGAAACACACTTTAGTTTTCAACAAAACCTTATGTCCTCATTCAGAAAAAACAAACACCTTTTCAATTTCAACAGAGCCAAGCTCTGATACCAAAAATGATGCAGGCAGGGCTAGCCTGCACTACCCCAGAATCTTTTCCTATTATGCATTTAAACATGCATTGCAATCACTGCCCAATTAAGATTCCAAACTGGGCAATTTCATATCAAAATCCCAATTCAATTAACATTCAATGGTCTCATCACTCAGACCCATTACATATCATACACCATCACATTTACATTCACATGTGCTGGATTCAATTAAAAGAATGCGCCCTTACTTTTCAAATTCGACCAGAATTCAAAATGCCAGATAACAGCAATATGGCCACTTTTCTCTCAACATATGGTAAATCAATCCATATTCAGTTAGCTCAAATAATACATGGTCTTTAATTCAATCATCTGAAATCAAATCGTTGACTTGGTAGAAATATACCTGCGCCCTTTAAAACTTTCCAAGTTTGATATTGATTATCAAAACCAACACATTTGTGCATTTATTTCCAGCTATGGTAAATTTCAATACTCGGGCTTTGCTACAAATCGAATGTCAACAAATAACTGCCCACACCTTAACTTACCTTCACAATTCAGAACGCGCCTCCTCCTGTTTCCAGACATTGACTTCCAAACACTGTTAACATCTCTGTGCTAAAGTTTGTAACTTACCTTTAATTTTATCCGCATTCAAAATGAATTCCAGTCAACACTTCCTCCAACACTGCGAATTCTTCAATAACACCACAACTGTTTCTTTATATCCTTCAAATTTATCATTGACTGTTTAGACACACGAACAGGCAGCGTTGCTATCATTATACATGCATTTCTTTCAACATTCAAACCACATTGAATTACCTCTGAACAAATGTGCTCCTGTATTAAAACCTAAATCTGGAAATATCACCATATATCGATCTCATGCATTATAATTTCATACAAACACTATCATACCTCCGTCCTGCTCTCTGGATCGCGTCTTCATACCTTACTCCTTCAATTTCTGAACCACGCCTTCATTTTCTGGATCGCGTCTTCTAGCACATCCACGATACCAAACAGATATTTGATATATGTTTGACTCCAAAAGTTTTGAACTTCTAAAATGTCTGAATGCACAGTAATTACAGCGCTATGTTGTTCCACCTTTTAAATCGATCCATTCGCTGTCAACTACAACGCCCTTTAAAACTCATAACATTGATGTCAATAACTTCATGGTTTCAATGAATCAAAAGTACATTATATGGAGATTGAATTTTATGCGATGGATCCTTCTAAGGATAAGACTGTAAATGGGGCTTACGCGTTCTAGCCTCGGAAATATAACAGAAAAAAGGCTATGAATATAAATTCTTAAAAGGACCAGGACTGTTACTTGTCAACTGAAACCACATGGGGATCCGTACTGAACAGATCTTGATCATAACACACTTCTCTCTTTGCGCTAGAATTGAAATCGACTTCAATTGTATCGAAATCGGAATCATTTCAGCACCAAACTCAAACAATAAACACGATCCCAAGATCCTACAAGCAGATAAAAATCGATGCTGCTGCACTCTGTAGTTCGATCACAACAGTAAAGCTCTGCGTCATCATATTTACTGTGAGTTCCATTTTTTTTTCAACGCTGCTCAGCAAAACCACAATCTCTTCTAGCTTATAAATCGTGAGTCTCAGTCCCTATTAATTAAATTTCACTATATTTAATGGGTTTCTAACTGTTGTATCAGATATCCAATATCTGAAGATCGATTCAGCGCTGCCTTGTTCATTGACTAATGTTTGCAGTTATCTATTCTTATGTGACACTTACGATCACAATGTTTCCATATTTAATTCATGCGCCCACCATTTTTATTCCACAAGAATAAATGCACTAATTAACCAGCAAATTCACTCTTAACACAGTAATTGACCCATACATGAATTGATCAAATTAAGGCGCATAAAAAAATGAACATACTTACAAACTTTTCTTCTTGGCCAAATATTCAACGTTCATGGCCCTTACAATTTGCCAGAGGCTTACAGCCTTGGCTGTTCAAGCCTGCTCTCAATCACTCACCCTATTCAAGTATCTTTTGCCTTTGAGGCCTTCTAATTTATACAAATTAAAAATGCACTAAATTGAGTTCTATCCCTTTAAAATCTCAACAAATCCCTAAATCTCTCAACATCCCTAAAAGATAGATTTTTATCCCTAAAACTTAGAAACTAATTCCAACTTAGGCTCCATCATTAATTCTAAATAATCTAGAAACTAATTTCTCTCATGTTTCCAGTTGTTTGGAAACATTTACAAATTCTCACAAATAATTAATTAAAATATAATTAATCACTCAAAATAATATTAATATTTACATGCAATTTAATATTTCTTCAAAACATGAAACCCCCTAGCTTAGATAAAATACAAGGTGTTTTTCGGAGCTAATGCTCCTACATCATTTCATTTTATCATTAATGCTATTGTGAAAACAGGAATTCAGAAAAGCAGGAAAAGATGAATCTTAATTTTGAACTCTTGATCAGATAGAAGAAGTATTTAACTTAAATACTGGTTTGTCTCTTCATATGCAGAAAGAAACAAAATTAAGATCCATTAGAAATCAAAGCATGTAAAGGCATGTAAAGATTAATTCTAATGGAAAATCTTGAGTCGATAGAAAGAGTGCTTAACTTAAACACTTGTTTGTCCTTTCATATGCAGTTTAAGAATGATCATTAGATTCACCAATACTTGAAAATAAATAAATCAAACATAAGCATGTAAAAGCATGTAAGGATGAATGCTAACTGAAAATATCGAGTCGATAGAAAGAGTGTTTAACTTAAACACTTGTTTGTCCTTTCATGTGCAGTTTAAGATTGATCATTAGATTCATCAATACTTGAAAATAAACAAATCAAACATAAGCAAAATAATTCAGAAATTGCAGCTACGAAATGAACTAAGAAGTGCACTTAGCTTGGTGTGGGGGTCCTCCACCCTTGCCTCGCACACTGAAGGTAAACTCAGCTACTTAAGACTTAAAGCAATCAACCAACATGTAACAGCATCAAAATATGATAGAACAAATCTTCAATTATGTCTCCAAGTCTCAGAAATAATAATAATAAGTCATACAAGTTACATTCTCCCCCTTACTTGGAGAAAGAGCACTCCTATTTATACATGAGTGCTTTGAAAACAAGATAAGAAACTAATAATTACAAATCCACTCTTCTCTCAACCAATATCCCTATAATTACAAAATATGATCCCTTCAAATCCTCACTCATCTCTCACAAATCTTGGATAAGATATGTTATCCAAATATCCATGATCTTTTCCTTGGAATATTCCATGATCTTCTCCTTGGAATCTCCATGATCTTCTCCTTAGAATAATCTTGAACAATTATCCTCTGAATTATTCAAATGGTGGAGGAAATATTCAAGAGGATTTTGAATCATTCTTCCAAATAATCCTACACATTTACAAAGTTCATCCACATTTAAGATGTTAGTGAAATATGTCAATTTTCCAATAATTAATCACACATTCTTTAATAATATTAAAAATAAATAAATTGGAAAATAATGAGGTTAACCCGTGGAGATGGTATGCTAAATGGTTAAATGAGGTAATGGAATGTGAGGAATGGCGAGGATAAACATGATCAAAATGTGACAATTACGAGACCCAACATACCCCCAAACTGAACTTCTTGCATGTCCTCATGCAACCTTGCATGGATTAAAAAAATTTGGCTTTGCTTGATTATGGTTTCTAACAATGTATTATTCCAGGTTGTGAAATACATGTACTGCAACTGATATTTTCTATGGTTGGTCCTTGTGTTAACAACCATGAATATAACAAATGTTGGTTCTTGTGTTAACAACATTTATTTCTTTTCTTTCTTCTCTTTTTTTAGCACATGTACTGAAAATGATAATTCAAGTACTGAAAATGATAATTCAAGTATTGGAAATGATAAGTCATTAATATGCATAAGAAAACCTTTTCTCATATTTTTGAATCATGCCAAAATAGATATCAATGTATCAATTGCAACGAAGTGTAGTTTGGAAGATTCGTGTTGGTTTATAATATGGAAAATGATAAATGGAATGAAATGGTTATGAATACCCCCCCCCCCCCCCAAACTAAAGATGTGTTATGTTTACGAAAAGGTGAAAGATGATGTAATATGGCGAGGGAATTTTCCAAGTTCATTTATTTTCAACATGTAAGAAATTTTCTGATTAAAAATTAGAAAACAACATACCTTCACTTACCCAAAACGTTGATGAACTATGCAAAATGTAGCTACTATCGCTTCTGGATCTGGAAAATGTCATGTTGATTTGCATGAGAGAATATGTTGTGCTGCTAGATCGGGAAAATATTGTGGTGTTGGATCATGTGAATATCATGTTGTTGGATGAAGTGAATGAATCTGAAGTGTTCCTGCTAGCTGAAGTGAAGGAATCTGTATTGCTGCTTGGTTGTATGAATCTGAAGATGTCTTAAAGTGGAACTGTCGTACTCTCATATGGCTGAAGGAATGTTGTCGAAACTGCTGATTGAGTCATGAAAAATATATAGTCTTCAACTACTTCAAAAATCTGATGGTACAATTCTAGTCATGTGAATGAATGTGTCGGTGTCGAGCATGAAAAGAAGGCATTGGATTACCGACCATTAATGGATGTCGTTAACCAATGCGAGGCAAACTCACCATTGATGTCAATGAGTGCCAAGGTACCCTAGTACATCTTGTGAAGCACGAATAAATGATATGATGTCGAGCCACTTGCAAGATCCAATGATCAAGGGACATTGATGTATTCCCATGATTGTCAGCGAGAGAACCTGTCATTAGAGCACACAAGCCTCAAGGTACTAATGATGACTCTAGTCTCTATCCCAGATAAGGTGCTGAATTCGATGGGTCGAGACTTATTGAAAGGTGGGCCTGAAGGAATCCCACATCAGTCAACACGAGTTTGTACAAAAAATTGGTAGAACTATAGATGAAAATATCTCATAATCAGGCAGTGTATATGGTAGGGCAATGTAATCATGGAAAGAGAGCTTAGGATTTTTATTGACAAAGAAAAATGAACTGAAAAATAAGAAGGAAATGATGTATGTTGTTCAGAAAAATAGGCATGTATGAAGTCATGAAGGATAAGGAAATGGAAAATGGCTACAACATAGGGATGATTAAGGCGCTTGGAAGGAAAAATGTGAGTAATCATGACGCAAAAGGCTTTTTGTGTAGCGGAAATTGTCATGATATGTGCAATGAAGAATTAGTTCCTTCAAGCGTCCAATGATGCATGTTTCATTGTGATTTCTAAATATCACTTTTGCATTAGATCGTCTTCAACCCTGAAAAACTTAGCACCATTCCTGCATAAAAATTGTCACCTTTGTGTGCCATCTCCGTCAATCATTTCTGTATGAAGTGACTCAAAAATAAATTAGCTCATTTTCAAGAATTTATGAAATGTCCATTTATTATTCTTCTAAGTTACTCCAATCATGGATGAAAACGGTGTCGCATCATAATGGTGAAGCTTTTTGCATAACCTTCTCTTTGACCTACACATAGCACCAATCTCATTTCACTTGTTAGTATAGACATCCTAACTTTGGCTCACAAATTCACTTTAAAATGAATGACAATCCTATAAAATAAAATAAAAACCCAACATACTTGTATTTCCCCCCAACTAAAAGTATTGAATGTCCTCATGCAATTTAATCATTTGATTACGTAATATTTTTTTCAATCTGCTTTTATTGTTTTGTGAGAAGGCCGATCCTTTTTTTTAACAATCATTAAAAAACATTTGAAAATGATTTTTGTATCGTTTGAGGGAACGAGTAGTTGGTTTTATACATGTTTTGGAAAACCAACTTGATTGGCCAATCTGAATTCTTTTTGTTTTCATCTTACTTTACTTTAGATTTTTGCAGATATACCCTCCAACATTTTGCAGACTTGAGGACAAGTCACAACATCAGTTTGGGGGAAGGTGTGAAATAATAAAAAAAAACTATGAAAATAGTTTTCAGCAGCTGAATTGAAGACAGAATATGAACTACAGTCATAAAGGGACCTGGTATATCATTCGACATTTACAGTAGGGACCTGAATTTTTATTAAAAAATTATTCAGAATGGGACCTGAATACGACAAAAGAAATTTTCAAATATGGAACATCATTATACGCTAGAAAGGGACCTGAACATCATTGTGAAATTACACCAGAAAGGGACCTGAACATCATTGTGAAATTACGCCATAAAGGAACCTGAAAATTTAACATGTCAGAAGGGACCTGAGAAGATCATAGCAAACGTCAAAGTTTAACCTACAAAAATGGATCTGAACAATAATTATTCTAAATAAAATCAAATGCAAGAAGAAATAAAGACTCTATTAAGTCTACAAGAGCCATCGTAAAAAAAAAACACAATGTCGATCATCATCAAACATCAAAAAGGGAGTACTTATGTACAGTGAGTAAAAAATTTGCTCTTAAAATTTCATTTTTTTCAAAATATGTAGAAATTTGAATAACTATTAAATTATTCACCGAGATTATCCTGATCACACACTATTTGAGCTTCATGCATAATAAATAACCTCTTCTACCATTGATCATTAATTGCGGAAATATAAACAATCGCACATTAAAACCATAACCAATCACACATATAAACACAGTATTTATGGGAAAGATTAAAGTTGAAAACCCCCAACTATCTGTATATTATAATGATAGAGATCATGTAACAATCATTGTACAAACTCCTCACAAGCTCTCAGTACAATCTCCAATTGTTACACACTACACAAGCTCAGATCTAACAAAACACATGCTCCAATCTGCTCCACATGTTAGCCTGCCTCTACTGCGCAATCCAAGATGAATAATGGCCCAATCTGAGTTCGAATCCCTCTGGTATGCACTGCGCAATCCTCATTGGCATCTCCATCAATGTGTGGTGCAAACTCATGCACCAGTATGGTCACAATTGATAGTCACACTTGCTCTTTCACCTACCTCTTCACTGGTCTCCACTGAAACTGTCCATGCACTGAAGTTAACTGATGTATTCTTTAGTTGATTAATGAGTTTATAATTAGTGAATTAATTAATAATTAATTCACACCACTCTCACTAGTGTATCAATCGGTTAGACTAGATACAACTAGCTCAACTATGTTTAACTGAGTTAAACTGAACACAACTCCATTAACTCCTCAATCAACTCCACCAAACTCTGTCACCTGAGTTCTAACTGAAGTCTCCATGCAATAGCTCCACTAAACCCTCGGGAATAGCGTAATTCCTTCTGTCAGCTGCATGTGCCACATCTGTGCACTTAACTGAAGTGCTCCAAGAGGATAAGATAATGTTTAGAGTCCAAATATTATTAAGAGCTAATAATATTCGACATATCTATTTTTAGACTGGCAATCTAAAAATAGATTCCGCCCAGTATGTCTAAAAATAGAAGTCCATCTATTTTTCCAGACTTGACCAACCATCCACAAATAGCATCCTGCAACTCATAGAACATGATCCATATGTCTAAAAATAGACTTTGCGCCAAAAATAGCTTGCGGGCCCACTTAGTGAAGGCGACTTCTTTCCACTAAGCTCATCATCTTGTTGCATTCTCAACAAAATATTCTAGAATTGGACAAACTCATTTAATACTAGTTAATACATCTTTACCTACATATCATTTTATATCCCCTACAGTCACCCACATTCTATCGTTTATAACCCTCTTCATACCACTATTCTAATTAACCTTATGCACATTTATCTTCATATTACCATTCGAAATAATTCATATCACTATTCATATCATACCCCATGTATTTCTTAACAAAGAGAATTATGAACAAGAGGTCACATATTGAACCTATGGAAGACTTTTGAGAGACCTACAAAACCATAAAACAAAAGTTAGCGTTTTCATAAACATTTAATTTTAAAAATTTGACTATTTTATTAGTCAATTTTTAAAATTAAAATCGAAAGTTAAAAACCAAAGTTCAAACTATACATAGCACAATTACAAAATGTATATAGTATTGTGCAAAGGTATATGGCGCAAATATTTTTAAAAATCAAAACAAAGAAGGCGTAATCATACAAAGGAATGAACTAAGGTAATGGAACGAATGCAATACAAATGAATGAATGAAAACCTAAGATGCAAAGTGCATGGTTATGATGGCATATGGTAAGTAATGAATGCATGCAGTGGAGGGATAAAACATGATGCAAATGAATGTATGCAATGGATACATAGCATATGATAAAAAATGATGGCGCACAAGTGGTATGGAGAAATGTGAATCATGGAGGCAGATACGATGATGATCCATCAAGGTAATGCAGGTAATGGAATGCACATGGCCATGAACACAAAATGTGAAGGATTTGCAGAAGGACAGACGTACACCAACCACGATAGTCAAAGAGAAAGGACATGCATGGGTCGGTTAAGAGAGTTAATGAACGGGCAGAAGTTTTCAAAATTTATCACTGTGTAAAACAAACAGGATATTTCTGCCTCTGTCAAGCCATTTCTACCTCTGTCAAAGAACATTTCTACCATTAACAAACCTCATGAACGTACTATCAAGATTTTTTCACCATAATTTCCATTAGAAAGGCTCAGTGAGGGAAAGGAGTGTGCAGTCAGAGCACATCCTTGTATCCTTGACCCTGTGAAAATGAAAACGCAGAGAGATAAGTCGTGAGAAGGCCGAGAGAAAAAATATAAAACACAGAAAGAGAAGCAGATAATATAGTGGGAAGAAGAAAACAGAGTGATAAGAAGCATTCAAGTCCACGATTCCAGAAAAGCTAACCGAGCCAGCCAACAGAAAGCGGAATTCTCTGAAAGTGAAGGTAAGAATCAATGAAGATTTGATTGTTTTAGCAAATTTTGGGATTGTGCCATCAGTCAAACTCTGAGTTATAAGAGGGAGTGATTTTATTTTGATTTGCAAGTCTGTCATGCAAAGATTTTTGTATTCAAACTATTCAAAAATGTGTTGACACATTTTAAAAACACTCTGCCATCAGTCAATCATGAAATATTTTGTTGAATGAACTCATAAATGAAGATTTTAATGAATTTGTTGTGGATTAAAACTCCAGTTCAACTGAAAGAAGACCACGAAGATCAGAGAAAATCACAAGAGAAGTTGCATAAGGAAGGTAAGGTCAACACGTCCTCATACACAGTGTTTCATTTCAAATAGAAAACAGAGAGTGGAATTACAATTCGAATTTCATAGTAAAATTGTTAATTCAACTATGTAATAGATTTGTTTTTAAAAACAAACTTAGTCTAAAGATTTAGAACAGAGCTTGTGAAGAAAATTGAGGATAGTTAGACATGTTTTTCTTGACATAAGATAGAGTATGAGGAACGATGGAGTAAGACAGTAAAGCTATCATGAATTTTTGATGAAAAGATTGAAGTTTCTTTTGATGAATATACAATGAATTTGCATGCAATGTTTTGGAGAAATTTCTATATGAAATTAAGGAGTGAAAAGTATTGTTGTAAAAAAACTGAAAAAATAAATAAATAAATAAAAAATAAAAAATAAAAATTTACACACGGTCCAATTCTTTTGCAAAGCAGAGATTGTTTTTGAGAGGATTATTTCCAATTCTTTTGTAAAACGGAGATTGTTTCCAATTCCTTTTCAAAACAGAGATTGTTTTTAAGGGAAATAGAGATTGATTTTAAAGGGAAACAGAGAATTAATAGAAGGTATAACATTAGAAACATAAATTTATGTTTCCTTGAAACCTTTTCTATCAAATTCTTTTGTTTATTTACAGTAAGAGCACATTCTTAAAAAAAAGAAAAAAAAGAGGATTGGTTGGTTGACAAAGGCAGTGAAGTAGAAAGGTAAGCCTACTACCATGGCTACACTCAGTGCTTAAATTTTTTATTTGCAAAATGAAGTTAATGACAAGAGATGGTCATATAAAATGGTTTTCAGAACAAATGGCCACAAGAGCAGAGCCTAACTTTCAAATAGAACACTGGAATAGAGAAACAGTGGAAAAACTTTATCAGTCGGGGTTGATAGGTTTTCTACAAAAATTCAAAGGTCATAATGAGAGGGGCACAAACGAGTTTTTAAATAACTTCAGACAGAATGAAACCATGGTGGGAAACATGCAAATTCCTTTAACTCCTGAATATATCTCTGAAGCATTAGATTTTTCAATTTTCAGGAGAATTATATCACAAACGCTTACATTTCAGAGCTAAGGGCTAGACATTTTTCCTAGATAAAAATAGGAAAGGCTACTTTGATAGATCAAAAGGTATTCCAATGGAATGGTTCAATGAACCATGGGCAGAATTGGTGTTGATAATTCAGAAATTCTTCACTTGTGATACTAGATTTAGTGTAGTACACCTCTACCATGTGAGGTTACTACAACACATCAAGGGAGACATAAGGATAAACTTGCCATATTTATTCTACAAAAACTTGATGAAAATGATTGAAAGCATAAAATCGGAAGCTAAACCAAAATAAGCTCAATTCATTCACCATGGACTCATCAAAATTCGTGTAGATCATCAGTTGAAAATCAAAGGGATGGTTTGGGAGGATTTATTAGTTGAAAATGGGTTGCAGAACATGTTGTGGAAAACAAACTTAAACCCATAGAAGAAACAAGGAACATCATACATACATCTCTCCATCCCACAACAAGATCAAAGAAATAGCAAGGGCCAATTGTGTTAGAAAAAGAAACATCTTTCTTGACTATTTCCAAGAGGCGGAGAAAGAAACATTTAGAAGAACTGAAAATACAAATCATGGAAACTTATCCTATAACAAAACAGGCCAATGAAATTCTCAAAAGATTGCAACAACAATTGTATGAGGATCATTTATATAAGGTTCCTACTTCGAAAACAATGAAGTAGAAGTTGCTTTAGTTTCTAAAGATTCAAAGGGGGGAGATCAAAATCTTTCCAGAGTTAAAGAGCTGACTGATAGCTCAGAAATAAGAAAAATTATGGAAAGGCATCTGAAAGAGGAGAATGAGAATTATAAATTAACCAATGAGAAATTGGTTAAGGAGAATGAGAAGATCAGTGAGGAGATGGGAAAGATGAAAAACAAAATCAATCTTCTCTACACACAGGCATTCAGATGGCTTCAGGAGAAAAACTCCTGGAAAACTAAGTATGAGAAACAAAAGGTGAAAACTTCCAACTACAAAGAATAGTAGGGTAAAGATATGGATTCTCTTTTTCACACAGCACAACATGAGATTTCAGGATTAGGGATAGGATCTGCATCAGGGTTCCGAAGGTCAAAGAGGAAACAGCAAGCATGAGGACATGCTTGATCTTCAGTTTGGGGGTGATGTTGGCCCTTGTTTTTTATCTCTTTTTGTTTAGGAAATACACTTTATTTTGCCACATTATCAATATATTTACCATAATATTCACCTTACATTGACCCAAAGATGCATATACAGGTATTTAATTCATGTTTTTCAATTATTAGATGTTTTTGTAAAAATTGGAATTTAAGTGCATTTTTGCACAGCAGCAGAAATTCCCGTAATAGCATTATGGTTTGCATATATGCAGGACACTTGGGCTAGAGCTGGATATGTTTATAGAAATCTCGGGAACTAGGAGTAAGATTACACCTATTAGCACATTCATATTGAGCTTTAATAGGCCCAGTCAAAGGCGGTCAAACATGACTAGTCTTTATGGAGGATCCCTAGAAACTAGGTCAAAACTCTTATTTTGTGGGATTTTACATATTATGATGGATATGATAGATGAATTCGACTTGATATGATAGGATAAGGATAGTTATGATTACTTGAGTTATTTTAGATGAGTTTGTTAGATATTTTATCTATTTAAGCCTCACACTTTGAAGGCTTTGACAATGGAACTTGTATGACTTATTATTATTATTTATGAGACTTGGAGACATAATTGAAGATCTATTATATCATATTTTCAGGTTGTTACATGCTAGTTGATTGCTTGAAGTCTTAACTAGCTGATTTTACCTTCAGTGTGCGAGGAAAGGGTGGAGGTCCCCCACACCGAGCTAAGTACACTTATTAGTTCATTTCGTAGCTGTAATTTCTGAATTAGTTTGCTTATGTTTGATTTATCTATTGATCAATCTAATGATCAATCTTAAACTGCATATGAAAGGATAAACAAGTGTTTAAGTTAAGCACTCTTTTTATTGACTCTATATTTTCAGTTAGAATTCATCATAGCTGCAGTAGTTTTCTTATGTTTGATTTATTTATTTTTAAGTATTGATGAATCTAATGATTATTCTTAAACTGCATATGAAAGGACAAACAAGTGTTTAAGTTAAGCACTCTTTCTATCGACTCTATATTTTCAGTTAGAATTCATCTTTACATGCCTTTACATGCTTTGATTGCTAATGGATCTTAATTTTGTTTCTTTTTGCATACGAAGAGACAACCTAGCATTTAAGTTAAAGACTTCTTCTATCTGATCAAGAGTTCAAAACTAAGATTCATCTTTTCTTGTTTTTCTGAATTCCTGTTTTCACAATAGCATTAATGATAACATGAAATCAATTATGAAGGACAACCAAGACCTCTTAGAAAAGAGCCTCTTCAATTATTATTTCATGTATCTTGATCTATTGTTTAGAAATTAATTAAGTTAGATTTATATTTGTAATATGCATTTCCCTAATCATCTATAAACCATCTTATGAATTTATCATAATTGAAACCCATATACTTTGGGGATGCTTCTAAGTTCACCAACCCGGATTGATAATAAATACTTGTGTTATTTTACAACAGTAAATTGACCCAACACCAACCATTAATGCCATAACTTAACGGTTTGATACCCCTTGCCTCCAAAATGATTTGACTGCAAGAAGCATTGAATTCATGTATTAGCAACGTGCCAAGTTTCATTCGTTTAATTGTTTCCATTATGGTACTCGTGCATTTGTAAAATCAAAGTTGCGTCTTTCTACTTATCATTTCTCACTATTTACATGTGAGCCCAAATAAACAAAATTCTTTGCAGATGTCGAAAGCCCTCAGGAAAGATAAGAAACCAATGGCCCCTGTGAATCGTGCACCTGCTGCAAGCGAAAGAAAAAATATTCTTCCTTTGTTTACAGACACAACATATGGACCGCAAAGTGGATATTCCTCATGGGAAGTCATGTACAAGTTGTTTGAGGATGAGAAACCTCACAGGATTCAAAGTAAAGTTATTGTTGATGCTTATGATTCCTCAGAAGCTACTACATAAGAAGTGGCCAATTATTTTCTGCATGGAATTGTTGCGCGACCTAGAATATTACCATATATAGATATGGTAAGATGGATAATTGATAACCTCAACATTAAGGACAAGACTTTTCTAACCAGCAGAGGAACGATTACAGTTTCCTTTAAAGCCAAATACTTGAAGCTTATGTACCACATCTGAGACCCAGAAAAGGTCTACGAAAAGAAATTTCTAACGCAATTCGCCAGCGAGAACTAGCTGAAATAAAATCCAATCAAGCAATGGAGAAGCAACCCCAATAAACAAAGGAATGGTGACAAGGGTATGTATTCTATTGACTCCCTTGCTAGTCCATATTGTTATGTTGCTGCAATGATGTCTAGGCTCTTTGGTCAGCCCGACACTACCAAATTTTTAGTAGAATGGGTTCCCCTAATGGAAACAGTCGTAGACTCTTATATTATGGATTGGGGAAACATTATGTCCAATAATATTGCTACTCAAATTTTAGAATATAGGAAAAATCGTTCTATTTCCTCCAAAAAATTCCCCCCGTTTTATATGAGTGCTTATATCATGGATGATGTGTGCTTCACTTCATATTATCCAGCCATGGGATGGAAATGGACTACCCAAGACCCTCTCCCCATTCATGTATATCATAGCATGTTATGGGAGTCAAAATTTGAGAACCACTTTTATAAAATATTCCATGGAGTTATTCTCCCTTTGTTTCAAGTCGTCTTTAATGAGAAAGCCCCCAAATTGTCAAAAGAGGCTAAAGATGATATTTCCTTTATTGGAAAATGATTTGAAGAAGATTTTTTTACCTATGTCAGAGTATTTGGGAGCCTAGCTTGGCTGCATGTTTTACCCTTGTATGTTCATGATAAGCTTCTCGCAAGAGAAGTAGATTATCAAATTGTTGGCAACAGATTAACCAAGTTTCTTAAGGAAACTAAGAAAGCATCATGGCCCTCCTTTCCAATTAATTGTGGTGTTCATGGTTTGGAAAATTACAAGCATGCATTTTTAGAGATCAGCCAAATTGAATGTTTGAAATTGTTTACAATTTCAAATAGACAATATGACCGCATTAAAATTTCCCATAATTTTACTACCCAAGTTAAAATCAGAGCTTTTGTGCATGAATATGATGAGTTCGATGACTTATTTGAGTCAGTTGATAATTAATCTGCAATCCAGAAGTTGGTAGCCCTACACCTCCATCCACAACAATTGCCAAAGTTTAAATAGTACAGGAACAAGAGATTGGGCAAAATTTCATTGAAAATGTTGGAAGTATGCCAACCCTTAACACAGAAGGAAAATGAAAATGAATCGTCACCTAAGGATATTGAATTCCTTAGTAAAACTGAGCAAGATAAATTTTGTCGAAGTTAAAACTATGGAATTATAATTCCCAAGTAATCGGAATGATGTTTGGAAGGTGTTTAACCAAAAACTCCAGGGAGACCAAAAATTTATAATTACTGTTCATCAACAAATTTTTCAAGCACCTCAAACTAAAAGTTAGGACTCATTCACTTCTGGGCCCTATGAAAAATTAGTTAGCACGGAGCAAGTGGATTTCATCTAGGCCTTCCCCTCTACATAGATTGTACTTAAGATTAAGGAAATCCCTCCTCTGGATATATTGTACAGTCATAAACATAAAGCAGTTATGAGTAGACAAAAGAAAAGAAAGAGAACAGAGAAATCTCAACTCCTTGTCCCAGGATATGTCTCAATGGAAGTTGTCTGGAAAGATTCACAGGCAGATCCTTCACAGGATTTGACTCGTATAACCCAGTTCGCAGTAGCTTATGCATCGACAACCATAGATAAATCTTATGAGGTTCAAAAATCAATGAAAGAATCATCCATTTAGAACTTGAGCTTCAGGCAGAGAAGCAAAACATCAACCAACAGCTACAACTACAGTTAACGCAGCTCCAAGAGAGCATGGACCAATAGAAGATTAAGCATCAAAATGAAATCATCTCAAAGGAAACTCAAATTCATCAATTGCAGTTTTCTGTAGAGAAATTGAAAGATAATACAAAGACAAATGAATTTAGAAAAGTGACCTTGGAACTAAATACCCTACTGGCATAGCAGCAAGTTATTTTTTGTCAAAAGTTATCAAATATTCTTGAATTGTGTGAGTAAAGAGATTCACTGATGAATGGAATATCAGACCAGAGGATCAATTTTGATGAGATTGATGATAAGGTTTCACAGTATGTCACCTCGCAGAATTTTTCTGATGATCGAAAGCCCAACCTACCCAAGATTGAAGACTCTAAATAGGAAATATTGTTTACTGACAGGGACATGCATTTGAAACATGTTGAAAGATCCATTTTCAGAGCAAAAGATATCGCTACTAACATTGTGGAAAATGTCAGTCAAAATCTCATCGTTGCAAACCTTATTGATATATGTCCTCTCGGTTCGCTTCCTATCGTGAAAGATTTGATAAGACAATGGAAAGAAGTTTCACAGGTCAAAGAGGAACACATCATAAAGTTGGAAAAACTAGATTGGGATAAGTATTGGAGATACTTGGTAAAGCCACATAGCCAATGGCTTGTGTTGCGTTGTCTTACAGATACATTCTCCTACATGTTGCCTCCACTTTCTGATGTTGTTTTCACCAGATAGCTGCACATCAGGCCAAGCCAACCTCCCGAGGTTACACCTATGCTTAACATCCTTCAACTGAAGGAACGAATGGTTGATGAGACAGTAGGACAACCATCAAGCAAGTCACCCCTTTATATTATGTTTCTATTTAATTTTCACTTAGTTTAAGGAGAGTTGTTTAAACCTTCTCAAATTTTATTGTAATAACTATATTAAGACTTTTTATTTTATTATATAAACCCCTTCGTGTCTTTGAAGAAGGGGTCCTGAAATTTTGAAAGGAAGACTTTACAGAAGTCACACTTTTGTATTGTTGAATTTTTCTTAATAGAAAGGGTTGGACCAAGTACTTTTTCTCAAATGAGTAGAGTGAGCATATATATAGTACTTTTATCCTATATGTTATATTTTTGTTTCAAATGAGAAATGGTTAATTTTTATGATGTTTTGTTTCATGTATCTATTTGAAAACAATCACTCATTAACTCACTTTTGAACATGTTATATTGTTATCTTTTGGTACATATTAAATACAAACATTAAACAGTTGCGATATGTCCTTATCCAATTGATTTAATTAAATCAATTATTTCAATTCGTTTTCATATCTCTAAGTGCTTGTATAATCTTTATTTGCTTCCACTGAAAGATCATCTTTATAAATCGCACAAAGAATATATTTCATCCTGGGATACATAGTAGATGGGTATATTATTTACTGCAAGCTTTCTATTACTCCCATATACCAAGTTACAAACAGTTAGAAATCCATCCATTCACCCAATTATATTTCACTAGGAAACTGGTCCCATAAATCCGGTCGGAGCCACCATTCCAAACAGAAAAAGGACAGTTTTAAAGTCCCCAACTGGGTGGTTTCCCTGATGTTGTTGCACCAATTTTCGGGGCCTAAACACCACCCCTGACCATGGTTGTTATACATATATCAAATACAGTGGTGGGTGGGAGGTCGTCGGCGGACCCGACCCCACACACCACAACGCTGCCACATGTTATATAGACTGGGGATGGCGGGGCTCGAACCCACCCGAAAACCTAGCCAAACCGCCTCCTAGGTGCCCTCACAATGGACCACATTATAATCGTTACTCCAAACGGTTGATAAATCAACAAATCATGACATATGAAAATGTCGACAACTAATAAACAAACCGCCAACAATTTTAAATAAACAAAAAACTTAACAATATGTATGTGGGGGAGGTTTGTGGGTCTGATCCCCAGAACTTCACCCACCAAGAATAGCTTGCCACCAATGGCCCAATGGGCCTCTCATTGAAATATTTGTCGTCAAACATTATATGAACCTGCTCATTTTCCATTCGACCCCGACAAAGGAACGTGGAGGCAGCGGATTGGAGACAGAGCATAGGAGCAGAATTTTGACAAAAGGAACCGTGCCCAAAGAGCAGAACAATGATCCGTGTGAAAGCATGACACAGTTCCAAGATGTGGAATCTTACCCAGGAAAAGAGGGTGTTGAACCCTGAACTTGCAGAATTTTCCCGAGGTAAAATTTCACTTTATCAAAATGATGTCAAGTTTATTGTCAAATTTCACAAAATTTTGTAGGGAACGCAATGATGAAGTCATATTCACCATCTGAGCAGCATACTTTCATGCGCCCCACAGTGAAGCATATTTGAAGTATCATGAGGAATCTAAAAGATTCCTGAGGCCTAGATTTTGACGGTGTCAAAATTTGACAAATGGATAGTCGATTTTACACTACTCGATGCCATAAATTCAGTGGTGCAATCAGTTTTTGCATCCGAGCCTTTTATTTTTCGGCCATCTTCAGAAGTGAAGGTACATGAAGCAGTCATGTTATGTTTCCTTTCACTATTGCTAAGATGATGTATTATTCTTGAGATCCATGTTTGATACTATGTCGAGGGATCATTATTGCCACATTATGTGAGATGTCTTTAGATTTTCATGCTATTTAATGTTGTTTCTATCCCTTTGTAACTATGTTAAGGGGATACTTGTTACCACATCATGTGATATCTTGTATTATTTTGTGATGTTGAAGGAATCCCTTCTTGAGTGAGAGTTCTGGTAAGTGGAACGTCTCATGGAGAGACAAGCCACTATGTTTGAGGGTGTATGACCTTGTTATGAAAAAGATTCTTCCATGTACATCATCACTTCTAGCATCATATGAACTGGCCTCTACTATCTTAACATCGGGCTCGAAGATGTAGCCCACACCGGGCCCGGATACTCATGTTTTTGATTTGTTTATTGTCATCATGTTTCCTCTTGTTTAAGCATGCACATGTGTTCTTTTATGCTCTTTTAAATGAAATTCTAACACTGTCACAAAAGTAAAATATCATCGATAATTCTACTAATTGAAGGAACCTAGATCACTCAGGTTAAAGTGACACAGTTCATACATGAGCCTTATGACTTTGATGATCTATTTGAGTCCGCACAAGCATACATGCAGGTAGAAAAGTTAGCAGAAGCTCATTTGAATCCAGAGCAGCTGAATAGGTTCAAAGAATACATAAGTAAAAGGTTGGAAAATCTCCCTCTTGACTCATTGAGGGTTTCTCAACTAGTTCTACAAACAGAGTAAAATTTGGTGTAGTCTACAAAAGACAACAATATGACACAAGGAACAAAGGAAACTACATCAACAATTCAAGAAACTAGAGAACCACTGTTTATCAGTGATTTGGATAAAGTCTGGGATCATTTTGATCAATAAATTAACAAATCAGGACCACATGAGGTAAATACCTCAACTCCAAAAGAAACAATCAACACTCCTTAAACTAATAAGAAGAACCCGATTTATTGGGGCTTCTGAAAAAAATTTCAATACAGAGGATGTGGAATTCATCCCAGCACACCCCACTTCGGAAATTGTTCTTAAAATCAAAGAGATACCTCCTCTCGATATATTTTACAGTAATAGGCATAGGATCGTAATGAGTAGGCAAAGGAAGAGAAGGAGAGATGAGAAATCCGAGGCACTAGTTCCTGGATATGTATCATTGGATGTTGTGTGGAAGGATCCACAAAAAAACCTCTCTGATTATTTAACCAAGCTATCGAAATTTTCAGGGGCCTATGCAAAAACTACTATTGACAAGGCTTCAGAAGTGAAACAACTAATTAGAGACAAAGATGAAAGGATCCAATAGTTGGAGTAGGAATTATTGAAAGAAAAATAGAGCATTGATCATCAATGGCGAGTACAACTATCCCAATTTCAAAAGAGCTTTGATGAAATGAAGCTCCAGCATGAAGCCAATATCAATATTAAATATGCTCAGTTACAAGAACTCCAGCTTAGAATTGATCATTTGAAGGATAATCTCAAGACTGAGGATTCCAAGAAAAAGGAAGTGGAACTTAATAATCTACTTGCCTAAGAGCAGGTAGTCTTTTTCCAGAAGTTGGCAGTAATCAATGATCTATGTAAAACAAGTGATTCACTAATGAATCAGTTGTCCGATATGAGGACAAACTTCGATGACATTGAGGATAAAATTTCTGATTATATCACATGGAAAGACAGTGCAGAAGGAAGAGCAACAAATCCTCCAAGGATAGAATATCACATAAAGAAATCCTCTTTAGAGACTGGGATATAAAATTAAAGCAAGCAGAAGCGGCCATTTTCAGTGCGAGAGATATCGCAAGAAATCTTATTGAAACTATCAGCGAGAAGCTGTTTGGTGCTAATCTAATTCAGGAATGCCCAGCTAATTCCTTGCCCGATGTTAAGATATTTATGAAATCTTGACAGGAATGGTCCAAGAAGAAGGAAGATAATATTAAAAGGTTATCGAAGTTGAATCTAGAGAAGTATTATAAATATCTAGTAAAGCTGGATAACCAATGGCTAATGTTGTGATGCCTTACCAATACCACTTCACACATGCTTCCTACGCTCTCAGATGCAGTATATACAGGACAAATGCGCATAAGGCCAACTCAGTCCCCTAAATTGAAGCCCATGATGGATATCTACGCATTAAGAAAACAAATGGGAAAGCATACAGCTTCCCATTATTGATGTTATTGTTCAAACAGACTCTATTTTCATTCTTTTAAGTCTTTTTTAAGGATGGTTGTTCAAACCTCCTCATAATTTCATGTATTTACTATTTTTACACTTCAAATCTCAACTATAAATACCCTTTCATTTATTTAAGAAAAGGGCTCTGAATTTTTGTAAAGAAGGCTTTGGAAAGTTTCACTACTATACTTTTTGAATCATCTTAATAGAAAGGCTGGACCAAGGCTATTTTCCCATGAGCAGAGCTTTGATATATCGGGTATTTTTAACTTTATATGATTGTTGTGTTTATATGTGATTGATAGTCATATTTTTCTCAAATTTTTTTGCTATGTATGTTCATTAAACACAATTAAACACCTGTTCACTATTGAACGTGTGAAATTGCTATCTTTAAATGTATGTGCGAAACAACCAAATCTTTCATGTGATATGCGTTAAGCCATTAATTTTATTAACTATTTAATCAAATTAATCATCTTACTTGTATTAACTTCTTCAAGTGTTAAGTGATCTATATTATCTTGCACTTAAGAAATTATTTAAAATAGCACATAAGAGTAAGTTAAATCCCAGAATATAGATAAATAGACATATACATATTTAAGTTGATTTTATTTCCATTTATCACATTCCTTACACTCATTCATTTATATTTCAAAGGGAAACTGGCCCCATTATCCCCAATTAGAGCCACTATTCCAAACGGAAAAGGAACGGTCTTCAAGTTCCCGATCGGGTGATTATCCCCGACATTAAGGCAGTGATTTGTTAGCCTTCAACATTTTTGTCATTAGAAGGAGGGCCAGATATACTATGAATGGAAAAAATGTCTAATCCCAAATCTAAAGGCCATCAAAAGAGCCAATCCCCCTCAAAAACTCCAACAACTTCAAGATCTCACTCAAAGTCTCCAACCTCTAGATCTAAAGTTATCCAATCACCTCTTAAATATCCTAGTACACTTACTAAATCAATACCTCAAGATTATACTCCAGAGTCACCTAAAGTCCAGAATTTGATTTAAAAAATTGAAGAAATTTATATTTCAAAAGAAAATCCTATTAAATTTGAACCCTCAGATGGAAGTGTAACTTCCTCTTTGCAAGTTTTTGGTGTACTAACTAGGTCTCAAAGCGAAAAAACTTGAAATTACTCATTTTGAGTTTCCATTTCATTCTCACTGAAGGAAAAATCCTGCATCAAAAGCTCAAACATCCACTAGAGATATTACTTCTTCCTCACCTCCACAAACTCCTTCTTTCATTCCTCCTTCATTTTCTTCCTCCCGACCAATTACTTGATCCATTCATATTCCTCAAACTCATTCGACTAGTGTTGTCACAAGCAGTGTTATTTTAGGGGTTATTTCTTCTACCTCCGCATCAACCTCTAGAACTTCTACAACATCTTCTACTCCCACAACTCATGTAATGGTAGCCATAGCATGGATAAATAGAGGATTTGTTCAAAAGGACCTCTTCATGATTTACCTAAGAATCCTGAAAGATGGTTGCCTAATTTCAATCCTGATGATGGACTCCCTGCCGAGGAACACCTCCATAATTTCATGTTAGCCATCAATCTCAATGAAGTGGTAGGAGAATATTGTGTAGTTAGGTTATTTCATTATACCTTTGAAGGATCAACAGGTTCATGGTATTTTTCATTACCATCAAGAACTATTACCAGCTAGGATATATTTAAAGAGAAATTCTTAACTTGTAGAATTTACAGGGTAAGTTCCTTAGATCAAACACCAAAGGTCACCGCTCACAAACAAATCACAAATCGGTACACCAATATATCACGTGGTTAAAACCCTCGAAGAGGGAAACAGTCCACGACCTGAGCCAACGCGGCCACTTCAGGAAATTTAATAATAAAAAAGAAAAGAAAATTTACATATGTTTCTCTCATAAAAGGTTACCGAACAAATGAACCTCCATACTCTTTAAATAGAGATCATGGAATAATCGAGTGTTAAGCCACGAATAAAGTGTTGTTAATACCGAGGAGAGAGTGAACCGTTGGATTATAAGTTACAAATGTGCTTAGTAAAGAAACACACTTTACCTAACTCTATACTAGACCAAGTTATACTTAACTATTTCCTACGTGTCAGAATATCCTAACATCCCCCCTTAAGAACAACTTTGGATAGGATTGAAGGACTTACAAAGGTGACACAAAAGGAGACTATTTCCTATGTGTCGAAATATCCTAACATCCCCCCTTAAGAACAACTTGGGATAGGATTGAAGGATTTATAAAGGTGACACAGTAGGAGAAGAAAGGAGGCATTAGAGCCTATCCCCCCCTTAATGATAACTTTCCTGAACTCCAAGCATAGATCGAAGTTTGGTAAACTTCGCTTCTATGAGAGTCTTTGTAAAGATATCAGCAACTTGATCATTGGTTGAACAATATTGCACTTCAAGAAAACGGTCATGAATGAGCTTTCTAATGACGTGTATATGAAGCTCAATGTGTTTCATACGCTGATGCTGAACTAGAACTTTGAATAGCTAAATGGCACTCTGATTATCACACCAAAGTGTAGTTAGATGTTGTTGATGAAGACCAAATTCAGACAGGATTTGACGAAGCGACATGGCTTCCTTGTTGTCTTCAACTGCACCTCAATACTCTGCTTCTGCCGAAGAAAGAGATATGGCACTTTTTTTCTTACAAGAACATGTAATAGGTCCTGAACCAAGAGTGAATACATATCCTGTTGTAGACTTTTGATCATCCGGGTCACCAGCCCAATAAGAATCAGTGAAACTAATCAACAATGGAGATGCTCCTATACTGTAATGAATCTTGAACTGAACTATACCTCGAATATATCGAAGTATTATTTTAGCTGCTTTCCAGTGAATTTCATGATGTTGGTGCATAAACCGAGCAACAAGACCAACGACAAAGGAAAGGTCAGGACAGGTATGGGTTAGATATAGAATTTTACCAACAAGTTGACGGTATAAGGTAGCATCAACTTCAGGGGTAGTACAAGTGACTGAAAGCGTGACTCCATATTGAAAGGGAGAATGGGTTGGCTTATAGTATTCCATGTGAAAGTGGCGTAGAAGATCACAGGCATACTTGGACTGAGAAAGGGTAATACCTTCTTTGGATTGCAAGACTTGAAGACCAAGGAAATAATTAAAGTGTCCTAATTCTGTCATTTCAAACTTCTTTTTGAGGCTAGACTTCACATGGTTTATATGGTTGGGATCACTACTAGTAAGGATAAGATCATCAACATAAAGAACAAGGATGGTGAAGGACTTACCCACTTTCTTAGTGTAGGCATCGTTGTCATAATGAAACCTAGAAAAGTCATTATCTAATAGAAATCTATCCATTTTGGCATACCAAGCCCGAGGAGCTTGTTTAAGACCATAAAGAGACTTCCTAAGGCGACAAACAAGGCTAGAGTCATTTTGGATAAAGCTAGGGGGTTTTTCCATGTATATTTCTTCATGCAAATCTCCATGTAAGAAGGCGGATTTAACATCCATCTGATGGACTTCCCATTTAAAGGAGGAAACAAGGGAAAGAACAAGGCGGATAGAATTCATTTTGGTAACAGGGGAGCGGTTTCAGTATATTAAATGCCTTCAACTTGTGAAAATCCTTTAGCAACGAGATGAGCTTTATGTCTATCCACTTTTCCATCTGGTCCAAAATTTGTTTTGTAAACCCATTTTCATCTGACAAGTTTTCTTCCCTTTGGAAGAAGAACAAGATCCCAAGTATCGTTTTCCAATAAGGAATGATATTCTTCATTCATAGCTTCATCCCAATCTGAATGACCTGAAGCTTCTCCAAAGATGTCTGGACCGGGATTTTTTGGAACTTGAGACAATAAGGAGGAGGCTCTTTTGAACTGAGAACGTGTATGACGTCGATCTGCAGGGTGACCTGCAAGAGAACCTGCTGCATCCCAAGTAGAGTGGACCCATCTTGGAAGCTGTGGAGCTGAAGGATTATCTTCAAGAGGTGGAGGATGATTTTCATCCTCGCTTTCATCATCTGAACTAGAAGGATGCTATCAAAAATAGAAGAGATAGAGAGAGGTGGCACATATGCCGAATCAGGCTCGCAGGCCGATATATTTTCATCAAATTTTACATATCTTCTAATGATTATATTTTTGGATTTTGGTTGAAGAAGTCTATATCCTTTGACATCTTCAGAATATCCAACAAAAATGCATTTTTCACTCTTAGGTTCTAAGGCTTTAAGTTTCGCATCTACAATATGGGCCCAAGCACCACTTCCAAAAACACGAAAGTGACTTACATCTGGTTTGATTGAGCTCTAGGCTTCTTCTAGAGTTATATTCCTTAAAGCCTTAGTAGGAGTACGATTTACTATGTAATTTGCACAGTTAATTGCTTCTGCCCAAAAATTGAGACTAAGTCTTTTAGATTGAAGCATACAATTAGCCATTTATTTTAAGGTGTGATTCTTCCTTTCAGCTACACCATTTTTTTATGGAGTATATGAAACAATATGTTGCAATTGAATGCCATGCTCAGTGCAAAAGTTGATAAATTTTTTGTTAACATATTCTCCTCCATTGTCTGATCTTAACTTAAGAATTTGATGTCCAAATTGTTTCTCAACAAAGGCCTTAAAGGCTAAGAACATGTTAAAGACTTCACTCTTGAGTTTTAAGAAGTATACCCAAGTGTGTCTAGAAAAATGATCAATGAAAGTTAAGAAGTACTTGCAACTAGAGAAAGAAACAACATGAAGTGGACCACATAAATCACTGTGCACAAGCTGCAAAGGGGTTGAAGCGTGCCAAGAAGCACGTTTGTCAAAACTATCTCAATGATGTTTTCCGAGTACACATCTGGAGCAAACACCATCTCACCAAGATACCATAGGAAGACCTGTCACCATATTTTATTTGCGTAGAGTTTGAAGAGAGCGATAGTTTAAGTGACCAAATTGCTCATGCCAGATTTTTCTCACTTCATCATTATGAGCAACAAAAATGGAGGGAAGACATGATGACCCAAATTTGTCAAACTTATACAACCTTGTGGAATCATCAACAATGCCAGTAGCTAAAATATGTCTAGAATATTTGAGGTCCTTGATTACAACATCATGAGGTGAGAATTCTATTGTTTTCGCTTCACCTAAATGAGTTATCTGATAAACAGATAGAAGGTTGCACGAAAAGGTAGGAACACATAGTACATCATTAAACTGACCATTATCTAGATGAATGGTTCCAGATCCTACAACACTAAGATATATATCATCACCAACATAAATATGTTTGGTGTTACAATTATTTAAAGAAGAAAACATGGATTTATTTTTGGCCATGTGGTAAGAAGCTCCAGAATCAATGAGCCACTCATGAGAATGACAAGAAGAAGATACATTTAATGCATAACCAGATGCTTGACAACCACAAGTAGAAAGTACCATTCCTGAAGAAGAAGTTGAAGAGTTCTCCAAATTGATATGGTGCTTCTTCATTACTACTTCCAAGGCTTCCATCTTCTTAAAACATTTGGACTCTACATGGCCATCACGATTACAAAAGTTGAAATGTCTATCTGTTTTTCTTGCATTTGTTTTTATTTGCATTATCAGTTTGGTGAGATGCCTTTTCAGTTTGTGGCTAAAATTTATTAATACCCTTGTTTGGTTTAGGACCATACTTTTTAGGATACTACTTCTTGGGATTCTTTTGATATGGTTGATGTTGGGCTGCTAAGGCTTTCTTAGAAGTGTTTCCAGTATTAATAAGACCAAGGTGTAAGAGTTTTTCTTTTTCTCTTATCAAAGAATCGCAAAAGGCATCAAAAGAGTGGGACTTGTAGGTTGTTCCTTGAGAAATGAGGGCTTATCTAGTCGAATGGAAGGTGGAAACAAATACAGAGTATGCAAGTCCAATCTTAGCAATAATGGAATAGATAAGGCTACCATATTCCTTTTCGACCTTACAACCTTCTAAAAGAAGTCTAAGGGTCTTGAATTTGGACAAAAAATCTCCAATAGAGGAGAAATTATTGGGGTCCAAACTAAGCAACTCATTTTTAAGCTGGTGGGCCCTGATTTCATTTTGAATGCCAAAAACAGTATTTAGATTTTTCATAGTTGCCTCAGGGGTGTCAATTTCTTGGATATGAAATCAAAGATCTTGAGAAATGGACATTCCTATCAACCCTCGTGCTTGATCTTTTTTATTCTCCCAATTAGCAGCTTTATCTACATCGGTAGTTTTAGTTTCTTGTCCTGAGGCTATTCTATAAAGCCCTTTACTTCTAAGTAAGTCTATCATGTAGGATATCCATTGGAAATAATTGGTGTTGTTAAGAATAATTGGGCATGCACTTTCCATTTTTTTAAAACTAAAGTTGAAAAGGGCTTAAACTAATTTCTCCAATGGAAATATCTTGAAAAAATAGGTTGGTTAAAAAAAAACGGCTCGGAAAACAGCTTCCGGATGAAGTTATGCTTTTTTGAAACAAATGCGTTGTAGATGCCAAATAGTTACGTGAAAGGTTGAAAGCTAATGATGAAGTTCTAATTTAAAAGTAACTTAACAAAAAAAAAATTACAAAAGAAGCTTGAGAGAGACACTTGAACCCAAGACCTCTATTCTCATAAAATAACTTTATACCAAGTGAGCTAGTAAACAGATTCTATTATTGTTTGAAAGGAGGAAGGTTTTTTTTTTTTACTCTTCGATGTGCGTGCTTTTCCTGCAAAAAAAAAAGACAAAATTCGTGCACAAAAAAATGAAAATGAAAGCCTTACGGCAGAATGTTCGATTTTCGGTTAGACTTACCAACAACTATCCTTTTTTTTTCTCTATTTCTAATTTCCCGAGATCGCACAAAGACGTGGGGAAAGAGCATATGTAGCAAAAAAAATCTTGTCTTCCTGTTTCTAATTTTCCGAGTTCGCACCCTACATAGAGCAAAGAGCATACACAGAGAAGAGGGTATAGATCCAGCAAATAAAAAAAACTATAACCTAAAATAAACAGAGGGAACCAAAATAAGTAGAATGATTAATAAATGTAACTGCAAAAAAGATACTTTATACCTCCAGATCTAAAATGACATAACTCGGGCAACCAAAAACCTTTTTGCATGAAACGAAACGGGTTCCTCACTATAACAGACACTTCGAATACAATAGAGCAGTTCTCCCGGCCCGAAAGTGGTTAGAAATAATAGATTTGGAAAACGACAGTCGCATGTAGTCAAACCGGCTTCGGATTTGGATCAACAACGGACGCGACCCTCAAAATTGCTCCGATACCATGTAGGAATCTACAGGGTAAGTTCCTTACATCAAACACCAAAGGTCACCGCTCACAAAAAAATCACACATCAGTACACTAGTATATCACGTGGTTAAAACCCTCGAAGAGGGAAACAGTCCACGGCCTGAGCCAACATGGACACTTCAGGAAATTTATTAATATATAAAAAAAATTAAAAAAAATTAAAATTACATATGTTTCTCTCATAAACGGTTACCGGAAAAATGACCCCCCATGCTCTATAAATAGAGATCATGGACCAATCAGGTGTTAAGCCACAGATCAAGTGTTGTTAATACCAAGGAGAGAGTGAACCGTCTGTTCACTACATATCATGAAATTCGAATTATAAGTTACAAATGTGCATAGTAAAGAAACACACTTTACCTAACTCTACACTAGACCAAGTTATACTTAAATATTTCCTATGTGTTGGAATATCCTAACATAACTAAATTTGGTGATGATCGCACAATTGCCACTCTGACCAATGATATTTCCAATATAAAAGCAAATTCAAGTGAAAAGATCAAATATTTTAATTCCATATTCAACACATTTCTAAACAAAATCCCAACTACCTCAAATCCTGGTGTTGATGTGAAAATTGAATGGTACATTTCCTCTCTTTCTTCCAATATAGTGATTCTTGTAGACAAGGCTAATAAATCCACTTTAGTGGAAAACATGAAAAAATCCCTATCTGTGGAGAAAAGGAGACTTGCATTGGAAAAGAAAACTGCTCAAGAAGAAAGAAAGACTAAAAAGGTCACCTTCAAGGAAGAACTGAAGAAGAAAACTCCAAAATATCCCTTTGATCTAGAAGGATTACAAAAGGTCCTTCAACCCATGTCAAATGAAAAGGTGAAAATCAAGAAACTGGGAGTTGAATCTTCTAAAAATCCTTTTAGGTCCTTTAAGAAAACTCAAACATCAAATCCTCAACCTCCAAACATCATATCCATTTTTGAATCTGATCAGGACAAGAATTATTAAGAAACAAAATTATGTGTCGATGACTCCCAAGATGGATTATGGGATTTTATTCTTCCCAATTATGATAATGAAGAGGATCATGAGGCCTTACCCATTAGCACAAGAAGTAAGGGGCTTGCGGACTCATCACAATCAATTCAAAAGTAGAAACCTTCTACTCCTACTGCTAAAGACAAAGGTACAAATAAAAAATCCCCTTCTACATCTTCTAATTTGATTCCATCTTCTTCAAATTCTCCATCTACATCTAAGACTTTGGTGGTTTCTGAAACCATAGAATATAATATAGTATAGGATATGAAGAAGTTCAAAGCTAATATTTCCTTGTATGAAGTAAGTAAATTAAAGAAACAACATAAATTTTTAATTAAGGAATTGAATGCAGTACCTGCATCCCCTTTACCCACTGTTGTCACATCCAAAGCTTCTAAATGAAAAGGAAAACCTCCCAATGATTCTTCAGAAAAGATTGATCCCATTGATGTTATCTTAATTGGGGATAGATAAAATTCCCACACTCCCCAATTCCTTTTGACTTTTGAGATCTTCAATAAAAATGTGCACAATTGCTTAGTGGATCTAGGGACATTCTCAAATATAATGCCTTATTCAGTTTGCCTAAAACTATATGTTTCACCCCAAAAGTTTGTTGTTCATATTGTTCAACTTGATAGAACCAAAGTCAAGGTATTTGGGGAAATGAATTATGTTCTCATAATACTTTCTTCCAATTCCAAAGTATGTAAAATTATTGATATACTTGTTGATGATGTCTCTAACTTTTACGATTTGATTCTAAGTAGAGATTGGTCTGAGAAGCTTCATGGTTATTTTGCCACAGATTGGTCACATATGTGGCTTCTTTACAATGGTAAGCCCAATCAAATTCGAATTGAACGAGAAAATCATACCTAATTTTGAAGAAGAGAATGAACCGGTGATATTTACCAATAATATCCTTGAAAACTATTTTTCTGAATCCTTTTTGGGAAGCTTTAATGCTCAAGAATCTCCTTTCTCAATCAATTTTTTCACTTCCCAAATTGAAAAATTTTCACAGACATATTCATCCAAATGTGTAAATATTGTAGATAAGCCGATATTTAAATCTTTATTTTGGATTTTGTATTTTGATGGCTCTAAATCCAATGATGGTGCACGAGCATGATGCATTTTAATAAGTACAGAAGGAGAAAAAACAATGTTGCCATGTAGATTAGAGTTTGAATGCACAAATAATACTATTGAGTATGAAGCACTGGTCCAGGGTTTGTACAAAGCAATAAGCCTTGGTGTGAAATACCTTCAAGTATTTGTAGATTCAGGAATGGTTATAAAATAGGTGAGAAACACCATTCATTGTGTCTTTGGTCATTTGAAGCATTATCAATCTCTCATTCAAACCCTCACTTCACATTTTCTAGCATTTAATATTTTTCCTATCCCAAGACTTCAAAATTCTACCACTGACCTACTAGTTAATGTTGCATCCAGGCTCATTCCACCCAAGGATTATAGTCCATATAGGTTTTCAATCAAATTAATTTTTTGCCCAGTTATTCCTGACAATGTCACTAATTAGCATGTTTTTAATGATGGCGAAGACATTTTAAGATTTTTAACATCTCAAGGGTCATATAATGATCAAATAATTGATGAAGATGAGCATGATATACAATTAAAAGAATCAACTGAGGAAAATTTCCTACCTAAGTATGTGGTAAATATTGAATATTTGTATGACTTAAAGGATAGATTTAAAAAGGTTACTAACTGTAAACTTCAATGTTCAAATCTGTAATATTCCCAAATTTTCACATCATATTTGGAATATTAGAGTCCTTGATTTTCTTAATGAATTAATTAAATAAAAGGGTGGAGGGACCCACAATCCTCAATAAGAATAAATATCCACTTTGTGTGTGTGAATGTGGATTAATCTAGAATAGATCTGCAAAAAGGGGTAGTTGAGCAACTACTAATGTGAATGAGATTGGAGATCCTGTCTCATTTAATGAGAAGATCATGGATGGTTGATTCAGTTAACTAAGATCTTGAAGATGTCAAACAAAGTTTCATTGAGCATTAATGATCAAGTGGTGGAGGATCATGTCCAAATGAAGCACACATGATGGAAGAGGTGTACATTGCACCTAGACTATTTGGTTGATTTGGTTAAACAATGTTGTCCCACTTGGAGGATCCTGTCCACATGAGATAGCGTAGTTGAGATTAGGGCCAAGGCTTGGGATGGCTCAAATATTATAAAGGAGATGAAGGCAAAGGTGAAAGGCATCTTGGATTATTTGATGTATGATCTTTTAGATTTGGAATTGTCAAGTGACATTCCACTGCATTCTTGGGTTGTTTAGCACAGGGTGTTCCCAGGTGGGAATCCCTCCTCTTTCTTTGAATGATCTCTAAAAAAGAGGTTTGTACTTCATTATACATCATGCTTTAAGTGCCATTTCCTTTTTCTACTTTCTGCAGAACATTCATATTCAGAAATCTGCAAATTTCTGAAGATCAGTTTGGAGGGTGGAAGTTGTCTTCAGTACTTTAGTCGGAGAAAAAGGTGGGGGATTATTCCCATCACTTGGGCTTATATTTCAGCACTCCCAGAGCCACATTGCAGATCTAGCATCAGGCCAAATGTTATTAACCTTTTAGCAGTAGTATTATCTCCAAGAATAACGTTGTCCATATTGTAGATCTAAAAAGAGGAAGGAAGTTGCTAGTACTTCAGCTAGCACTCAAGTGGAGGATCATTCATTCACATTGCCATCAATCTCACCATCAGCCTGGATCTTATTGCAGCATTTTTCAGCAGGAAGAAGGCCTATATTTCCCTCACAGCACAGTTTTCAGAGGCAATTGCGTTGCAGCAACTACAATCATATTTTGGAGGATTGAGAAGCTAGATCTAGAGCTTTTAGCTCATAGATCTGAGGAAGGGATCAGCCCTTCAAGCATAGATATGATCTGAGCACATATTTCAGCCATCTATTCTTCAGATCTAGCTTTAGATTTGTATTTCCCAGCAGATCAAGGATCAAATCCTAGGGAGGTGATTTTCCAAAGTTGCAGTTCTGGAAAATCCTTTCTGGGTTATCTTGGGAATCCATCACAGTGGCTAGATATTGAATCTTGGCATCATCAGAGCTCCAATTTTGAGTAGATCTACATTTCTCTTTTCAGCCTGCAACTCCATGTTTATATTCTGCTGAAGAGACAACACAGTATTTTTTGCAGAGCCTCAACAGTTACAGTGTACTTGCTTCACACATGTTTCCAGGGTGATCCTAGCTCATCTTTTTGGCTAGATCTGCCTATATATTGTACTTGTGTAACTGATTCATCTCCAATATAATAAAATGGCTCAGCTCTTTCTGCATATTCTGATTTGTACTTATATTTATTGTTTATCTCGCTGTAAGTTCTTATATTGTGTGAAGTATTGTTGAATTCTCCCTTTTTGGGATATTACAGTGGTATCAGAGCATGATCTTTGGCTCAGCTTGTGGACACTTCATCTTTTTACATTGAAAGAAGAATAGATAGATGAGATCTACCATGAAGGATGTGAGATTTGTCACTCCTTTCTTCAGATCCATGCAAGATCTCTCCAAGGAGGTCAATAAAATGAAGGAGGAAGAACATAGATAATATCCAAGAAGAAGATCTGATGAGGAGAGCACTTCCTATCAGCAGCAAAGAAGATCGGAGAATCCTAGATCTCCTCATAGATCCACTATGCCCACTTTCTTTGGAGAAGGTGAGAGGTATAGAAGTAAAGAAAGGAATGAACCTGAGACTCATGAGACTCTCAGTATATATCTTGAAGAGTACAAAGCACAGTCTAGAGCTTTCAAGTAGAAGCTAACTCTACAACAATTCTTCTAGATCAAAGAAGAAAGAGGATCCTATAGCAGCAATAGAAGGAAGAGGTATAATAGATTCTATTTGCCTACATTTGATGGATCTTCCTCAAGCAATGTCAAGGCTTGGAGGAAGGAGTTAGATTCATTTTTCAAGCTACATCCTGTGGCTGAAGAGGAAACTATTCAAATTTCAGCACTTCATCTCTTAGATGAAGCAGAATATTGGTGGTTTGGGCACCTAGAGCATGCAAAGGTGACTAAGTATTCAGATTTATTTCACAAGTTGAGGAAGGAGCTTGATGTGGAGAAGACAGATTTGTGCTACAAAGGGGCATCTCCCAAGGGAACCAAGGAGAATGTTGATCTTGTCACTCTAGAAAAGAGGTCACTACTTTCACCACCTGCTGCAGAATTACTTGTATCTCGAGAAGAGACACTTGCATCTTTGCAAAGTAGTCTTGAGCTTTTGACTTATGGAGTCCCATGCATGGATCAGGAGATGCATGAGGAAGGGGAGGAGGATACCAACGCTAGTACACTTGAAGAAGAGAGGCCATCACTCTTACCAGCAGTTGGAGATATTATTGTCTCGGTTGGAGGAACTCTTGTGTTCTGTCAAGAGGTTCCCATATGTCAGTTGATCCAAGGTATGCATAAAATTTTAGCACATATTGTTTCAAAATCAATGCATGACCAAGGATTAGAACAAAAGGCTGATTTGAAGCGGAAACATATCACAGCGCAGAGGACCCTTGATCTAATCAAGGAGTAGACTGAAAACTATCCCTGTTCATCGTTGTTGAGCTGCACTCAACCCCTCGAGTTGAGATGTAGAGTTTCAGAAAATGGGATTAGCATTATCCTATGTACAATGGCTGATTATGAGATCAGTATTGTGCCTTACTTTGAGACAGCATATGTATTACCCTGCAGATCTACAACGTTGTCACTTAGTAGTTGTGACAAAGAAAGGGCTTCATCATTCTTGGAGCATTCTGGAGGTAGCTTCATTCATGAAGCAATGGAAGCAAAGATGATAAATGGTATACATCTTGAAATGAGAAACCTTTTCTCCTTTCTAGATGATCCCTTCTCAATGAGCCTCTCACTGCTCAAAGAGAAACTTCTACTTGCATTAAATCCAAAACTTCTCTGGTTTTGGAGGGCCTTTGATGGAGAGAGAATCTCATTAAGAGATCTCATTATAGATGCGTTTCAACATTTCATGAAATGCAAAAGTCTTCAACAGTTTGGGAAGGATGGCATTCTACAAAGGGAGGATGCCATGATTATGCAGTACCTCATTCATCATCCCCATGGGAGTGAATGGGTAAGGATGATAAGCAAGGGGTTGCAAATCCACTTGTAGATTTTTATGGGCCAGCATTCTTGGTTACGTTGGTTGCCATTGGGAGATTTCTATCACTTTCCAAAGGCACCTATTTTTCTGATCCATGCCTTGAAAAATATGTATGAAATGAAGAAGGAGGCATGGTTGCGCTGGCTGCTCTTGGGTGAGTATGGATACCACCCAATAGCTCATCATTTTCTGAATCATGCCTTGTGTTTCAATGGAGAATTGCAGCAAAGAAAGGCATGTTCATTTTGGTTTCACTTGAGAGATTTTGGCCACCACATGACATCTCCTATGTCTATGTGTTTTGTATTATGTAAAACTTGGCATAATGATCTCATGATGTGCATTGATGATGTTTTGTATGGGGCTGATGAGACATCTTATATGTCCATTAGTATGCTTTTGTTTCATGATGCGCATGAGGAGGAGAGAAAGCAGCAAGATCTCTTGTTGTTTGGATTTCTTTTGGGGGAGTTTGGCTTGTCCATCTTACAGAGAGGAGATGGAGGATGGCAGCAAAGGGCCTTACTCCGGTGGTTATTGTTAGGAGAATATGATTTGACATCCTTGTTTACCCATATTAATTCTTCCCTTCTTCTTTTTCATAACCTTGGAATGATGGAGTTTGGATCCAACAAGGCCAACAGGGCTAAGTATGAGAGCATCTCAATGCTCAATCTAATTCATGAAACATGGGATGAAGATATGTATTGTGTGATGAAGCTTTTCCTTTGTGAAGAGAACCACCTTATTGTATGCACCTCATGTATTGATGATGATGTTGGACATCATATGGTTGTCACTTGGTACTTCATGATGGAAGGAGGACATCTAACCAAATAGTTGGAGGTCATTCTTTATGTTTTTAAAAGACAACTTTGGAACCAAACATACATAACCTATTGCAGCAAATGGAGGAAGCCTTCCTTATGTGGATGCCATATGGAGGGGAATAGATGGCCTTGCATCTACTTTTGGAGTTGCTTGAGGACAAGCAACATTTTTCCGGGGGGGACTGTAATATTCCCAAATTTTCACATTACATTTGGAATATTAGAGTCCTTGATTTTCTTAATGAATTAAGTAAATAAAAGGGTGGAGGGACCCACAATCCTCAATAAGAATAAATATCCACTTTGTGTGTGTGAATGTGGATTAATCTAGAATAGATCTGCAAAAAGGGGTAGTTGAGCAACTACTAATGTGAATGAGATTGGAGATCTTGTCTCATTTAATGAGAAGATCATGGAGGGTTGATTCATTCAACTAAGATCTTGAAGATATCAAACAAAGGGTCATTGAGAATTAATGATCAAGTGGTGGAGGATCATGTGCAAATGAAGCACACATGATGGAAGAGGTGTACATTGCACCTAGAATGTTTAGTTTATTTGGTCAAACAACGTTGTCCCACTTTGAGGATCTTGTCCACATGAGACAACGCAGTTGAGATTAGGGCCAAGGCTTGGGATGGCTCAATCATTATAAAGGAGATGAAGGCAAAGGTGAAAGGCATCTTGGATTATTTGATGTATGATCTTTTAGATCTGGAATTGTCAAGTGACATTCCACTGCATTCTTGGGCTATTTAGCAGAGATTGCAGGTGTTGTTTAGCACAGGGTGTTCCCGGGCGGGAATACCTCCTCTTTCTTTGAGTGATCTCTAAGGAAGAGGTTTATAATTCATTATACATCGGGCTTTAAGTGCTATTTCCTTTTTCTACTTTTTGCAAAACATTCATATTCAGAAATTTGTAGATTTATGAAGATCAGTTTGAAGGGTGGAAGTTGTCTTCAGTACTTCAACTGGAGAACAAGGTGAGGGATTATTCCCATCACTTAGGCTTATAGTTTAGCACTCCCAGAGCCACATTGCAGATCTGGCATCAAGCCAAATGTTATTAACCTCCTAGCAGCAGTATTCTCTCCAAGAATAACGCTGTCCATATTGTAGATCTGAAAGGAGGAAGGAAGTTGTTAATACTTCAGCTAGCAATCTAGTGGAGGATCATTCCTTCACATTGCCATTAGTCTCACCATCATCCTGGATCTTATTGCAGTATTTTTTAGCAGGCAGAAGGCCTCTCTTTCCCTCACAGCGCAGTTTTTAGAAGGAGTTGTGTTGCAGCAACTGTAATCATCTTTTGGAGGATTGAGGAGCTAGATCTAGAGCTTTTAGCTCATAGATCTAAGGAAGGGATCAACCCTTCAAGCATAGATCTAATCTGAGCACATATTTCAGCCATCTATTCTTCAGATCTAGCTTTAGATCTATATTTCCCAACAGATCAAGGATCAAATCCTAGGGAGTTGTTTTTCCAAAGTTGCAGATCTGGAAAATCCTTTCTGGGTTATCTTGGGAATCCATCACAGTGGCTAGATATTGAATCTTGGCATCATCATAGCTCCAATTTTGAGTAGATCTACATTTCTCTTTTCAGCCTTCAACTCCATGTTTATATTCTGCTGAAGATACAACGCAGTATTTGTTGCAAAGCCTCAACAGTTACGTTGTACTTGCTTCACACATGTTTCCAGGGTGATCCTAGCTCATCTTTTTGGCTAGATCTGCATATATCTTGTACTTGTGTAACTGATTCATCTCCAATATAATAAAATGGCTTAGCTCTTTTTGCATATTCTGATTTGTACTTAGATTTATTGTTTATCTTGTAGTAAGTTCTTATATTGTGTGAAGTATTGCTGCATTCTCCCTTTTTGGGATATTACAAAATCTAAGGTTTGAATTGGTAAATCTTGGAACAAATTTTAAACCTCAGAACATCAATTTAGGTCTTGGGCTCTCAACAGATGAAAGGTTAGCCTTTATTCATTTGTTTAAAAGATACAAAAATGTTTTTGCTTGGATTTATGAAGATTTGAGAACTTATGATACCTCCATCATTCAACATATTATTCCAATGATATCTTATGTCAAACTTGTTCAGCAGAATTTAAGGAAAATTCATCCAAACTTAGAAAATCAAATCAAGAGCGAGTTGAACAAACGTCTTAAGCCCAAAATCATTTTTCCAATTAAGAATTCTAAATGGGTTTCGAACTTGATGCATGTTAGGAAGAAGAATGGTGACATACGCCTTTGCATTGACTTCAGGAATTTAAATAAAGCTTGTGAAAAAAAAACAATTTTCCTCTTCCACCTATGGAACAAATATTATGATTGGTAGCTGGTTATAAACTTATGTCCTTCCTTGATGGCTTTTCAAAATATAACCAAATCCTAGTTCATCCAGATGACGGGTTGAAAACTACTTTCAGGACTAAATGGGGAACTTATGCCTACCAGAAAATGCCTTTCAGATTAACAAATGCAGAAGCAACCTTCCAAAGAGCTATGGACATCGCTTTCAGGGGTTTGATAAATAAAACTATTGTTGTTTACTTGGATGATATAACTATATATTCCAAGAAAAGGAGTAATCATTTCCATAATTTAAAACAGATCTTTGAACGTTGCAAAAAGTAAGGGATCTCTCTAAATCCCAAGAATTCATACTTTTCTCTCAGCGAAGGAAAACTCCTAGGATTTATTGTATCCAAGGAAGGAATTTTCTTAGACCCTGATAGGATTAAGGAAATTTCTGAAATCCCTTTGCCTGATAACAAAAAATCAATGCAATCTTTCCTTGAACATATTAATTTTGTTAAGAGTTGATTTGTTCCTAATTTCTCTCAAATTGTTTTTCCTTCACAAAATATGATCAAGAAAAAATCAGTTTCAAATGGGGACATAATGAAACATAATCCTTTGAGTCAATCAAACAAGCTATTATTGATGCTCCCTCTTTAATAACTCCCAATTTTTCTGATCATTTTGTTTTGTATACTTTTTCTTCTGAGTTATCTTATGTTGTTGTATTAACACGGCTCAATGATAAAAAAATAGAGGCACCTATCTCTTTCTTTAGCTCAAACTTTCAGGGTACAGAACTAAATTATTCAGAGGTGGAGAAACATGCCTTTGTTGTTTTCAAATCCATAAAGCATTTCAAGCCTTTTCTTCTGAAAACTCACACAAAAGTAATTGTTCCATTTCCAGCAGTAAGACAATTTCTTGTTCAAAAAGAGTTAGGAGAAAAAAGAGCAAATTGGGTCATCGCTTTGCAAGAATATGACATACATATCAAACCAGCTAAAATTGTCAGAGGTAAAGGTTTTTGCAGATTACTTACTGGAGCTTCCAATATATCAGTTGATGAATACTCATGTAACATTTTCCATATATATGAGGTATGTCTTACTGATACTGAGTCCCAATATGATGATCTCATTTCCTACTTAAAGAATCGTTATGCTCCCCCTGAACTCAATTAAAAAATAAAAATGGCTTTAAGATTGAAAGCCAACTAATATGAAATCACTGATGATGTGTTATTTAGAAATAATTATGATTCTGTTTTTTTAAGATGCTTAGAAAAATCTGAAGCACAAAGGGTTTTGCAGGAGTTACATGATGGACCAGCTGGTGGACACTTTGGAGGAGATACCACCGATCATAAAATCCTGCATGTTGGATATTACTGGTCAAATCTATTTAAAGATACCCATGCATATGTAAGGAAATGTAAAATTTTCCAAACAGTTGCAGGAAGACAGAGAAAACCAACATTGCCTCTTCAACTAGTCAACATTGAGCAACCTTTTGAACAATGGGGATTGGATGTAATAGGTGAGATTGTTCCTCATTCTTCCAAACAACATAAGTTTATCCTTACTGCTACATATTAGTTCACCAAGTGGGTGGAAGCAATACCACTAAAGGTAGCCAATTATGACAATATTACTGAATTCATCGATCCATTCATTATCATTAGGTTTGGCTTACCCAATGAACTTATTTTTGACAATGCATCTTACTTTTCAGGAAATAGTATGACTGAGTCTGCTTTAAAAATAGGGTTTAAACTTAAATACTCTGCTAATTACTATCCTCAAGGGAATGGTTTAGCATAGTCAACTAATAAAAACCCCATTAGGATTATTAAACAAACTGATGATCAAAGCCAAAAGAATTGGCTTAAAACCTTGATATTTTCTCTATGGGATAATAGAATAGCTAAGAAGACCTCCATAGGTACTTCTCCCTTTAATCTAATATATGGGAAAGAGGCTATCCTTCCTCCTAACCTAACTCTCCCCTCATTAGCCCTAGTACAATTTATTGAAGAAAAACCTTCTTCTTATCAGCGATTAAGAATGTCTCAAATACATAAATTAGATGAAGAAAGGGAAAAAGCCAAAAAAATACATGCTCACCATCAACAACTAGTAAAATATTCCTTTGATGCAAGCTAGGTTGATAAAAAATCTTTTCAAGTTGGAGATCTAGTCCTGAAATGGGACTAGGCGCATGAAGTAAAAGGAAAGCATACCAAATTTCAAAAATTATGGCTTGGACCATTCCAAATTGTTGAGCAATTAGGCCCATCAACTTTCATTCTGCAAGAGTTACAAGGAAAGAGGGCTGCTCTTCCTATTAATGGGTTGATTCTCAAAAAAATATTTTCATAAAAGAACATATGTTCTGCTGTAAATATGTATATATTCACATGTACATATAAATTTCTTTTAGTAAAGATAATGTTAGGTAACATACTTTTGGCTGTTTATCAATATCTCTAATAATTTTATGATTTTTATTGGATTTTGCAAGTATAAAATTGTTGGGAAATGATTACAAAATTGAAAATTAGATAATTATTATAAAACTTTGAAATATTTTATCCATGGAAGTTGTAAGTTCTTTTAACCTCAAACTTTATAAAGTCTTTTATCTTGTTATTAGTCAAGAAAGGTTTTCTTTAAAAATTAAAGAATATTTTGTAGCTTTAGCATTTTTAACTCCAGTTGTCATTCATTACTCTTAAGGAGTCAATGATCCTCCCCATCCATTAATCATACATTTTTTAGAGTGTAATTCAAAAATATAAGAAACTTAAAAGATAAGAGGTCTCATCATGAGTCTGCTTAGCATGATCATGGGAAAATAATAGGTTGAAATTATCATTACTGGATACCAAACTAGGGTAATGGCTTATGATTACTTAACCATAAGATAAGGAATCTCATCACGAGCTATCTTGTTCAACTTTATTACAACCCGTGAATGGTATTGCCACTATCTGGCCACCAAACCAAGACAGTGGATTTTAAGTATCTTAAAAAAAAATATATATAGTATATTAAATTACCTCTAAAGATTGCAATCATAAATGGATGGGATACTTGTTCATTGTTGGTTAAAAGGTAACCATGTCAAGGCTATGGATGCTTGTTGGTAGCAATGGCTCTACCTATGACAAAATGAGTTCATCAAAAAGCTAAGTTACAAAATCCCCCTAATTTATCTTTATAGTTTATTAATGACTCATACATATAGCTAAGATTTTCATCTATAAGAGGTTGTAAAGAGTTACAATAAAATGAGTTTTTTTTTTTTTTTTTTTTTAATTCAGAGTAATCTTATTTACCCAACATTTCAAAAAATAGTTTTCCTTTCCTAATAATTTTTACTTATTAAAGTTTTTAAAAAAAATTATATATTTTCTCATAGATAAATAGTTCTTCCAGTGAATCGCCAATTATTGTGCTACTCAAAAACTCCCAAGTATAATTAGGTAGTTAACTTACTAATAATGGGGACCCTTTTAAATTTTACTGTAGAACCTTTTTAAAGCAATAAAAAAAGTCATTTTACTCAAAAGAACAAAAAAATTTGCTATCTGAACTTACGCCTTAGTTCTATTGGCCGAAGGAATATAAACCAAAGTTATTAAAGCTTTATCATATATCGCATATCACGAGTTGCAACGACAGATCAAAGTGCCCTACCATAAAAAATTGCGATGCGACTTGCTCGACTCAAAAGGAAAATACGTTAAAGTCTTAAAAACCTTTAACAAAGGAAAAAGCCTCCGCACATAATAAAATGCACAGTTGGTCCCACCAATCTTCCACGTCACCTATCACATCCCCGCTATTGCAAAATTGATATCAGCGTTTGATTTTTTCTATCCGCTCCAATTCCCCGATGCGATATATCAAAATCACTACATCACATTTCCACATCACACATGCCTATCTCTCAAACTTTGCGATCGTGATACTTATATCACATCGCGAAACTTGAAACAAGCTTGGTCTTAAGATCTTTTGATGCGGTAAGACTCTGATACATGCTTATTTGTCATTATCTTCTAGCTATAATAAAACTCAATCGCATATCGTCAAAAGGTGAATATCACAATTTCTAAGTTGTGCACTTAAGAAAACTTGTGATACGAGATATCTAATGGGGCATTGAGCTGTCTGTTAGACCATGTGAATGCACATTTTCATTAATGATTAAAGTGTAACTATATTTATGTTCTCGAGAATGCAAATGATTTGATCGCCTTCACTTAATGTTTCGAGATTTTTTGCTTTCAAAACATATATTTGATATCACTTGATCATTTTTTCATAATTATCTCGCATTCTAAGTATGTGTTCTTCATTCTCTCTCTTTGTTGCAGGCTAGTCTTGACAAGCAAAACTTGAATGACATGTCGAAATCTACCAAGAAGAACAAAATGCATGTGGTTCCACCATAGGCAGCTCTGCCTACTCCAGAGATAACTAAGATTCCCCCATTGTTCTTCGATACAAAATGCACCATAGATTCTAGAAGCTCTTCTTGGGAACCCATGTACAAATTTTTTGAAGATGAAGAACCCAAACGGCTGATGACTCCTCGTTGTCTTCTAAAACTACTTATGCTAATGTTGCTAATTCCTTCCTTCATCAAATTGTTGCTCGGTCTAAGATTATACCCTACACTTATATGGTTAAGTGAATTATCGATAATATGAATATTTCAGAAAGGACCTTCCTAACCTCAAGACAGAAAATAATTGGGCCTTTCAGAGTCGAAGACTTGTATAAAATGTATCATATGCCATACCCGCAAAAGACACATGATAAGCATTTCCTTCAGAGGTTTTTATATGGAAAAAAACTTGAGTCAAATCCAATAAGACAGTGGAGATGAGATCCAAACAAACACAAGAACGATGAAAAGGGTTTATACTCCATATCTTCTCTCGTTGTTCCTCATTGCTATACTGTTGATATGATGTGTATATTGTTTTGATATCCCAATACACATAAGTTTACAATTGAATGGGTCCCTTTAATTGATGTTGTAGCGGACTCCTATATAATGGATTGGGCCACTATCCTGTCAAGTAACATAGCTTCCCAATTCCTAGCCTACAGAAGAGAGTGAAAAGGCTTTAACAAGACATTGCCCCCTTTTTATATGTGTGCATATATAATTGATGTCATTTTCTTTACCTCTGATTTTCCATCGATGGGATGGAAATGGACCTTATAATACCCTACTCCTATCCACATCTATCATAAAGTCCTCTGGGAGTCTAATTTCCAACCCCATTTCTATACAAATTTTCATGGAGTCGTGTTACCTTTATACCAAGATGTATTTGGTGAAAAATCCCCTAGATTATCTAATGAAGCTAGGGATGATTTTACAGCCATAGGAAAGTGGTTCGGGGAAGATTCATTTACTTATGTTAGGATTTTTGGTAGTCCGGATAGACCACATGTTCTCTCGCGTTATGTCCCTGAGAAGCTTTTGGCCTGAGAAGTTTCCCATCAAACTGTGGGAAATGGCCTAACAAAAGCCCTTAAAGAAGCAAATAAATTTGTATGGTCATCATTCCATATTCACTTTGGAGTATATGTTTTGGGTAATTTCAAGCACGCTGAGCTTGAAATTAACTAGATATAATGCCTAAACTTTCCCACTATTCCCAACAGGAAAGATGACCCAAACCAAGTAGCCCAAAACTTCACCGCTCAGGTTAAAGTGAGACAGTTCATACATGAGCCTAATGACTTTGATGATCTATTTGAGTACGTCCAAGCATTCACGCAGGTAGAAAACTTAGCAGAAGCCCATTTGAATCCAGAGTAACTGAATAGGTTCAGAGAATACATAAGTAAAAGGATGGAAAATCTCCTCTTGACACGTTGAGGGTTTCTCAACCACTTCTACAAATCGAGCAGGATTTGGTGCAGTCTACAAAAGACAACAATATGACACAAGGAACAAAAGAAACTAAATCAACAATGCAACAAATTGGAGAACCATTGTTTAACAATGATTTGGATAAAGTCTAGTATCAATTTGATAAACATATTAATAAATCAGGATCGCAGGAGGTAAATACCTCAACTCCAAAAGAAACAATCAACACTTCTAAAACTAATAAGCAAAACCTGCTTACTATTGGGGCTTCTAACAATGTTGTTAATACAAATGATGTGGAATTCATCTCGACACAGCCCACTTCAGAAATTGTTCCTAAAATCGAAGAGATACCTCCTCTTGATATATTTTACAGTCTTAGGCATAGGGCCGTAATGAGCAGGCAAAGGAAGAGAAGGAGAGTTGAGCAATCCTAGACCCTAGTTCCTGGATATGTATCATTGGATGTTGTGTGGAAGGATCTACGAACAAACTCCTCTGATGATTTAAACAGGCTATCACAATTTTCAGGGGCCCCATGCAACAACTACACTTGACAAGGCTTCAGAAGTGAAAAAACTAATCAGAGACAAAGATAACAAGATCCAACAGTTGGAGCAGGAATTATTGAAAAAAAACAAAGCATTTATCATCAATGGTGAGTAAAACTATCCCAATTACAAAAGAGATTTGATGAAATGAAGCTCCAACATAAAGCTGATATCAAGAATAAATATGCTCAGTTGCAAGAACTCCAACTTAGAATTGATCAATGGAAGGATAGTCCCAAGAAAGACGTAGTGGAACTTAATACTCTCCTTGCCCAGCAGTAGGTGGTGTTTTTCCAGAAGTTGGCAGTAATCAATGATCTATGTAAAACAAGTGATCCACTGATAAATCAATTGTCCGATCTGAGGACAAACTTCGATGACATTGAGGATAAACTTTCTGATTATATCACATGGAAAGACAATGCAGAAGGAAGAGCAGTGAATCCTCCAAGGATAGAAGATTCACATTAAAAAATCCTCTTTAGAGACTAGTATATAAAATTAAAGCAAGCAGAAGCGGCCATTTTCAGTGCGAGAGATATCACAAGAAATCTTACTAAAACTACCAGTGATAACTTGTTTGGTTCTAATCTAATTCAGGAATGCCTAGCTGATTCCTTGCCCGATGTTAATATATTGATGAAATCTTGGCATGAATGGTCCAAGAAGAAGGAAGATAATATTGAAAAGCTATCAAAGTTGAATCTAGAGAAGTATTGGCAATATATAGTAAATCCGCATAGTCAATGGTTGATGTTGCGATGTCTTGCCAATACCACTTCACACGTGCTTGTTGCACTCTCAGATGCAATGTATATGAGACAAATGCGCATAAGGCCAACTCAGCCTCCTAAATTGAAGCCCATGATGGATATCGATGGATTAAGACAACAAATGGGAAAGCAACCAACTTCCCATTCTTGATGTTAAAGTTCAAACAAAATCTTTTTTTTTTTTCTTTTAAGTATTATTTTAAGGATAGTTGTTCAAACCTCCTCAACATTTCATGTATTTACTATTTTTATAGTTCAAGTTTCAACTATAAATACCATTTCATGTCTTTAAGAAAAGGGCTCTAAATTTTTGTAAGGCTTTGGAAAGTTGCACTATTGTACTTTTTGAATCATCTTAATAGAAAGACTAGACCAAGGCTATTTTCCCATGAGCAGAGCTTTGATATATCAGGTACTTTTATCTTTATATGATTGTTTTGTTCATATGTGATTCATAGTCTTATTTTTCTCAAATTGTTTTGCTATCATTAGGGGATTTTGAGGTCTAAAATGGACCTCCTAAGAAAAATGTAGAACAAGAATAAAATTTATAAGAACCAATAGGATTCAAGATGATGATGTCAACCATGGGGGATGATTCACCATTTTTAAGTAAAAGGGTAAAAATATTAAAAATTAATAAAATATTAAAACTACTTTTTCAATTCGTATTTTCAACTTATCCCCCAAAGTTTTTACTCAAATTTCGAGCAGGAGTACTCGTTGGATGTAAAATTTAATTCATCATCCAAGGAGTACCCATGTTGCATACTTTCGATGGACCTTGCTACACGAAAAATGAGAAATACATTAAAAAACGTGATTACAATCACATTTTTCATGTATTTCCCATTTTTCTTGTAGTAGGACCCATCGAAAGTATGCAACATGGCTACTCCTTAGATGAGTAATTAAATTTTGCATCCAACGAGTACTCCCGCTCTAAATTTGAGAAAAAACTTTGGGAGATAAGTTGAAAAATTAGTTTTTTCTTTTTTCCCTCCAAAATTTGATGATGTAATCAAATCTTATTTTATTATTTCCACTATTATTTTATAATTTCCTTAGGAGGCCCATTTTAGACCTCAAAATTCCCCTAATGGTATGTTCATTAAACACAATTAAACACCTATTCACTATTGAATGTGTGAAATTGTTATCTTTAAATGTATGTGCGAAACAACCAGATATTTCATGCGATATGTGTTAAACCATTAATTTGTAGTAACTATTTAATCGAATTAATCATCTTACTTGTATTAAATTATTCAATTGTTGAATGATCTATATTATCTTGCACTTAAGAAAATATTTAAAATCACATATAAGAGTAAGTTAAATATTGGGATATAGATAAATAGACATATAAATATTTAAGTTGCTTTTATTTCCATTTATCACATCCATTTCACTATTTTACACCTCACACTAATTCATTTATATTTCAAAGGGAAATTGGTCCAATTATCCCCAGTCAGAGCCACTATTCCAAATGGAAAAGGAACAGTTTTCAAGTTCCCGACCATGTGATTATCCCTGATGTTGAGGCAGTGATTATCGAGCCTTCAACATGATCCTAAAAAGTAGGAACGGCACTACATGACTCAAGTTAGATCTTCAAATCGAATTAACTAAACCAACTAAATAAAACTAACTTAGTTAACTCGTACAAGTTGTCATGAGATGTGGAATTGTAATTTTATTCTAATTTAATTCAAGGGAAAATTAAATTAGAATCTTTCTAGGTGCCATTTTCAACACTCCCTCTCACCAAGAAAGGTATTATCAGATACCCTGATCCTGCCTCTATGGAACTCGAATTTTCCTCTTAATAGTTCCTTCGTCAAGATGTCTATATTTTTTTCCTCTATAGGAATGTACTCTATCATCATGATCTCCCTCTACACACAATCTCTGAGATGGTGGTACTGAATGTCAATATGCCCATACCTATAATGAAAAATTGAATTCATTAAGAGTTTTATACAATTCTGTTTGTCACAGTAAATCATTGTAGGATCCATCTGCTAACCAAATAACCCAAAAAGGATCTTCCTCATCTAGATAACCTCACAAGTTGCTTGACTAACGATCATGTAATTTGCTTATGCTGATCTGAGTGCAATTGATCTCTTCTTCCCACTGTACCAAGAAATTATTTTTGACCCAATACTGAAGATTCCGCTTGATGTGCTCTTCATGTCTGATGGACACACTTCCCAATCTGCATATGTGAAACTTTAAAGCTTCACTCCCTTTGTATGTTTGTACCAAAGACCAAATAGAGTGGTGCCTCTGAGGTATCTCAAAACATGTTTGGTTTCATTCCAATATAGTTTGGTTGGCTTAACCATTGCTTTACTAAGTTGGTTAACCACCTAACACATGTCTAGTCGCGTGTTCACCAAGTACATAAGTGAACCCACAAGCTTCCTGTAAATGGTAGCTTCTACCACTTCGCCTGAAGTAGCATCTTCCTTCCTCCAATTCCTTGCTAGAGGAGTCTCCATGAGTTTGTTGCTCTCCATGTGAAACTTCATCAGTATCTCATTGTCATACTTTCCCTGAGAGACAAACAGTACCCCATCTCCTTGCCAAATTCCAAACTAAAGAAATAATACATGAGCCCCATGTCTTTCATCTTGAATTCTCTTGCTAAATCCTCTTTACAAGATTTTATCAGCTTCTCATCAACTGTTAGAATTAAATAATCGACATATAATAATATAATCAATAATTTAGCTTCAACCACAATATGGTAAACGTTTGCATATGGCTCACTTTTGGTGAAGCCCAACCTAGTGAAATAGTTGTTGATATGTAGGTTTTAACCATGTAGATAAATTACCTGCAAACAGATTCTTAAAACAAAAAATAAACAATGGCGAGAACATAAAACATAAAACAAATATACATAGATATTTTCCCCTGGATCCCAAAACTAGGACTACTAAATTGATTTTTCATTGTGTTCCTTTCAATGTTACAACACACACACACACACACACACACACACACATATATATATATATATTTATATATATTGTTGAAGCATTCATAAGCCCCATTCCATTAACCTTGGATTAGAACATAACCATAGTTCCCTTGACTGGATCTCCAAAATACCATGGGCATTGGGCATAAAACCATCATTCCCAAAACCATGTGAAAAACCCATGCAAAAAACCATAGGTAGGTCTGCCCACTTATTATAGGGTCCAAAAAAAATATTCCAGAGGCGCTGCCCCAGACCCTGTGCATGGGGGGCTTTCACCCTCCTTGTATCCCCACCACGCATGCGACTAGTCATGGAAAGACTATAACACACACCCAACAAGATCCCGGTGTACCAAGCACAGGGTGATTGTTTCAATCCATACAACACTCGCTTGAGTCTACACACATTCTACTCTCTGTTGAAGGTCTCAAATCCTTCCGACTTCTCTATGTAAATCTCTTCCTTAATCGCTCCATTTAGGAAGGTTTTCTTCACATCCATATGATGTATCTTCCATCCCATCTACATTGAAAGTGCTAGAATAGATATGATTGAAGAGCACCTTGATACTGGAGCAAAGCTATCCTCGTAATCAATTCCCTCCTCCTGAGAGAACCCCTTAGCCATAAATTTGACCTTATGTTTCTCGACACTCCCATGTGTTGCTTGCTTCACCTTGTAGATCCACCTGGATCCTACAACTGATTTGTCCTCTAGCCTTGGGAAAACTTCCCAAGCACTGTTCCTAATAATGGAATCATATTCCTCTACCATGGCGTCAACCAATACTGGTTGTTGCACTGCTTCCTTGAATGATGATGGCTTAGTCTCTACACTCTCATTCATAAGATACATGTAGCTAGTGTACCGATTTGGTGACCTCATCTACCTGCGATGTGATGTGGGTGCTCCCACATTATCTCTAGCATCACGCATCAACTTGTTAGCCTCTTTGGTGTGTTTCCTTCCATCTCCAGATCTCTCTACATGAGTGGTTTCTTCCACTCTCTACTCCTATGCTTGTGGATGCAAAACAACATTTTGAGGTTCTTCCTTTGGAGCTAAAAACTTCTCATCTGCATGTAATTGAATCTCCCTCTCAAGGGAACATCTCATGGCCTTCTCTTCATCAAATTTCAAATCTCTACGAAACATTGTCATCCTGTGAGATGGAAAGTACACTCGATAGTTGTGAGGTGTATTAGTGTACCCCACAAATATGCCCAACTCAATTGTTGGTTCTATATTTTTCCATTCATCCTTAGAAACATGACAATAAACTAATGAACCAAATATTTTCGAGTGTACCACATCTAATTTCTTACTTGAAAAAGATTCTTCTAGTGTACTCATATCGAGAATCCGATGAGGACCCTTGTTCTGCACATATTTCGTTGTGTTGCATGCTTCAACCCACAAGTGCAACGGTAGGCCTTGATCATGCAACATCGCCTGTGCAAATCCCACAACACTTTTGTTATTTCTTTATGCAACCCCATTCTATTGTGGGTTATGGGGTTCTAGTAACTCTCGTTTAATTCCTTCTAATGCACATAAATTATTGAAATCATTCGACACATATTCTCCATCATTATCACTCCTGAGAGCCTTCACTTTCCTGCCTGTGTCTTTCTCAACAAGTGCTTTAAATTCACAAAATTTTGAGAACGTCTGATCTTTCTTATGAATGAAGAATATCCAACACTTACGTGAGAAATCATCTACAAATATCAATAATACCCATGCTTGTTCATGGAGGTTGTCGAGAATGATCCACACACATCTGAGTGAACTCTTTCAAGGATCGCTTGCGCTCGACTGTCCTTATCATGACAAGTGGCTTTGGTGTACTTCCATAATGTACACACTTTGCATGTATAAGGTTGCTCTAGTGCACACTGTGCACTTTTAGTGGAAAATCAGGTCAATTATGGACCATTGCAGAAGCCAATTATGGGATTCTTAGAGCCTCTCTCTCTTAGCTATTGCACACTATGCAATCACAGTGCTTAAACTTTCCCTCTGCACAATGTCACGACCCTTCTCCTTAAGCACTGCGCATTGTGCATTCTCAATGAGTAAGAACGCTATCCTTGCCTCCTGGACTTGCCCAATGTGCAATCTGAGACTTTCCCTCTCTCTTTCCACAACACATTACACAATCACATTGCCCAACCCATCACTCCTTACCTCTTGATTTTGTGTGTGTTAGAAATTTCATGGTACAACATCATAAGAGCAGTCCGTACCATCCTCAGGAAAATGGAATAGTGGAAGCATTTAATAATATTCTCGAAAAGGGACTAACAAATGCTTGCAATGTTGATCGAGATGACTAGGACGAGCGTGTACCAGTAACATTGTGGGCGTATAGGACAACTGTGAAAAGACTGAACAACCAGACTTCATTCCAGCTAGTGTACGGGAGGGAAGCAGTGGTACCTACTGAATTTGTCATACCGAGCCTACTAATCACGTCAACACTACATTTAACAGAGGAAGACTCATTGAAGGAGCGACTACATGAGCTACGAGAACTTGAAGAGGACATGTTTCTAGTGGAGTTTAATGAAATTGTCCAAAAAGACAGGTATAAAGCTTGGCATGACCGTCATATCAAACATAAAATGTTTATGGTCGGAGGAAAAGTTTTACTGTACGACAGCAAGTTCCAAAAGTTCCTAGGTAAACTCAGACTGCATTGGCTGGTACCGTACCATGTGATTGAAATCCAAGATTCAGGAGCAATTCGGTTAGCACAACTAGACGAGGAAGTGTTACCATGATGGGTGAATGGTGGACGCTTGAAGCCTTATCACGAGTAAGTTTCATTATTTCCTTTTCCAATAACTCTCGCAACCGAGAAGAGAATAGATAGAAATCCCAATAAAGTAAAAACTGCAATAACAGAGAAAACTCACAGTTGCGATGCGTGGTTGGGGGGAGGGTAGTGTCCAACGTGTCATCCATGTTAGGAAAGCAAAACGTGTCGAACATCATTCCATCATCATGACCCATCATACCCATGTTAGTCCGTAGGATTACCAGGATTTGAGAATTAACTTCCATAATTAGTAATATTCATACCGTAATAAATTTTCCATATTAAGCCATAATCATTACCCATCACGTCTGCCCAAATCCTGAAGTTACAGTCAGCCATGTCAAAACACACCTCATCGTCGTAACTAATCGCATGATTATAGCCGCGGGGGCGGCAGAAAAAATTAATTATTTATGGGGTCTTATCAACCTCATTCGTGCTCATTACATTACTTAACCCGCATGAAAGAAGAAAGCACGAGAATGCCAGAGAATTCCGAGTTAGAACAAGAAACAACAACAGCAGTGAGCGAAATCTCATCAGAAGAAGTCCAGAGAGAGCATCCAGTAGCAGGAATTTATAGAGAAAGAGTAGGGGTAGCATTGCAAGTATACAAAATAAGATCAAAGATGACCAAGGTAGCACCAGCAGTCGTCGAGCCTGGGCTCGACGAGAGAATTCAGAGAAGGGAATCGCTGGTGGGAAAATATGACAATGTGTCATTGATCGACACAGACTTCACAGATTCTTACCATTTTCCGGCGATGAAGAGGCAGGTTTACATAGAAAATTACGTTACGAAAGGAAGAGAGGAAGCAGCAAGATTGAACCTAGAGTTTCGAGGTATCGATTAGTTGACCATACTCAACCTCAGGAACCTTCTAGTATTCGAAACCAGAAGAGCAACGATGCAGTGTACGAAATTCCTACTAAGCAGACTCCAGAACGGGTCACTATGGCTAGGGAGGGAGATACCAATGCATGCAGAAGATATTCACAGGCTGACGGGATTATCAGCAGAAGGAAGTGATGTCTCCACAACGTTCCAGACAGTCTCCAAAAGAGCAAAGAAGGTAGGAGATTGCGACTATTATAAGAAATATGACACCAAAAGAGGAGGGAAGGGGGCGAAGATAGACCTCATAAACAACCCAATAGTTAAGTTTACCTGTTACTTGATTGCAGGTAAGACTATGAGGCACTATACAAAGGGTGAATGCACCCTCGAAACCATTTTAGTTGTGGAAAACTGCCTGCAGGGAGCCCAACTGAATTGGTGTATGTTTCTACTGAATGAATTTTTCGAAGCCTGCGAGGATAACTACAAAAGAGCCACTGGGTTCATCTACGACTACCTCATCATGGCATTCGCAATGTGGAAATGGACTTTCCCGAGAGTCAGACAGCCTGTGGAACTCACAAGTAGTCAGCCGTTGGCAATGAAGTTTACGCCCTGGAAGATCTCGGGAGACCCCAGCATCAAGGAGGTAAATGAAGAGGCGTTCACATTCTGGTACAGGTAGATGGTGGACATAGTGGCAAGGCACCAAAGGGTCCCGAGGAGTTTGTTGGACAGTTATACTTCTCAAATATGGTTTGGGGTCACACATAAGCAAACCTACATCCGCCCCACCTGCATGGATGAAACAACATTTAAAATGAGACCGCTAAAGTTTTAGGTTGATGAAAAGGCATTCCACACTGAAGTCTGCTCCTGGCCGGGAGTAGGAATGGAGATCAAAAGCAGAGTCCATCACTACTCATTCGAGGGCATGCAACGAAAAGCACTATCAGGGGAGACACCAGATGAGACACTGAACAGAGTGTCGCGACTACGGCTAACACTAGTACTGGAGGAGTTGGACATGAGAGTAAAGGGCTTCAATTGAGTAATGCAAACTCTCACCAGTGCTTCTCCCATGTTTCCTACTTTTTCAGAATTTCAGGCCTCAAATTCTGCATCACCCTCCATAGTTTCACTCATACTCACTGCCCTGCCATCCACCATGTTTAATTCACCCCCGACAATCACAGTAGTCCCAGTAAAAAAGAGTAAGGCGCTTAAACCACCTATAGCTGCTCCTAAGGCCAAGAAAGCAAGAGTCATGGTGCCTAGGCAGGTGGTTGATCTCACTGAGGAAGATCAAACGCAGCCTATGGATACAGGAGCACCAATTCAAGAGGAGCCAGAGGTGGCCCCCCAAGTAACCTTTGAGCTACCTATGTTCAATCCATTCTCGGTTTTGAATGTTCAAACTTCATCTCCACCCCACACTCATACATCTTCACCTCGCACTCACCATTCATCGCCTCACATGTCATTCACTTCCAAAGACCGTTCCACCCGCACTCCATCCACATCAACAACCATTTCAGACCCAGTCAATACAAAAAGAAAAACAAATGGAGACAACAAGGCATAGATTAACTCGAGTACAACATTGGTACCCGAGGTTAACCAACCCCTGGTTGGACAGAGCACTTTCCAGGACCTTTTAATTCTTGGGGGATATTTTACCATAGATACAACGCCCTCGCCCAAGGAGCTGAACCCTTTTTAGCAAGAAAATTTGATACTGCAACAGTTTGAGCCAACCATAAGCATAAATGACCCAGGGAATCAGGTGTCGCAACAGAACCAACCGACGTCACCACATGAACACTCAGCCATGTCAATAGCCAGTGGTCAACCACTCAGAGAGAGACCGCCAAACCAAGATATGTCTGGGACTGAGAGTATGCAAACTTGAGGCACAGAAAAACTATGCAATTTCATCCAGCATGTGGCACAACAGGAAGAAGGACTACACAAGGACCTCCAACAGAGGTTCGAACAACAACAACTGCAAATCAACGCGTTTACTGAAGAGCACAACCAGTTAAAAGGAGAAACGAACTGTCTGCAGGAACAACTGGAGAAGGTGACGAATGTTTTCAAGGATCTCTAGCCAACAGTAATGGCTCAGGATGACAAGGCACCAGAGGACAAAACAACTTGCACTATGGTCGAGCAGTCTATCCGCTTGAAGATAGCTTGTGCCAACCTCAATAAGGAGAATCAAGAGCTAAAGGAAGTGCTTGCGACCAGACCGACGTTACCAGATCCTGCAGCCATATATGCTGAGAAGGTCACCGAGAAGAAGAAACAGGAAACCAGGATGCAAGAAACCATGGGGACCATGGTGAAAGAAGCTTACAACCTTCTGAAACATTTGCATGAGTTTTCAACCTCGTTAACTATGAAGGCTCAACCAATCTCGGCACAACTACATCAAGTTTCACAAGAAATAAAGGAGGCCATAGACCCTGTTGGCATAAATTAGTTATATGATCAAGCGGAGGCACTGCAGACCACCATACAAAATATTGAAGAGCATTCCGCTGCCACCAAGCAGGTCCTCCGAGAAATGAGACAAACCAGTAAATCATACTGTAGAGACAATATAGCAAATGGCAGCTGAGGGCGAAATCAAAATCAAGGAAGTATTCAGCAAGATGCTGGTCGTTGCAGGAGAAAAGGAAGCTGAAAAAATTTCCACAGAAACGGACCAGCTAATGAAGGAATGGAAACAGGCCATCAACGACTTCACCGAACTCAAATATTCAGCATTGGAAAAGGTTCCCGAGTTGGGGCCCTTGTTTGGACAGGGAGAGGAAACAGAGAAGAAAGGGCCAGCCACAGAGGCAGACGGACCAATGGAGACCGAGGTAGTAGAAAAGGATTGACTCGGGACGAGTCAATAGCATGTGGTCGGGGCCTATTGGGGCCCTTGTTTTGAAAATGAAACAATTTTGAGTCATGGAGAACAGGTGGCGGAGCGCAACGACGGTAGACAGGGAGCTGTCACGGTTGCGGAGATCTGGAGAATAGGTGGCGTGACAGTTGTGGAAAACCAACATAGATGGAAAGAATGAGCGATAAGGACAGGCAGTGGAACTCTCAGTGATCAGGGAGATGCGACAAATAGTAGAGCAGGAAAGGAGGGAAAGCTGACAATCGCGTTGGAAAAGGAACAAATAGGAAATTAGCCAGTGTAGACAGGAGGTTGACACAGTAGAGGGCTGAGGAAGAGAGCCGTAGGAGAGCTTTGTTATGTTCAGTTCTATTTTGTTCTATTCCATTCTATAATGTTGTAATCCGTCCTTCTGTAACCAACTCTGAGGAGTAATGTAACTATCCACTATTGATAATGAAATATACTTCTACCTGGGTTTGATGTTCGGAGTTCCGTGATAAGCATTTGGTTATGATGAATGTGTTGCCCGCTTTTAAATTTTAATTTTGCATCCTAAATATGCTTCATGAGTAGTATCTTGTGCAAGGTAGCTAAATCTGTTTGCAGTTCCCTGTTCTGTCTGTTTTGCTCTATAGTTGTGATCAGTCGATATATGATCTGTTCCTAACCTTACTAAGGTCACGACACACCTCGGCTGAGACTCTCTGCTCTTCGAAGTAGGGTGAAAATGTCGGCATTGTGCTAGAATACTGCGGAAACCTTGTTGGCCTCTCTCCTGAACCTGTTTCTTACTTAGAGACCTTCTTTCTCGCCAACAGTGCGTTGTGCCCAAGAAGGCTTCTTCCTTTAACCCTTACGCATTTTCCCTTCACAGTCAGCCTTACATGAGTAAACAAAGATATAATATTTTTCAAGAATGATGTTGTCTTTTCATGAGTGAACTTCATTTGCAGATGCTATCATCCTATCATGGCAAGATGATGATCAAGGATGTCAGTAAGAAGAGGTTGCAAGAAGGACCCTTATGGATATAAGACATAAAGCATTCTATCATGCAGGGAGCAAAGGAATCATGGACCAAGACAAAGAGATGGCAACTCATGTTGACTTAGAAGGTTCCAACACTTATCCAAACCCTTTGGAGGGTGAATATGAAGTACACACAAGATCAATCATGAACTGAAGGAATAAAAACAAAGAAATGAACTTGGAATTGATACATTACAATAAAGTTTTATGTCATAATCGCCAAATTATGGCTTCTCAAATTTGAACACAAGAGTTTATCTTGCTTCATTTTATTTTATCACATTGGTGGAATGTAATTTTGTATTTCCAAAAAATGAGAAAATGAAAAACATGTGGAAGCCGAAGAGGCACACATGGAACATGAAGAGTCACTAGGAAATCAAGAGTCGTGTAAGAGCTCAAAGGTCACATAGAAGCTCTAGAGTCATGAGGGAGGTCAAGAGTCACATGGGGAGGAGAAGTGTCACCTCATTTGTTATAAATACACCCTCATAGCTCAAGCAAAGGGAATTTTCCACCTTGGCGTAGGAGAGAAGATCATTCTTTGGAGGAGCAAGTAGTAACCTAATGTTCCACTATTGGGGTTAGTGTCCCATCATTGTAATTGCGTTTCTTGAAACTTTCACTTAATATCAAAAGCTCTCGTAGTTGGCACACTTTCATGCATGTATTGTGGATGTTGTAAGACTATTCCTTTAATGTTTGCAGTATATGTTTTGTGTTCATACATACTAAAGAAACTTAACTATTTTGTTGGCTTTGGTATGCATATTGTTGAATGTGTGTTGTTATTTACTTTTATGATCATTTTTATCTTGTGAACTACTTTGCAAGTTAATCAACAATTCTTTCTATGCTCTTTTGTGTCTCTTTTAAGATAGTATTATTACTTTTCTTCTAGAGGCTCACTCTTTTTTCCCTTCCATGAAAGTACCTTATATACATTACAATCATATGTCTCAAAGTGTTAACTTACTTGCTTGTTTCAAAGGTTTTTTCCATACTCTATTATATTATTTATTGCACTCAAGGAAAACCTTTAAGTTATGGTGGTCAAGTCTATTATTCGGATGGGGCTCCTACTCCATACAGTGTGAGGTCTAGTCAAGACTTTATACCGAGGAGACCCCTTGTGTTGGCAGAGTTCCAACACCGTCAACAATAAGCTAATTAATACAATCTACCTGAAGCTCTGTTGTTAGATCGTAAAACCTAATAAGCTCTTTTGTTATACTATAAAACCCAATAAGAATATATACCTCTGCCTTTGCAGGAGTCGAGGATATTGACTATCCCTAGTCTAATTTTATTTTTCATGTTATCATCTTATCTTCGAAATAAAATTCAATAACAATTATATCTAAACTAAGTTGTTATGAACATTTGAGAGACATATTCCAGTGAATTTTCATGTAATGGTTAAAACCAACGGTTGACATAGTCTAAGCTGAGCAACTCCTAATTTAATGCGGACAAAAAAATATAAACAAAATGTACGACCACATGCACTAAATTTTATTTTTTTTCATACTCTCATTTCTCTTCATAATCAAGAGTAAATTTCAAAAAAAAAAAAAACTAATTTAATATTTGAAGCCTATGTAACAAAGTGAGCAAGGTTGTTTTCCCAAAATTTTACATGGAAGACATCCATCCATAGAGATATAAAGTCTTCGTGTAGTGTGCTTTTATTGAATGATTTTCTTTGCCAAATCAAATATGAAAATTGCTTAGCGTTATGATATTTGTGGTGGAAATTAGGATTTACTTTACCCTAGAATACTTTTAAATAGGCTACATTAGAGAAGAATACAATGGAAAAAACCAAGGGTTGTGAAAACTTGGATCCCAAAAGCTCTCCATCTGTAAATTCACTATTTTATCTCAAATTTATTTTAAAATGATTTTTTTAAATTAATTTATGTAATTTGATTTTTAGTGGAGCCTAGAAACCTCTATCCATAATTTTACTATTTTATCTCAATTCTATTTTAATTATTAATTTAATTTTATATATTTTTAATATTTTTTAATTTTTTTCAATATAATTCAACCAATTCAAAATGTTTACATTACATATGTACACTTATGAGCCCATCATTTAAAAAATACTCACATATTTAACTCCTACACATCTACAAATCTCGTATTCAGATATTTAACTCCTACACATCTAACACCTATAGATCTAACATCTAACGCCTACATATCCCTACATGTACTATGCTATAGAGTGCCTCAAGACACAATAAATCTTAACCTTTGGCTTGAAATACTACCATGAATATTCTAACCTATTCCATGGAGATTAAATCTCTATTATCAACTTAATAATCACTCATAATTGAATTAAAATCCTAAAAAATCTATTATGAAATAAACACACCTATCAATATAATTATTAATAAATAAATTAAATTCTAGTAGTCTTATTTGAAATTAAACACGTTTCTAAAAAATATATCATTTATGAAATAATTAACTATAAATCTAAAAATACTTTTTTAAAATACTTTTTCAATTTAATAAATAAATAAAAGTAACTTCAAATAATTTATTATTTATTTTTAAATCAAATATTCTCATGAATACTTCACCCATTGAATTTTTTTTTTTATTACAATAATTTACATTCTAGAGAAGACACTAAGACCATAACTACATTAAAACTATCAAAAAGAAAAAATTCATACATTGGTCATCATCATTCAATATATTATTTTGGAGTTATTTTAATAATATTTCCTCTTTGCTTTGCTATATAATCATAAGCTATCACTTTAAAAACTTATAAATTGTTAAACAAATCCTATTTGTTCACTAACAAGTTCTATAATAAAAAGTAAAGTTTAATTATGTGAACCTTATTCAATCAATATAAAAAAAACAACATAATATGAGAGAAATATACCTTTAAAAATATAAATTAACTAGTGTAACTTATATGTCAAGAAACACTTTACATATTTACAATGCCAATGTTCTTTCAAGTCATTGGTGTGGAGCTACAAAGCAAATCAAATAATGTAAAATATCTCAAATTATATATATTAAAAAACGTGGGTGCCTAGGTCCTTGATAAACATGACAATGGTGGGCATATTTCTATTTCAGTTCATGAATGACATGCTTTTTTAGCATGGCATACTATTTGACTATATGCCTTCCCACCATCTTTAATTCAATTCAATGAAATATTAAATTAAATTTTTGATAACATTCCCCATTCTCTATTATTGATAATACCGTGTAAAAGACAAAGAAACCTTCCTATGAGAAAGAAGAGTCCATTCGAAAAGACATTGAGATAACACTGTTCTACTAGCATCCACATTTATAATTCATTATTCATCATCTATCCTAGTACATCACACTAGTATAACCCATTTATTGATGTGATAAGAAAATGACATCCAACCTCTTAGGGCCTCAAGGTGGGCTTGCATCATTGCTGAATACTGGGCAAGCTTGGAGGCTTCCTGATTAAGAAACCCACAAGGGTGAATCAAAGAAAATCAACCCATGGAACCTTTATTCCATGCTTCTTGGCCATTCAAATAGCCTTTTGTCTTTTACCCTCTAGCTAAGGGTGACCATAAACGTTGTATTACAGTTAGTCATGGTGAGAGCAATTGAAAGCAAACAAGAAGCACCGAAGAAGTCGACTGAGAATTGATGGAGCAGCCATGACTAGACTTAAAGTTCTGCTTGTTGTGGCAGAGGTCCATGAATGAATATGGATGTGGGTATGCTTAAGCAACCTTCATTCATGCCACCTTTTCCTGCTAATAACAAACTTTCTCCATGCACAACTCAAGTTCATCTGGTCTTTCCACCAATACCCAGAAGAGAGTACGGAATTTGTGTGACAAATGAAACTATTCTGTGATTTGGGTTTTTAGGTCATGGAAGTTTCAGAGTCTGATTGGAGCGGGAAGCTGGGCATCAGAGGATCTGGGTAACGGTAAAAATGCAAAAAGTCATGAGTTTTGAAGAAGAACAATTTCTTCTCTACAAGCAATCTGGTAAGAAGTCTCAAGTGCTGCCAGACAGTCTCAAAGAAGGCGTTTCGCCTCCGTCTCCCTGCGAATTCCGGCTGGACGAGAGATTCCTAATCGACCCACAATTGATATCTGTTGGCTCTAAAATTGGAGAAGGCGCCCATGGAAAGGTCTATAAAGGAAAGTATGTCTATCCTGCTATCGTTCAATTGCTAGAAATTTTTATGTTTTGTTCTGCAAATTTTCTCTTGAAGGTCCAGTGGGATTCTTTATGTTAAAATCCCGGAAGAGCTTCCTGAAATATTTGAATTTCCATACTGCGAGACCCAAAAGGTCCCATGCAAAAAAAATGCCGAATCTTAAAAATTCTCACTGTTATAAGAGATGGGCGCACACACAACACAAGTCAGAATTTTTGCCAGATTTCTCCTTCTCTATCAAATAAGCTTGGATGATTTGCAGACTGGTATCCAACTTACTGTACATTTTCTGAAGGCTGAGTTGAATAAGTTCAATTCCTTTTAATTTTGATTCAAAATTTAGTCCTTTTTTTTTAGAGTAAATACTTCAATGGATAACTTGTTAGGATTATTTTGCGTGTTTGTGCTTATTTAGAATATGCTGCAAGTTCTCTTAGATTTTGGATTTGAGATGGCAAAACTCAGGGCTCAAATGCTTAATGCGCAGCCGCGTTCTCACTGTAGTTTGGGAGCTTTTCACCAAGCTGCTTACCAATTTTCTATCGGTGTGGTTTATCCATTTATGATCTCGCGCATGGCTGTCCTAGGGATTTGGAGCTACTCTCTAAACCACCCGCCCCAATTCTTTCTTAAATGTTTACTTTAAATTAAGAGGGGGGCTGACTCTGGTTCATCTGTTTTTGATAGGCTTATACTGATTTGAAGTGTACTGTGGTGATTTTTTTTTAGGTCTGGTTGAGTCTAAAATATGCTGTTTTAAATGGCTTTCGCTTTAGCCGAGATGATACGGGTATAAATTTAACTGTGGTAATTTTTATGAGGTCTGCTCTACTGTAAAATTTGCTATCTTTCATTTAGCTGGCTCGTTTTGTTATCGTACTTGGTCAGGCTTTGACACTGCACTGTATGGCGGTTTGATACTTACTAAACCTGATAATATGTAAGCTTTTAACCCTATATTAAAGAGTAGGCTTTTGCTGATCTACATTGTTACTCCCTGATAGGTACCAGGGCGAGAGTGTTGCTGTCAAAATACTTCAAAAGGGTGAGACTCCTGAAGAAAAAGCAAGATTGGAGACACGATTTGCAAGAGAAGTTGCTATGATGTCTAAAGTACAGCATAAGAACCTTGTTAAGGTACTTATTTTTTATTCACTGATAGTCCTTATTTTCTTTGATATAGTCTATTGCTTTGTTGCAAAGGGAAAAGTTCAGTTGTATGTATAATATGTCTTCTAGCGATTAGAAGTTCATGTGAATCCCTAACATATTGGGGGTTCAGTTCAAATTGATCTTTAAATTTCTTGATTTGAGATATGCTCACAACTCTGTTTGCTTTCCAACATTGATGTGAGTTTTTGTGTGTTCAGAAAAAAATAGGATAGCTTCATTTGTGTTGCTTATAATTTATTGCATTCCCTAACCTTTTCATTGGCTTCGAGGATTCTTGCTTGGTTCGGTGGTTAATTATGTTGTCAGGGTAGTTTGTTTTGGATTTGCTTTTGCATGACTTATAGGTGCTTTTCAATTCAGCTGCGATTCAAGAAATCAGCTATAATCGAACATGTATCTGTGACTGCAGTTCATCGGAGCATGCAAAGATCCAATCAAGGCAATAGTTACTGAACTGCTCCCAGGCATGTCACTTCGGAAGTACATGATGACTTTACGTCCCAATCGAATTGATCTCCATGTTGCAATAAGTTTTGCACTTGACATTGCACAAGCAATGGACTGTCTACATGCCAATGGGATTATACACAGGGATCTAAAGCCTGGTAATATGAATAGGTTTACTTCTAACCAGTGATAGCTTGAAATTGTGAGATTCTATTCTGTACAAATCTTTTAAGTTGCGCTTCTGTTGTGCTCTATACATGATGTCTAAAGAGATCAGTAATAGTTGTCTGGTGGCAAAGAAATTTGAGTTTTTTGGTTCTTTTGTTTCAGAGAATTCATGGGCAATACAATCAGGTATTTTAGCAGATTAAAGAGTATAAGTAATGCATGCTGGATTTTCTTTCTAATCATCTATGTTGTTCATGTTAACATGTTTACATGATGGCAGCAAGAGAGAACGTCTTGGTAACTTCTACAACTGATTGAAGGTGTTTGATTTGATAAACCATAACATTAATTTCATTTTGATTTCCTCAAATTAGAAATCCATTATGTTTTATTTTTTCATCTGAGTTCACATCTGGATGGAGCCAAGTTAGACGTTTGAGCTTTAGCTGATTTTAGAAACTGGAAAAATAATTCAGAGAGGAGAAAAGAAATTCCATATGCAGGGGTTTGATATCTTGTCAATCTGTCTTGGTTAAGGTCTTTTTCTCCAGACTTTTGGCATTTTATAATCTGACAGGTCTGTGTTTTGGTATGTCATTGTTGGGCAGTCAAATACATTTTTCCATTAAATATCAGCATAAATATTGAAATGTGAAAACTTATTGTGCCACACCATTTCCCCTGCACCCTATCAAAAGCACCGCCTACCTTGCTCTATAAAATGTCATCTGGCTTCCTGTTATTTAGTCATGGCATCTTAAAATTGTGGAAAATTTTCAATTATATACTGTTGCCTTAGGTTGGAAGTTTCATGCTTTTCTCTGTCTGCTAACTAATTTTCACTGAAAATCTCTATTGGCTCCCATGAGTCTCTCCAATCCATTTGCAGGGAACCATAAATTACTGAAAAGTGCACCTCGACATTTTCAGTTAAATTCTCCAGTGACTGTTGCATGGATGAGATATGCTGCTGCTGATGCAATACGTGAAATAATTATGATGGAGTTATTTCTAGTCTAGTGTGTGCACTCCAGTTTATTAGTAATTGTATGTTTAAACTTTAATTGGAGGTGTGACTATTCTTTCTGCAGATAACCTGCTGTTAACTGCAGATCAGAAGTCCTTGAAGCTAATTGATTTCGGCCTTGCACGAGAAGAATCTCTTACAGAGATGATGACTGCAGAGACAGGAACATATCGTTGGATGGCTCCTGAGGTTTGTAGTTCATGACATGTTCCATGTAAATATGAGTCCCTTCTGATTGCATAATATGAATTAATTTCAAAAGTGTTTGTAGTTTACTGGCGTAAGCATCTCTCAGATACAACCAACTTTTATTGGGTGCAGCTGTACAGTACAGTAACGTTAAGGCTTGGTGAAAAAAAGCATTACAACCTTAAGGTCGATGTATATAGTTTTTCTATTGTTCTTTGGGAACTAATAACTAACCGCATGCCCTTTGAGGGTATGTCAAACTTGCAGGCAGCATATGCAGCAGCTTTTAAGGTAAGAAAAACACAAAAAACACAGATTTGCAATGGCTTTATAGAGATTTTATTTCCAAGCTTTACTTTTGTTTGGGAGACCTATAAAGACCAGATCAAACAACCGAGTATCAACTGGGGGATTACCTCCATAGGAACATTCCAGTGGAAGGGTTAAGTTGAACGATGGGCTTGGGATTTTTATTTTGTTGTCAATTTCATTGGTTTTTTACCGTCTAATTAGTAATGACACAATTTGATGCATGCATTTTATTGATATTCATGTATCAGCAAGTTAGACCTGGTCTTCCTGATGATCTACATGAGGATCTTGCATTTATTCTGCAATCTTGCTGGGCTGAGGACCCAAATATCCGGCCTAATTTTGGGCAGATCATTCGGATGTTGAATACTTTTCTTTCCACTCTTCCAGAGCATCCTCAGCCTCTACTTGTAACTATGAAGAGCAATGACTCACTAAAAGAATCACCTAATGCTAGATTGGTAAGAGCAAATCAATCAGAAGATGGCAGCATAGGAGCAGCAGCCAGAAGAAAGAGGCGGTTTTCCTGCTTTGGGCAATGCTTTTCACCAGGAAGCAGTGGCAAGTAATGTGAACCAGCTTCATAAAATGCATAATGTTATATAAAGATTGGAACCATATATGCTTCTTAGACCATTTTCTGATTGTCATCATAGAGGAATTCATGAGCCAAGCTTTGGGTAATATTTATGACTTCATGTTCCATGGATATGGAGAAAGACATGAGACAACCATTAGAGGGTGCTACCACACTTGAATAAATTGTCTGCAATTTTCTAGAGTAGTTGGAGATTTCATACTTAGTGGTTGAGATTGATCCTGGTTTGGATGTATACCTGATAAATTGAACTGCTACATCCCAAATGGATGAGCAATAATTGTACTTGTAGCCATATTTGATCTTGCTATGCAGTGCCAGTGGTACTAAATTGCTAATGCCTTTGCTACATTTTAAAGGACTTCGAGATATCTCTCAGGTATTTTCATGTTATAATATAAACTCCTAATACATGGATTATAGCATTGACAAAGAGACTTTGGACATCAACTTTTGCAGTTTACAGAATCAGATGCAGGGTCACTATCGTAAAACATGTTTGCTCTGCAAGCTTGTAGCTGCCAAAACATTGTCAACAACCAAAATCAGTTATTCTTTTAATGATCACCTATGGAGGATTTTTCCGAGTTCTATATATTCCATTTTCAAAACCACCTCAAGACTGAAGGAAACATTGAAGTATTCCAGAATTTCCTGATACCAAAGGTACACTGATAGTGGATGAAGGTTTTTCTACTTTTCATTTACTTCTCTAATGATAAATAAACGACTTCCAAGAATGCAACTGTGTTTTCCTATCAAGATAATCTCCTAACAGGTCCATAGTCTGTGTGTGTGTGTATATATATATATATCTTTTAGTATGATATCATCATTGATTTCCTTTAAGGCCAGAATTGGGCCATGTCTACTACACTGTCAAAATTGTATGCACTCGTCTAAAGTAGCTAATAATTATCATAAACACAAGGGATTGATTTGCATAAGGAGGAAATTGTGGGGTTGGTTTATTTGTTAGTTCTTTAGTATGATCCCATGTATAATTCATACGATATTAGGTTTGATTGGAAAAATACTTGTGATCCTAGGCTCTTATAAGATATCTTATATGCAATGCTATATTGTATCATATATCATATCGTTGAACTTTATATAACAGCATTATAGATATTATTAAATATTTTTATACTTGTATAAAGATATTATTCTCTTACATACAATGTATTTTATAATATATGATATTTTTTTATTTCTCTGGGGTTGGATAAATAAATTATCTTCACCCTTTCATGTATTAAGCATTCAGAGTGAGGAAGCTGATACCCTTCCCACACCCCATGGATTGCCTCCTTCCCTGGTTACACTTTAGCACAAAGGGTCTGAACCATCCCTTGGGGCTTTATTAAATATATTATTATTGTAAGTGATATATGATACCTTTGATGGAGTATGGTTAATCTTATTGTGGCATGTGTAGTCCCTAATACTAACATGCAACAAATTCCTTTCTATATGCACCAATGTGCAACTATTAATGTGAAAAACATGAATGTGTGAAACCTAGAAGTCAAGATTATTGTTTCACCTATATAAAACTCAAGGGATGGGTTTGCATAAGGGAGGAAATTGTGGGGTTGGTTTATTTGTTTGTTCTTTAGTATGATCCCATGTATAATTCATATGATATTAGGTTTGATTGGAAAAATACTTGTGATCCTAGGCTCTTATAGGATATATTTCATATGCAATGCTATATTGTATCATCTATCATGTCGTTGAACTCTATGTTACAAGGTTCAGTGAACTTTAACCTTGAGGTTTGAATTTTGGCGATATTTCATATGCAATGCTATATTGTATCATATATCATGTCGTTGAACTCTATGTCACAAGGTTCATTGAACTTTAACCTTGAGGTTTGAATTTTGGCGAACCTCAAAAAGATTTTGAGGGTCGGAAAACCTCATCGAACCTCATAGGCATTGACCAAGTTCATAGATCAAAACTCATAACTTCATGTCACAACTCAAGCTTGTAATTTATCCTTGTAGTTTCCATGTCTGTGATAGAATTTGTGATGTTTACCTGATGTTGATTTCTTACTATTTTATCCTATCATTCATTTTAAATTAATATATGTATATATATAGACGAACCTAATGGCGAACCTCATTCGAACCTCATCAAAAAATTTGAACTAAAACCGAACGTAATCATTGTCGAACCTGAACTCTAACCCGAACCATGTGACATTGGTTGAACTTTATATAACAGCTTTATAGATATTATGAAATATTGTTATACTAGTATGAAGGTTATATTCTCTTACATACAGTGTATATTATATGATATTTTTTTTATTTCTCTAGGGTTGGATAAATAAATTCTCCTCACCCTTTCATGTATTAAGCTTTCAGAGTGAGAAAGCTGATAGCCTTCCCACACCCCATGGACTGCCTCCTTCCCTGGTTACACTTTAGCACAAAGGGTCAAACCAACTGAACCATCCCTTGGCGCTTTATGTAATAAATATATTATTAATGTAAGTGATATATGATACATTTGATGGAGAATAGTTAATCTGATTGTGGCATGTGTAGTCCCTACTACTAACATGCAACAAATTCATGCTATATGCATCAATTTGCAACATTTAATGTGAAATACATGAATGTGTGTCACCTAGAAGTCATGATTATTGTTTCACCTATATACAACAATATTAACATTTGTGTGTGTGCATGTGGATACATTCTCAGTGACACCATTACTCATCCTTGTTTTAACTACCTTAGATCATTTAGAAAATATGGAGGTTGACATTACAACTTTGTTAGGTGCTCCGTATGACCACATAGGAAATATTTGATAAATAGTTATTAATGCTGATCCATTAGGCATTTGTCAAATTGAAAACCTCATGCAATCACTATGTTGCATACCAAATCATCTCCATGCCTACCATGTTTTAAACTTAGGACTACACAAATCAATTGAATGTGATATTAGGTCAAACATGGATTTAAGTTTTGAGGTAAATTGAGTTGAATAGTAATGTAATGATTGTTACAGCAAAATGTAGGACCTTAGTGCAAAGCTTCACTAAGTGACCTAGACAATGTGCAACAATGGGAGTGTCACCACTATCACCTTAACAACTACTCACTTCTTCTTTAGAGATGGACTCTTAGGGATCAAATAATCCAATCAAGTTAAGCTAAGTACCCTCTAAGGGTTCTACAATAATTTATCACCAAGGAATAAGGTTAGGAGATTAGGGTTTAAGGTGGATTTACAAGTAATTTCCAGATTTAGTTCGAAGGGTTTTGTGGCTCTTCTAGAGGCTTAAGTCAACCAATAAAAGCTCAAAATCGGTACACTTTGTTGAAGTAAACTAGCATTAAATATCAGCAATTGCAGCAACAAACTAGTTTATAACAATAGAAAATTTAGCTCCGAAAACTATGATAATAAAGTGATAAATAAAGGGTTATGACAAGAGTAAACAAGATAATTAATTACAACAATTTTCTGCAATAAAAGAGCGCATAACAACATTTAAAACCGTAAACATCAGCCCTAATTTATGGCTGGAAAATACACTTAAAATGATACTGAGTTTTCCAATATATTCCAAACAATTTTTAACCCTAGGAATAAACATTCAAGCTAATAAATGCTGAAAATAATGATTTTGCTGTAATTAAACCTTAATTTACTCTAAACAAAGAAATTGATTTAGGGTAAATAAATATCCTTAATTTACTCTAAAACAAAAGAAATTGATTTTAGGGTAAATAAATATTGACTCAAGGGAGAGGGCTAGTGACTTTCCTCAGTCTAGGGCTAATGCAGTCAAGGATCAACACACTAAGAAGAAAATGGATCAAGATTCAAATGAAGTAGGGTAAGTAGACTCACTCTCCATAGGGTTTGAATCAAGGCTCTCAATCTTCAAGGATGAGATAAGGAAAGGAGCCCATTTGTTCCTTTATCAATGTCTTGTAAGAAAGAGTTTGTCTAAAAGAGATGATGACAATAAAAATACCATGCACCCTTGTTTAATATTCAATCACCATAATCCATAAATAATAACAAAGACAAAAGTAGTACATTTACTTGGTTCATTGTGCATTCAACCAAGCTTCATTGTGATCCATCCAATAAAAGAGTGTAAAATCCATAGCAACAAATCCTCATAAGAGGTCACTTTACTGAAGCATTCATGACGAACTAGAGAACGATAGTAATCAAGAGAAATGTGTCTCTTTAACTATGCAATGATCCAAAGTGAGGTGAGCGCTCCTCAAAAGGGATGACCTCAAGCTAGAGCATGATGTCATCTATGGAAGAGGTGCCAGGATCACTCCAAGGGATGTGATATCGTCAACAAGTGCATCGTCATCACGTCAAGCATCAATGTCATCAAGGGAGTGTGACGTGATCTAGGGGCTCCAAGACCACTGCAAATGGCACATCAAGCCCATCCATGCAATGCCCTAGCTCCAAGGTGCAATATCCATGATCAAATGTGTGAGGGAGTGTATAAAGCAATATGCAATTCATCTCATGGTCCAATTGGAGAAGCATCATAAATGTCCTACAAAGGACCATGATATTCAAGAATCAAGTGAGATCAATCCATCATGTATACAAAATTCAATGTAACATAAGAAGTGAGACATATTTAATACATAAGCCATGTAAATAGATCACATTAGGCATCTTCTTCAAACTTCACACTAGTTTATGACCTTATGCAAGTTGCTTGTTATGGGAGGGTTATCAACTACCCCTATTAGGTGCTTCCAGATGACAATGAAAGAAAAGGGCCAAGGGGGAGGAACAATTCCTAGGCCAAAACTTCAATTGACAAGGGAATGTGATATAGTGATATGGTCAAGGGGTGGATTTTCTAAGTGTTGTCATAGTCTTACAAATGGGTTACGCAAGAATATCTTTGTGGAGGTAGTGCTTGCATTACTTGATTTACCTTTTTCTTGACAATACTTTTTCCCTCCTTTACTTAACCTTCTACTTTGTTTTAAATAGAGTTAACTTGGCTTTTAATTATCATTCATCTGCTGCCACTTTTTTGCATTTTAACATTTGCACATGCTTTTTATTTGTTTATTTTTTTAACTACATCAACCTTTAGACATTTACAAACATCTCTTCTGATAGGATGAGACAAACAAGGAACCAATATGGGTGAATGACAACAACCAACTAAAAAGAGAGGAGAATGGAGAGAAAAAATGCATGGATCGTGTTGAGTATGGAGGGAGATGGTCAGGCTATTCAATCTAGGCTTCCTATCTGTGCTCCTTCTGGAAAATGAAATAAAAGCACTAGGGGGGCCACACTTAACAAGAAGGAATTGATAACCACCAAGGTGAAATGAGGCAACAGGTATAACTTTCAAGCATCATGATCCATTCTCTGACTTCAGGCCATGATCCTTACTTACATGCCTAACACATTAAATGTAAACACTTCATATGAAACAATGACTAATGTACCTCATGTGTTGAATCACCAACATTGGTTGAGTATACCGATTAGGAAAATGAGCTGAGCATAAGAAGAACAAAAGGAATCCGAGGGGCTGCTGCATGTGGAGAACGCTGAACATTGTTTCTACGATGTGGGTCAGCTGTTGAAAAATGAGGAATATGTGTAACCGCTTACTGTAAATCTGTGGAGGTAACATTGACATAAATATAAATGTAAAAATACAACGCATAACATCCATAGTGCAACAGTTCAGGGCAAAAGCTTTTCGTTCGTTATTTTATTTAGAGCAATATACAAAAGAACTATTCATGGGTTTTCTTACCCATAATACAGCCCTCACAAAGTGTTTTAGGCTGCTGCATGTGAGGGAACTATGCACCATGTTCAATATGTGAAGTAAATGTAAACACTGAAAATTGAGGTGTCCATACATGTGATGCCAAAGCTTGCTTTGATAAACTTTGTAGTCATCAGTGCACTTTCACCAACTACTTTTGCCTCGATTCTGTACAGTCCATCTTCTTCCTAACCTGCCGCGACATCTTGATGATAAATGTTGTTTGCATCTGTTATTAGGCATTTACCATTGTTAAAACTTGACCTTTAGGTTTTGCCTCGTCACCTGACTTAAAATAAATTCTTCTTTAAACCAGAAACATACAAAGCATCTTTTATGTCCATTGCCTAGCTATATTGGAATACTGCCAAAACCTTTGACTTGTAAAGGCCTTTTTTATTTCCAAACCTGACTGTATCGTTCTTTGATTGCTCTTCCGTCATCTTGAACCGTTCTTACCCGTCATGCGCATTGATGCACTTGAATCAACATCCTATGCATCATCGGCAGTTTGCAATGCTACTAATGATTTTAGGAATGCACCACGAGTCTCTTTCTTTCAGTGTTCTAAGCAAACTATTCAAAATAAATGTTGTCTTTTCCAGACTCTTTATGCTTGTGCATGATGCAATCTTATGCAAAATCACCTTTCTTTCCATCGTAACAACAAGCTGCATCTTTGGATGATCTTTGTCCTTTCTGTCTTGTTCTACTTGTGAATTTCCCTGCTTCTTCTGAGCGCTTTTCTTCTTTGCCTTTGCAGCAAGTGCTTGCTCCGAAGCATTTTTATTCTTCCAGCAAGATACATCCAAGCCCTCCAATTTAATTCCAAGTGCACTACCTGCTACATTAACGGTTGACACAACCTAACAAAAAAGGTAAATAAGACCATTTAGGGTTTAGTCCTATAAGGTCTTTCTCTTTGACCTTGTCACTAACAACAACTAATTCATCACTTATTTAATGCAGATAGTGAATTCTATTATTGTTTAACTGTCCTTCATCTTTTGAGTATAAAGTTGATTTCTCAATAACAGTAATCTGGAATTATTGAAGGGACTATGGCTTCTGCAAAGCAGTCAAGTTCTTATGTGTTGCATCTGCACTTGGGATCTGTGATATTATATGGACTGGAAGATCCAAGGATGCATACTGCTACCACATCTTGCACTTTCCATTTCGCTTTCTCATCATTGTTTGTTAGTTCCTCTGACTCACCGTCTGCCAAATCAGCAGTTTCCAAATTTTGTATTTCTAGATCCCATATTTTAGCTGTCAAGTTTCATTTTATGTAGAGAAATATTAGCCATTGCAGAAATCACACTAAATGAAGAAAATGTTATTCTGACTATACAACTCCCCTTAGCTTAAAAAAATGTTATTCTGACTATACAACTCCCCTTAGCTTCTAACTCTCTCTTTCTGCTCTGCTACTTAGGTCTAAGACATCATATTATATCTAACAAAAAATTTAACAACAAAATCCAACTAGCTTTGCTACCATGTTGAAAATCTAGCTGTCTCAAAATGATTTTGCAGTTGCCTGACACAAAGCTTTGCACCACAACACCAAGAAAACAAAACTTCAGAGCTCGAACCAACAACCCAAGCTTATCTGTTGATGACTGCCACCAAACAGGAACACTTTTATTCTAATTTTGATCGCCCAAAACAACTCTAATAGTAGTGTGGTCAATCAACCACATGTGAGTGCATGGTTATATTAACTTTTGTGTAACTTGTGCTCCTCGTGGGTTTCTCTATATGTTTCTCAATAGCAATACATTTTATTAGGATAATAGTAACAACAAAACATATGATTGCAAATCTTGGATATCAACCCATATATATGCAGAAAAGGTTAATCTTACATTTATGGAAAAATTACAAATATTGTACAACATAGTGCAGCATCTTTACAATTGTTGGATGAAACAATAACAACTTATATTCTCTTAACTCACACAACAGCTTACAATTTCTGTTTCACACATGCTTCTAACTCAAATGGCGTACACAAATTTATCTAACGAGCTTATTGTCCTCATATTGAACTTATCAATGTAGTGACCAGTTAAATTGTCTTAACAATCTAAATTCTGGAGCATGCACCTATATCAATGGAGTGACCAGTTTTTTCCTCAGAATCTAGTGACCAGTTAAATTGTCTAAAAATCCAAATTCCCTAGCTTGTCTTACCTGAACATAGGCTTGTGCCCTTATATTTATAGAGAATGTAACACTCATCAACACATTTGATTGAGTCCTCTTTTCTGTAACAAATTCAGTTATGTAAGGTTTGTTAAGGGCAACTAACTTTTTCTATTGATAATTGTATTCAACTTGCAAGTTTGGCTTGGTCATCTTGCTTGATGCATTGCCCTTGGTTAACATCCATCTACAAAGTCATCAATGTGGGTTGTTTGCACTTGTGCACATTGTCATCAAGGTGTTGCAATGATCTAGCTATCAATTGCATAAAATTACGCTCCAATTTCTCAATATGTTCAACAAGCATTGCAATTAGATTGTTGCAATTTATTTTCATGGACCTTTTCAATTTTGGTCTTGAGTATTTGCATACATGCGGAACCTAGGCTAAATACCTACATCCACGTGTTGCTACCATTGAAACACTGTTACCGATGAAATAGGTAACTTGACCTCAAAACGGGAACTCTAGCCCAAAAAGACTAAAAAAACATAAAAAAAACACCCTAAAAACAAAAAAAGTGTATTTCAGAACACACTTGGTTTTTTTTTTAAGGTCAAATTTCAACATTTTATAAAATTATGCTAAAAACAAAATTGTTTCTTGAAAAAATGATTGAAAAAACACCCTCAAAACAAAACTAGTTGATGCTGGAATAACAAAAAAAAAATAATGTCATATTTTTGACATTTTTAAAAATAGAAATAACATTTTTTTATTTTTAGAATTCAAACATTAAAAAAAACCTAAAATTTATGGAAAAAAATAAATTTAAAAAATAAAAACATTTTAAAGCTTAAAATTTAAAAATATATAGGAATAAAAAAATAAAAAAATAAACTAAATAAAATTTTTAATTCAAACATTTAAAAAAACCTAAAATTTAAGAAAAAAAAATAAAAATAAAATTAAAGATTAAAATTTCAAAATATATAGAAATAAAAAAAATAAAAATAAAAACAAAATAAAAATATTAAATTAAAAAGAAAAACAAGTGAAAAAAAGAAAGAAATTATAAAAAATAAAATATGGAAATTAAATTTAAAAAAAGAAAAGAAAATGTTTATTAAATTAAAAAAAAATAAATTTAAAATAAAAAAATAAATTTAAAGAAATATATTAAATTTAATTAAAAAAAAAAACATTATTGAATAAATCTTTCGGTAATAATCACATTACAATGAACAAAGTTGACAAGTTATTACCAAAGATTTCTTCATAATTTATCGATGGAAGAAGCGTAGATCTTTTAACATTGTTGAAATTAAAAGTACAAAAATGAAAATTTAATTAAAAATAAAAATGAAAAATAAAATACAATAAAAAAATTAAATTTAAAAAAATATATAATAAAAAAACAAATAAATTTTAAAAAATAAATTAAATTTAAATTATAAAAAATAATATATATATATATATACTTAAATTAAAAATATATATATTAGATTTTATTAAATTTAAAAAAAAAAATGTTAATATTAAAATAACAAATTAAATATATAAAAAAAAATACAAAAGTTAAACAACTTTAAAAATCAATTAAAATTGAAAAATTGAAAAAAATAAATTAAATAGAAAATAAAATAAAAAACAAATTAATTTGAAAATATTAAGTTTAATTAAAAAAAAATCTAATTTTAAATACACAATTTGAATTGAAATAACAAAATATAATAATTTTATGTAATTAAAAAAATAATAATAAAAAAATAAAAATTTTAAAAAGTATTAAATTCAAATAAATTAAAAAAAAATACAAAATTTACTAAATTTTAAAAAATTAAATGAAAAAACTAAACATAAAATTTAATAATAATAAAAAAAATTGAAAAAAAAAATCAATTAAATTAAAAAAAAATACAAAATTTAATAAAAATTATTAAGAAAATTTAGAAAAAAAATTAAAAACAAAAAAAATGAATAAAAATAAAAATAAAAAAAAAAATAAAAAAAAAACAAAACAAATTAAAACAAATTAAATTTCAAATATAAAAATTAAATTTAAAAAAAAAAAAATTAATAAATTTTTAGTTAAAAGAAAGAAAAGAAAGAGGAATTTTTTTGAATGTGGTCGCGTCATGTCGACTTCCTTGAGTAAGCGGTCCATGACGGCTAGATGGAGAAAAAATTAGGAGAATGTCGCCCTCACTTAATAGTGATGAAATCACTGCACAGCGTTTGTCATAAGCCCTCCAGCGACAGACACCACCTCCCCATGACGGGCCATGCCCTCTGGCGAAATGGTCACCAGGAATCGGCCTCTCGTCGCGGGCCGATTCCCAATCGGCCTCTCGCAGCGGAAGGGCAGTCCGGAGATCCGGCTTCAAGCGGCGGGAGGCGATTCCGGGAATCGAGCTCTGCCACGGAAGCGTTTCCAGTCGACTTCCCGCGGTGGAGCGGTCGGAATCGGCCCTCCGCTCGAACGACGGAGGTTGGCCTCACCTGCCTGAGCGCGGGTCATGCCACTCCCTGCAGTCCAAAAAATTCTTCCCACTTTTTTTAATTTGATTTTTTTTTTCTTTTTTCTTTTTCTAAATTCAAAAAATTTAAAATTATTATTTTTTTAATTCAAATTTTTTATTTTAAATTTAATTTGTTTTATTTATTTATTTATTTAATTTTGTTTTTAAATTTAATATTTTAGATTAATTATTTTTTAAAATTTAAAATTTATTCATTAAATTTATTAAATTTTAATTTAATTTTTTTTTTTTTTAAATCTTTTAGTTTATTTGGTTTTTCATTTTTAAAATTTATAAATTGTTTCATTTAAAAAAAAAAAACAAATTTATGGATATTTGTTTTTTAATTATTTGTATGTGGTTTTTTTCATTTTTTTGTTTTTTAATGATAGTTTTTTTATTATAATTCTTTTCTTTTAATTTTCTTTTTCAATTTTAAATTTTGTTTTTTTTTAATTTGTTTTTTTTGTTAATTTTAAAATTTGTATTTTTGTTTTCTTATTATTATTATTATTTTAATTTTAATTTTTAAATTTAATTTTTTCTTTTTTGTATTTTATTTTTTTTATCTAAATTTTAATTTTGTAATTTAAATTATTTTTAAATTTTCTATTTTAAATTTTTTTTTTTTAATTATATGGTTTTTTTTAATAACTTAGAAAAAAATGTTTTTGATGTTTTTTTTTTAATTTTTTTGGTTAATTTTTGTTTTTTTCTTTAAATTATGTGTTTTTTTTTCAAATTTTATCATTTCTTTTGATATAATTTTTGAATATTTTTGTTTTTTTCTGGTTTTATTTATTTATTTTTGTTTAAATTTTTTATTTTTACATTTTTATTATTTATATATATATATATATATATATATATATATATATATATATATATATATATTATCTAAGTTTTGTGTTTTATTACCAACATGAAAATCTTATTGTAAAAAAAAAAATGGTTGATCTTTTATCAATATGTTTCAAAATTAGCATGAAAATCCCTTTTACTCTAAAAGATTGATCTTGGGCGGCAAACGTTTCAAAATTAGCATGAAAATCACTAACATTTTAAAACAAATATTCATACTTCATAAATAAAAATATTAGAGTGTCAAAAATGTGCTAAAAAAAAAAGGTGGTGATTCTGCATCACCACTTTTCAAAATCGAGTGCTTTTTATGCTACCAAAAAAAAGTAACTAACAATGCGGTTACCTATTTCATTGGTAACAGTGTTTTGACTCAATTTAAGTGCCCAACCATTCCATATGTCATATTTGATTGCTCTAACTAATTGTTATAATAATCAAGGTAAACTTATAACCAATATTCAATCTTTTCATTGTCAATTCACAAGCGCAACCCACATCTCTATAGCCAAAGTGTAAGCTTTTGGTTGCGATCATTATTGCAAATGCTAAAATTAGTTTTATGTTAATTTTTGGGCAACTAGGTCCAAACTCCATGTTGCATTGCTCATATGATGGAGATGATATTTTTGTTGGATTCCTCTTTCGGAGAGGTGCAAGATTGATCTAAAGATCATCTTGTTTGGATGAGCAGAACTAATATTTTGAATTTATTTTCCGCACGTGTAAATTGTCAAGGTCAGCCAGAATTGTAATGTAGGCTCACAAGCTCGAAAAGATGCGTCACTCACCCCAATCATGGATATAAATTGGAGAGACATGATGCTCATTTCATCATCAACTCATCTCACACATCTCTCACTCATCTGATTGGTTCGTACAAGCCTAAGAGGCTTTCTCTCTCCTCCACATGTGTGAAACAACAACAGAAGATTTCAGATTGTTTTTAGGGCTTTTCTGGCAGCGTTGACCAGCGTTGACTTTGGGTCAACCCTTATTGTTTGACTATTTTTTTAACACATAAATTTTGATCTGGAAGCCACATTGGAGGGCACAAAATTCGAGATCAAATGTTGACTTTTGACTGCAACATTTATTGTTGCATTGACCTCAACATTGACTAGTTTGATCGTAGATTTGACTAGTGCGTTGATTGTTTTGTGGATTGGTTTTTGGGGTGAGTTTGACCTTGAAGGAAGGTTGAATTTGACCAAGTTTGACTGAACCTATTTGGAGGTTGAAGAGTTGGTTTGACCAGCAAAGTCTTTGCTGGCTAGGGCATCCTATTGACTACTGTAACAAACATTTTTCTCTATCTTTGCTTAATAAGAAAAATTACAAATTCAGGTATCTTGTATTGGCTTGTCTTCTGTTGATTTAGTTTTATGTTCTATTAGCATTTACTTTCAATGGTTATGTGATTGCAAATTTGAACTGGGCTAATAAGAAAAAATGAAGTAAACTGCTTAAGCATAGAACATGCCATGGTTATCTAAAATTAACATGGTTTCAGAGCTAAGGTGAAGATAAAGCCCAAGCAAGTGTGAAAAGAAATCACCGAAGAAGTTGAATAATCAAGGATCGGGATCAATGGCCTCCTCATCACACAAGGGTTTCAATTATGATGATAAGCTGACTGATAAGTTTGATTATCATGCTTAGAAAATGTCTTTGGGTTTGACATTGGAAGACCAAGATGTCATGGATTATGTGCAGGGGAAGATCAATGAGCCTCCATCACATGCATCGACTACCACTAAGACTAAGTACAAGAAAGGGGAAGTCAGGGCGAAGAAGATCATCAGGGATTCTATTCATAAGCACTTGGTTGCTTATATCTCTGAGCTGGGCATATCTAAAGAGATGTATGATAAGTTGGTTAGCATGTTCAGAGCTAGCAATGCTAATCAAATTCTATTTTTGAAGAACAAATTGAAGGAGATCCAGAAAGGCAAAGGAGAATCCATCCAATCATATTTCATGAGGCTCACCGAAATCAAGAATGATCTCTTAGCTATTGGAGAAGCCATAACTGACCGAGAGCTCACTCTCATTGCTCTTGGAGGACTCCCCCGGGAATGTTATGTATTCAATACTACTATTCTTAATAATAATGTGATTCCTGATTTTGATGAATTGTTGATGAGATGCACTCAAGAGGAGATAAGAATGATGGAGAGAGACAAACCTTCAAATGGGAATGGAAGTGACCCTACTGATTTCTCCACTCATGCAAAGAAGAGGAACAATGCTGGTCCGAGAAATCAAAATCATGGAAGAGCAGGTGCCAAAGGAAGAAAAGGAAGATGTTACACTTGTAGTAAGTTTGGTCACTATGCAAGAGAGTGTCCGAATAGAAGGGACTCTTTCGGAGATGATGACCACAACAACAACTTTAGGGGGAATGGAAATAAAAGGAACAACAGGTTCAAAGGAAAGAGGAAGGCTCCCTCTGATCGAAATGGAAATGATCAACCTTTCAAATGGTCAAGAAATTCCAGGTATGATGAATCTAATGTTGTTGATAGGAAAAATGAATATATTCTTATATCTGCCCTCTCTGCTGCATCTCCTTCCGACACCCTGGACAATTGGTTGATTGATAGTGGTGCCTCAAGGCACTTCACTGGATATAAGGAAGCCCTCTCAAATTTGATTGAAAATGATACTAATTTGGAAATTATCCTTGGAGACAATGACACCTATCCCATGAAAGGAACAGGGACTTCGACCCTTCATCTAAATCAAGGTCAAGTCCTCTGCTTGTAAGATGTGTTGTACGTACTTGACTTGAAGAAGAATCTAGTGTCTATCTCGGCAATGGAAGATAAAGGATTCAAGGTGGCATTCATCGATGGAAAGGTACGCATTTGGAAGAGGAACTTCAAAGAAGCGTTCACTCTTGGTTTTAGGGTTGATACACTCTATCAAGTTGGAGGAAGTTTGCTAGGGGCCATGACATGTGGCACAACTCTTCAATCCGAGCTATGGCACTGGAGGTTTGCACACATTCATTACAAAGCCCTTCTCGAAGAAAGGAAGGTGGTGACAGGGATGCCTAATTTCAAAGATGATCATGAAGGTGTATGCCAGGTTTGTGCCGAAGGAAATCATACAAGGGGACCTTTCCCCTCAAGTCTGATATTTTGCAATTGATACATTCTGATCTATCTGGTATGCTGCCCGTAACATCCTTGGGAGGATGCTTATATTATATCACCTTTATAGATGACTTCTCCCACAAAAATTGGATATACTTCCTGAAGAAGAAGGATGAAGCATTCAAGTGGTTCCACACATTCAAGGCCTTGGTTGAAAATCACACTGGAAAGAAGATCAAAATTTTGAGGACCGATACTGGAACCGAGTATGAGTCGAATGAATTCAATGACCATCAGAGGGAAACTGGCATTAAGAGGGAGACCACTACTGTATATACTCTTGAACAAAATGTTGTTGCTGAAAGGAAGAACAAAACCATTTTGGAAGCTTCCTGTGCCATGCTATATGACCAAGGTCTTCCGAAGTTCCTATGGGGAGAACCTGCCAACACCATTGTGTATGTTTAAAATAGATTCCCACATTCTGCTTTGGACTCCAAAACTCCCAAAAAATTCTTCTCTGGTAAGAAGCTTGATGTCTCTCATTTTAGAGTTTTTGGAAGTCTTGTTTGTTTTCATGTGCCGAAAGAAAAGAGGAGCAAGTTGGATGCTTCTGGGAAGAAGGGAACATTTGTGGGCTACAGTGAAACCTTGAAGGCATATAGAATCAATGTGCCTAGTCAAAGAGAAGTGGAGATATGCCATGATGTCACCTTCAACGAAGATGATGCCCTCAGGAAAGTCAAGGATCTTCCTATCTCAAAGGAAGACAAAGAAGAAGAAGAAGCTGGAAGGCAGGAAGAATCGAGGGATGAACTGATGCTCGAAGTTGAAGGACCGATGGATATTATATATCCACCTTCTTCAAATAAAATAATACCCTCATGTCTTAGAGACACTCTCGAAGATGCTGAGGGAAATTCGGCTCCAAGGGGAAAATTTTGTGAAAGTAAGAAGCCGAATAGGTACCAAGGGTACCTAGCTGCCATGAGCACTATTGTATAATCTGAGCATTGAACTTTTGAAGAAGTCATAAAGCATCAAGTTTGGAAGGATGGTATGCACGAGGAATGAGTCGATCATGAAGAATGATGTCTGGGATGTGGTCCCTAGACCGAAGGAAAAATCTATTTTCACCTCGAAATGGCTCTACAAGATCAAGCCTGAAGCTGATGGAAGTGCTGAAAAGTACAAGGCAAGATTTTTTGCCTGAGGCTTCTCTCAAAAGGAAGGCATAGATTATGATGATATATGTGCACCTGTTTCCCGCTATACCACCATCCGATCGATCATTGCCCTTGCTGCATCACAAGGATGGAGTCTCCATCAAATGGATGTGAAGACTTCCTTTTTACTTGGTTCAATCAAGGAAAAGGTCTATGTGGAACAACCTTCTAGGGTTCAAAGTCCAAGATAGAGACACATATGTGTGCAGGTTGAAGAAAACTCTCTATGGGTTGAAGCAAGTCCCCATGGCTTGGTATGAGAGGATCGATAGCTACTTGATTAAGTTGGGCTTCACTCGAAGTGATGCTGATCTAAACCTTTCTTTTAAGGTTGATAATGCCAAGCCTCTCATTATGGTTCTCTATGTGGACGATCTCTTCCTGACAGGTGCTGACCCTCTCATTCATCAATGTAAGAGGGAACTAGCTTCCAAGTTCAAGATGAAGGACCTAGGATTGATGCACTATTTCCTAGGCTTGAAGGTCTGGCAAAAGCCAAGTGAGATTTTCCTTTTCCAAGGAAAGTATGTCGTGAAGCTGTTGGAGAGATTTAGGATGGTGGACTACAAGTCTGTGACTAATCCAATGGAACTCAAATTTAAGAAGTTGTGTGGAAGTGCTGTTATGTCTGAGTTGGGAAATCCCATCAAGTATCGTCAACTCGTGGGGGCCTTGATGTTCTTAGTGAACTCACATCTGGAAATATGTTTTGCAGTGAACACATTGAGTCAATACATGGTTGAGCCTCATCACATTCACTGGATTGGTGCCAAGAATCTCTTGAGATATCTTCGGGGCACAATCAACCATGGGCTGGGATACACTGCCGGGAGTATGAGGCTCTATGGATATACCGATGCTGATTGGGCAGGCAGTGTGGTGGATCTTAAGAGCACATTTGGATGTTGCTTCACTCTAGGTTATGCTTCGATATCTTGGATGAGAAAGAAGAAAAAATCGGTTGCTTTAAGCACTGCTAAGGCTGAATACATTACAATGAGTATGGCCTATTGTGAAGCTGTTTGGTTGAGAAAAATCTTCAGTGAGCTATTTGGACGTGTTGAATACCACCATTATCCTTTGCGATAACCAAAGTGGCATTCGTCTTCCTGAGAATCCTGTGTTCCATGACCAATCCAAGCATATTGATATTAGGTACCACTTTGTCTGGGATATGGTACAACGAGGCGCCGTAAGGCTCCATCACATTGGCACTAATGAGCAGGTCATAGATATTCTCATGAAGTCCCTAGAGAAGGTCAAATTCTTAACCTTCCACGAGAAACTTGGTATCATGGACAAACCCTATTCTAAGGGTCCTGCCTGAGTTGGACTATGAGCTCTAGGAGCTCCAGGGGGCTTGGGGATAGCTTCTTGGAGCTATAAGAAACCACAAGGCAAGGCTCGCCATACCTTGTTGGTGTGCTTCTTCCTCACCGTTATGATATTGAGCTGGTTCACCCTCTCTTTGATCTATGCCCCACATGCATCCTACCCATGGAGTTTGGGACTCATGGGAAGTACCTCTTATTTGGCCAATGAGTTGGACACTGAGGATAGAGACCGATAGCATGACCGATGGACGCATCGGGATTGCCGTACTCTCTATGTATAGGACGGGATGTGTCCAAAAACTTGATCTGGGATGAAGTCTGGATGAGGTTCTTACCTCTAAACTGACTTCGGGTCAGTATGTGACTCACTCTCGAGTCTAGATGAGGTTTTTACCTCTAGATTGACTTCGGGTCAGTGGAAAGTGATGTCTTTGTGACTCATTCTCATTCGTCTTATTTATTCTATAACAGAGAAGAGCCAACAAAGTAGTTACAATAGGATGACACTGTATTGCATGATGATATATGATAGTACATGATGGTACTAGATGACAGGATTGCACAGGTGGACAGATCGAATTCTCCCTAGTTGACAGGGAGTGTTAATTTTTGGGCAACTAGGTCCAAAATCCATGTTGCATTGCTCATATGATGGAGATGATATTTGTGTTGGATTCCTCTTTCGGCGAGGTGCAATATTGATCTAAAGATCATCTTGTTTGGATGAGTAGAACTTATTTTGAATTTATTTTCCACACATGCAAATTGTCAAGGTCGGCAAGAATTGTAATGTAGGCTCACAAGCCCTAAAAGATGTGTGACTCACCCCCAGTCATGGATATAATTGGAAATAAATGATGCTCATTTCATCATCAACTCATCTCACACATCTCTCTCTCATCTGATTGGTTTGTACAAGCCTAAGAGGCTTTCTCTCTCCTCCACACATGTGAAACAACTGCAGAAGATTTCAGACTGTTTTTAGGGATTTTCTGGCAGTGTTGACCAACATTGACTTTGGGTCAACCCTTATTGTTTCACTGAGTTTTTAGCATAGAAATTCCGATCTAGAGAGGCCGCATTGGAGGGCACATAAATCAAGGTCAAATTTTGACCTTTGATCGCAATATTTATCGCTGTGTTGACTGGTTTGACCACATATTTGACTGGTGCATTGGCTGTTTTGTGGACTAGTTTTTGGGGTGAATTTGACCTTGAAGGAAGGTTGACTTTGACCAAGTTTGACTAAACCAATTTGGAGGTTGAAGGGCTGGTTTGACCAGCAAAGTCTTTGCTGGCTAGGGCATCTTGTATTGGCTTGTCTTCTGTCGATTTAATTTTATGTTATATCAAAATTTACTTTCAATGGTTGCATGATTGCAAATATGAACTGGGCTAATAAGAAAGATTCAAGTAAACTTCTTAAGCATAGAACATACCATGGTTATCTAAAATTAACATTTTACCCTTGATGCCAAAAATCTCTTCACAACATTCTTGAGTTGTCAATGAGGGATGGTCATAAACCTCAATGACTTCTCTCCCATTGTGCTATGTAAGTTCATGGAAAGACTATCGCATATGTTAGGTCCTAAGCTACAGTTGATAAGGAATTTTTTTTATTTCATCTTTACTTAATGTTGGTATCATGACTCATTGAATTCAAAATTTTTTATGCCATGCTCTATTAGTGTGCTATCTTCATTGCTATTCGACAATTCAAATATTTTTAAAACTATGTCATTGTGTTTTGTATCACTAAAAAAAGACCCTCATCTTCGTATCTTGATTAATCTCAATTCCTAAGCAATGATGCATAACATTAATTTTCATCTTGAATTGAGTTGATTGTTAAAGATTCATTTGTTTAGTTGATCTTGAGTCATCCACAATCATTAAGATGCCATCCATATATAGAGATGATTACCACACATTTTGTTCCCAATCAGATGTAATGATCTAGAAATCTTCTAGCAAAGCATTGCTCCAGTATGAAACCATCTGTTGGCCCTTGTTTTTTATCCAATTTTGCTTAATTAAATACACTTAATTTCCATGTTATCCATTCATATACACCTTATTTTGACCAATTTATGCATATTCAAGTATATAAATTATGTTTTGCAATTTTTAGATGTTTTTACAAAAAATGGATTTTAAGTGCATATTTGGACATAACCATTCTCGTAGTATTCATAGAGATGTGGCAGAAAAACAGAGTATGATAACTTTATATAACTTAGAACTAAGGATGGATGTGTACCTATTGGTTTGGTCAAACAAAGCTAAAAAAGACTCGGTCAAAGCTGGTCAAACATGACCTGTCATTCAGGAAATCCCTAGGAAATAGGCCAAATTTAACATCTTATGGGATTTTCTAGATTTTGAGTAATTGGATGGTTGAACTCAACAAAAATAGATAGGATAAGGATAAACATGGATGTTAGAGACATTTTAGTCAAGTTTGTTTCATATTTTTCTATTTAAGCCAAGAACATTGAAGGCATGAACATGTAGAATTTGTATGATTTCACTTTGATATTTCTGAACTTTGAGAGTTAATTGAAGAACCAGTTCTATCTTATTTCTACTGTTCTATATGGTGAATGCTTGATTAAGTTTTAGTAGCTGAGAAGTACTTCCAGTGTGTGAGGCAAGGGTGGAGGGCCCCCACACCGAGCTAAGTGCACTTTCTAGTTAATTTAGTTGAAATTTCATGATCTAGTTTTTTTTCATGTTTAATCAGTTAATTAGATGTATGATGGTATGTGATGATTGCTGATGAATCTTAATCTAAATTATAATCTACATATGAAGGGTCAAATCAGTGTTTAAGTTAAACTCTCCTTCTATCTGATTAGAGAATAGAAACTAGAATTCATCTTTCTTGCTTTTATTTAAAGTGATTTTCTGAATTTCTGGTTTTCATACAATGGCATTAATGATGAATGAATTTATAAAGAAGGACAACAAGGACCTCCTTAGTTAGGAGCTTCTTCTATTATTCTTTTATGCATCTTAAGCTATTGTTCATTAGTGATTTTTTATTTATGTTCATGTAGTATTGTAGAGAAGGTCAACCTAGTTCTCCTAAGTTAGGAGCTTCTTCTAATGCTTATTACATATTGAATTAGAAATTATTTAGTTAAGTTTTATATTTGTAATATGCATTTCCTTTAAATTCAATAATTCATCTTTTAAAAATTGACTATAGTTGAAATCCATATATTTTGGATATGCTTCCAAGTTTTACAAACCCAGATTGATAATAAAATACTTGTGTTAGTTTACCCAGTAAACAGATCCAACATTTTTTGGCGTCGTTGCCTGGGAAGCATATTTCAAAGTAGTAAAAAAAATAAAAACATCAAAACAACAAAAACACAAATTTTCTTTTAAGTTATGTTTCTTTATGCCTAGAGATAGGGATCAGAAAGGTAGATTCATTAAACAAAAACCCCCAACAATCTAATCATCCATAGGGGTAGGGGTAGGCCCATCAGGACTAACAACACCAGTTACTGGGAGACCTACTCTAGAGGAGTTAGAGGAAAAACAAAGATCAGGACAAAGATTAACTCTAATTGAAAGACAAACCTTGTTGGCCTTGGAGGTAAAAAGAAAGCAATGACCAAAATAAACTCCTTTCATAGGAAGACAAAAGGAAACAAGAAATCCAATTATTGAACAATTAGAACAACCTATCTTTGAACAAATTAAGAGAGTTGGGAAAACACCAAATCAACCTCATATTGAAACATTAAATATTTCTGAACAGAAAATGACTGAAGAAGGAGAAGGACCTAATATGCCACTTATGAATCCTAAACAAAGACTTGAATATGAGAAACAACAGAAGTAATGGAAAAGAAAAAGAGAGGAAGAAAGGAGATTAGAAGCAGAGAGAAAGAGAGAGGAAGATAGAAGAATAGAAGCACAAAGAAGAATAGAGAAGAAACAAAAAGAGAAAATGAAAACAAAAGACTATATGATAACGAACAAGAAAATGATAATGATTAGGAAGCTACTTTTGGCTTCCCAATATTAGACACGAGCAATACTAGGAGAATAAGTGAAAATGAAAAACATTCCACTTTCTGTATTTCCCAACTTTCATGGAATGTCAACAAAAGATCCTGACTCATTTATGTTTGAATTTGGTATCTTATGTAGAACTTATGGATACACAGATGACAGACACAAGCTTCGTCTATTTCTTGCTACTTTGAAAGCAACATCATTAAAATGGTTTATGGGTTTAAGAGAACATACTATTGCTTCTTAGGACGATATGAAGAATTTTTTTCTTAAAAAGTATCAAGCCTATTGCAGGGCTAGAGACTCAAAAGAAGATATTTTTAGAATGAAAAAACAAGAAGATGAAAGTTTGGTGGAGTATTTAGAAAAATTTCTTTACAATCTGAAAAAATCCAAACGACATTCTCTGAACCTTGGTACCATGCGCACAATTTTTCTTAAGGGTATCAGAGATGAATAGTTAGATATTCTAAATGTGACGGGAAAAGGAGATATCTCAAACCTACCATTTGATGAGATTGTTGAACTTTGAATATTCTAGGGGAAGAGGAAAAAGTGGGAAAAGAGATATTACATCAAGAGATTTCAAATCTGCAACAAGTGCAGTAACAAGAGTAGGAATATGAAGTTTACTAGAAAATTTTAAAACAAATCTCTTAAGAATTTTAGGAACACAAGTATATGTCTTAAAAGCAAAGAAGAAGAAATAAGAACAAGATCAAATCTTTGCAATGTTTTGTCCAAAGTGTAGGCAGAAACATCCACTTAGAGAATGCCATTTGCAAGGTATACAAGTATGTGGACTTTTTAGAGAGAATCATGCAACTAAAAATTGTCCAAAATTGAAATAGTTTCAAATGGAAGAAGTACAAGGGATATATTCTCTCTACTGTATGGCACCAAGGAGACCTTGGATGCCTCAACAATTCCCTCAAAAAAACCCCCAGAATTATCAGTATCCTCAGAATTCATGGAACACTCCAATGCCATGGCAGACTTGGCCTCCGCAACAATATCAAAACCAACCTACACAAGGTTGGAGATGATATAGTTATGAAAGCCAGCCACCTCAAAAAATGTACTCTCAAAAATATCAATATCAACAACCATACCCTCAACAACCATTCCAATACCAACAATTCCAGCAACAACCTCAACCAATGCCATTTCCAACACCAAATCATGCACCAATGCTAACTCAACCTCAACAGATTTAGCTGCCTTCTAACCAACCACCTCCTAGACCAACACAATTTCTAGCTCAACCAATAGCTAATCTAAGTAACAAAGTGGATAAACCAACATACAATGTGGAAGAAGCAACATACTTTCCTATATATTCTATTCTTCCTGTTGTCACTCCTAGAGACAACCTAGAGTTGTGATAGACCAGTGCCTAGGACATCTTATATAGCAATGAGCATATGATATAACAGAGGGAGTTATCAATAGCAGGCTCTCATGCTATCTCTTGTAAAACAAGGAAAATTAGTCTGAATGGGACCAAGACCCTCAGAAAACTGATACATAGAACGGGATATTGTAGAGGCAACATGCAAAACTCCAATACAAAAGCAACAGACAATTCAGAGACAGTTTACTGCAAAGAGGGACGATTCAGAAATACCTCACAGAAATAAGTTATCAGAAGGTGTATGTAGTGAATGAAATATTGAGAAGATACTAGTTAACATTGAGTTGATATCCAGATACACAATACCACCATGCATAGGCTTACCAATCTAAGAATCCATACATGACAATAGCGTTTTAAAAACACCCTCCCAAAGCAACTAATATAATAGAAATACGGTTTAGATGAATAGTGGAACAAAATATCATGCATGAGCCATATTTAAAGCGCTTGACTAATCGGAGCATGGGTATCAACTAGGATAAATCCATACCATAGATCAGTGAGTCACTCGCATTCCAAAACACGATACAGGAAATATGGATGAAGCGAAGTGATCTATTTAAACAACACATAAGAGAAAGTTATAGACTGTGAAATACCAAAGACCAGAATCCTCTTTAACAGATGGAACTCCTCCTCACTGAGACCCTATGGGCTCTGAGCCTTCAGACAAGAGTTTTACAAAATGTATACAAAAATCCTTTCACTGCATAATTTTCTGATAAAATCTGGAACCCTAAATCATTTTTTCTCTGGGAGCTTTATAAGAGAACAAGAAAGCTCGAAAAAGGGAGTAGGTGATGAACATTTAATTGTATCATTAAAACAAAATGGCGAAGACGTGCATGCCCATACTGCTCGATGAATTTGTAATGTTGTTTGTACTCTGTGGCCTGCTAACTGAAATAAATGCACTGGGTAGAAATCTTTCCAGGAACACGGCAAAGCAGAGAAATCACATAAACATTCCGTCCTTTCCTGAAAGAAAATGGTGCTGAAATGAAACCTGAAGGGTATTGTTTCTGGTGCATTGTACCCTCTGCCTTCTAAAACCTGAGTCACGGCTGAAAATCTTCAATGCTGAGCATTGAATTCCTCAATCATCCACTGATATTTTTCTGCTGCTCCATTAATATATTCTTCTGTGAAATCGACACCTTGAATGTCCCTGCAGGGTTTGACAGATTTTAACCCCGCTTCTTTAATGGAAGTCTTATCGATTTGCCTTCCCAGGGCTTTCTTCATAATTCAGCTCTGAAAAATGTTCCTTTGACGTGCTCTCTATCACAGTAATAGAGACTGTGAATCATAATATTTTTCCATCGCTGCAAACTTACAAAATCCGCAAACTCGTTAAAGAAAACCATGCACGGGAAGGTGAACATAGTGGGGATAATGGTGAGATAGCGTGGCGTGGTGGACAGGTCGAGAAATACAGGGCGATGATAGGAAATGCAGCATGACGGTGGGAGGTGGAAATGGAGGAGGTTGGTGGAACGTAGCAGATGAATAACTTTGAATTTTACCTTTAGAATGAGATATAAGGAAGGTGGAAGAGAATGCGTCGAATGGGACGTGGAATGGTGACGTGGAGGAGGACCGGGTCAATGGCGTGGCGTGGGTTTAATGAGGGCCTTCCGATCTCGGCAGAGATTGACGGTGGGGGACGCGTCGGGGGGCGATGGATAGTGGGCCAGGGGTCAAATATGCTGTGATTAAATGCTGTGTAGGTTCAAAGAGTGCCAACCGTTGGATGAAGACCTCCAGATCAGACGGCTGTCATGAATATCGCGCCATGAATTTTGCCGAACAATAACGTGCAATGGAGAGCAGTTTTTGAGCTGTACGCTGAGACACGCGGCAAGCGATGTATGGAATTGCTCCGATTTGAGAAATACTACCCACCTCGAAAAGGCGGTGCAATATAAACCACTGGTTTTTGTACAGTGCGCGGAGCGAGGACCACCAAGGCGGGAGTACTGTAAGCCGTTGATTTTGTAGATTGATCGGACGGTTGAGATATGATCAGATGGGCAAACATAGTGGGGACCGTGTGCGTGATAGGGTTGCAAAGGCCGTCGGATCTGTGTAGATCGACGGTTAATACCGCTTCCGATATACATTTGTGATAAGCCCCTTTCCCGGCTGGCGCTTGGTCTAGCGCCTGGGCTACGTGGAGGAAAAGGTGCAGGGGCTAGGGCCGAAAGGTGCTAGGCCTCAAAAATATTTTCAAATGTGGGTTTTTCGGCCCTTTTATGGAATTTTGGGGCTGGGAGAAGGTAGCGATGGGCAGAAAATGGATTTTCTAGGCCAAACAAAAGGGGATTGCTCATCTAAGATTCAATGGGGGCTGAAATGATCAACATTGGCTCCATCTGGGGACGACACGTTCATCCCTGGACATGTCGAGAACTTCGCAGACCCTCTGATAGTCTTCTGTGCAAACTCTACTCTTCAACACTTCTACCTTTTCAATCTTCTTCGTCATGATTCATCAACACGCATACTTCATTCAAACAAAGATAGAAACAGAAACTAATATACAATATGATACATCAGGCTCTCTCAGCCTGCATCAGAATTGGAAGTAGGGTTTAAGAAACTGACCATTTACAAGGGTGTAAAGCAAGTCACCCTGTAAATTCTCCAGCTTGAAAGTGTTATTACCTCCCTGTTCCACAATTTTGAAGGGACCGAACCAAAGTGGATCAAATTTACCATGTTTTCCTTTTTCAGTCCTTCGGATATCCCACTAGAGTACTAAATCACCAATCTACAGGTTCCTGTCTTTAGCATGCTAATCAAAGAGGTACTTCATCTTCTCCTGATACTCTATTAGCCTTTGATTTACCTGATTGCGTGTTTCTTCCAATTCCACTAGCTGATTTATTCTCCTGGTCATATTATCAGGCTCCTCTTGAATTTCTTGGATGAATCAGGCTAATGGTAGGGCTAACTGAATAGGAAATACTGCTGCCCTCCCATATAATAATTCATATGGGGATTTCCTAGTTGCTCTTTTGATGGTGATTCTATTGGCCCACAGAGCAAATTTTAACTGGGAATCCCAATTTTTCTGGTTTTCATTTATAGCCTTCTTCAGCGCCCTTACCAGGGTTTTATTGGAAGACTCTGCCAAGCCATTTCCTTGTGGATAATAGGCTATAGAGTGACTTAGTGTGATGTTATATTGCTGACAGAAACTCACAAAATTTGTAGACTTGAAAGCCTGGGCATTATCAGTCACTATTCTGGCAGGGCAACCAAACCTGGATATGATGTTTTCCTCCATGAACTTTATGGTCACAGTATCTGTGGCGTTCCTTGCGGGTATGGCTTCCACCCATTTTGTGAAATAATTAGTGGCAGTTAATATCCATTTATGCTGACCACTCGATGGAGGATGTATTTCACCTATAAAGTCAATTCCCCATTGTCTGAATGGTTCATCCACGTGAACGGGAATCATGGGAAGAGGTGCCATCTTCTGTCTTTCAACAAATTTCTGACATTTCTCACATGCTCTAACCTAGGCAAAAACATCTCCAAAAAGCTTGGGCCAATAGAAACCAGCCTTCAGGATTTTATGAGCAGTGGCCCTCCAGCTGTAGTGACCCCCACAGATCCCTTCATGAAATTCAGCTATAATAATTTCTACCTCATCCTCTGTGAGACACAGGAGTAGGATGCCTGAGGGATCTCACCAGTATAGCCGGCCATTGGCGACTATATATTTTTGTGATTTCAATCTTAGTGTTTTGTATTTAGCTTTATCACAGCTTGGAGGGAAACTGAGTGTGAGGAGATATTCTACTATCTCTTTGTACCACAGACTAGTGAGGTACTTTGGATGTGTTTCTGGAGTAGCTACTCCAATTCCCTATCACTCTTCTTGCTCTTCAGATTCCTCACCTACTATAATGGAAAAATTTATGCCCAGAGCTTGATAGTTTGATTTAGATAACATTTGCGCAAGCCCCTGTCCTTTGATCAGCTTAGTAGGGCGGATGTCTAAGTCATACTCCTGTATTTTAGCAATCCACTTCCCCCTTTTTCCTTCACTATCCCCTTGGATAAGAATATCTTTTACAACAGCTGCAGGCACAAATGCAGTGATGTGGGACTGTAAGATATACACACAGAATGCTTTGAGGGATTTTACTAGGGCGTATGCTTGATTTTCCAATATGTTGTACTTTAATTCTGCATCACGGAGCACTTGACTGAAGAAAGCTATGGGCTGCTCATACCCTTCCTCATTTTTCTGCAATAAAACTCCTGCTATTGTATGAGGTGATGCAAAAGAAAAGATCATGAAAGGTTTATCATAATCTGGTCCAGCCAGCACAGGGGCTTCTACAAAATCATTCTTTATCCTGGTAAATGCCTCTCGTGATTCCTGGGACCATTTAACTTCATTATTCTTCTTCAGCATGTTAGTTATGTGTCTAACTATTTCAGCATAGTTAGGAATAAACCTTCTCAAGAAATTAATGCGCCCTAGGAATAATTGTACCTCCTTCTTATTTCTGGGAAGAGCAATACCATTTATAACCTCTACCCTCTTAGGATCTATCTTCACCCCATCTTTAGTCACAATATGTCCCAGAAGTTTACCCTCTTCTAATGCAAATAAATACTTTTGAGGATTTAGAGAGAGACCATACCTTCTGCATTTCTCAAAGGTTCTACGCAGATGCTCAATGTGCTCAGTATAATTTTTGGAAAATACAGTGATATCATCGAGGTAGACTACCAAGAATTTGTCTTGCTCCCCAACGAAATCAATGTCCATGGCCCTCTGAAAAGTGGTCCCTGCATTAATCAATCCAAAAGGCATCCTGGCATACATAAATGTACCCCATGGTGTGGTGAAAGCAGTCTTCTTTTGATCTTCTAGAAGTACAACCACCTGGTTATAACCAGAGAATCCATCCATCATTGAAATATTAGAAGCTCCAACCACCCTCTGCAAGATGTGATCCATCTTAGGCAGAGGATAATTATCCTTTAAGGATGCTCTGTTTAGATTTCAGAAATCCACACACAGCCTTATTTCTCCGTTCTTCTTTCGGACAGGAACTAGGTTTGCCACCCATTCAGAGTACCTCAGTGGCACAATTATTTTGGCCTTCAACAGCTTCTTAATCTCTTTCTCAATAGAAGGAAGCAGCAAGGGATTTATTTGTCTGAGCTTCTGCTTATGGGGCTTTGCATCTCCCTTCAGTGGAATTTTGTGCTGCATAATACTGATATCAAAAGTTTTCAAGTCCTGATAGGACCATGCAAACACATCTTTGTAAGACTGAAACAATTTCTGATATAACTTTTTATATTCTTATGGGATCTTCTTGGACAATTTTACAATTTTGGGGTCAGCCTCAGTACCAAGATTTAGGTCTTCTACCTGATTTTATTCTACCACTTTGCTTGGCTGCAGTGGGACATCATTATTGTCAAATAATATTTCTAGAGGCACCAGTCCTCTAGGTATAATGTTTCCCTTTAACTGCAACACTTTATTACCTGCCATTTTCTCCTCCCAATTCCTTTCTGAGGTATCTTCAGACTCATCTTCTTCATCAGCATCAATCTCCATATTGGAGAATTCCCCTACTATTTCTAGGAACTTCTTCATCTGTTCCTCATCTTCGAATACCTGCCAGTGTTTGATGTTGTCTGGGATTGACGGCCGATAACGCACCTCAACTTCGTATCTTAAAAGAGGGTTTTGCAGTGGTCGAAATGTACTAGCAGCCACAGCAAGGGAATCAACCATCCGATTCTGTTCTCTGGGCATGAACTGGATATCAAATGCCAAGAAGAAATTTTCCACCATGTCCCAAACTTCATTCCTGTAAGCCCTCAACCGAGGGTGTTTGGTCTGACACTGATTCCTGACTTGTTTTACCACCAGTTCTGAATCTCCCAGAACTTTTAAACTTTGTATGTTCATGTTCCTGGCTGTCTGCAATCCTAATAGAAGTGCTTCATATTCAGCCACATTTTTAGTAGCTTCATATTCCAGTTTGAAGGACAAAGGGACCCATCTTCCTGTAGGAGAAATCAATAGTATTCCAGCTCCATTACCTTCTCTTGAATTTTCTCCATCAAAATGAAGTGTCCAGATTCCTGCTTCATGGCTCTCTGAGGGCTGCTCAGTCTTGATCTGACAGAAGGATGGTTCATGAGAAAAATCTTGGTCTTCTTCTAGCATCAAGCATGATAAATCTCCTTCTTTACTGTAGACTGGTGAATTTACAGAGTTGTCAGCCTTAGTCACCATCTTGACAAATCTAGTCTCCCTGTACAACCTCCTCTCTTGGCCACCAAAAACTGGGATAGTGGCATAAGTTAAATCCATCTTGAGTGATCCACCAATTTTTGTTCCCTAGGACCTTGACAGCAACATACCAAAACGAGCTGGGATGTCAAACACCACGATGTCCATTACCACACTTTTTGCTGGGATTTGGGCCAAATTGACCACCAAATCCTTGATCATCCCCAAGCATTTAACTCTTTTGGAGTCAAATGAATAGAGGTCCTTGTATGGTCGGGTGATTTGTAATCCTAGTTGTTCCATGACTAACATAGGTATTAGATTATGGGAAGCTCCAGAATCTAATAGAAAATTATGTAATAGCAAGTCATGAATCACTAGAGACACATAAAAGGGAGGAGTAGAAGAATCTAATTCCTCAACATGTGGACCAAAGACAACCATGGGTCTTTCTTCTTGAAGGTTGAGGCTATCTAGAGTGAGTGTTGCTTCTGGAGGGAGCATGAATGAGGTGACTTGGGATTAATATGCAGGTTGTTTCAAAAACTCAGTCAAGGGCACTGGGATTTTGAATTTTTCAAGTTCCTTTTGCAAACTGAAAACAGGGGGGAACTTCTCTATTACAACCTCTTTTGACTCTTTATTTTCAGCTGAGGGTTTAACTTCTTTTGCCACATACTTGGTATTATGAGGAATGACTACTTTTGAAGAGGAAGGAATTCAATCATTAGATTGCAAAGGTTTGTTTAGAGGGCCCTTACCTTTGTCTGTGACTTTCTGCATTATAGACTCCTGGTGAGCAGGTGCTTCCTTATGGGGTAGCTCTTCTTCTTGCTCTTGAGTACGAGTCCTCTTCCTAGAGGATTTGAGATCATATCTTCTATTGAAATGTGCTTGCATGAAATCAAAAAATTGTTTACAATAATGATCAATTTCTGCTTCTTCTATGTCTCTGGTCTTTTCTTCTTCTTGCAATGAGCACTGAGCTCCATCATTTCCATGCAAACGACATTCTTTTCCATCACTATCTGAAAAGGAAAGATTTGCATCCTCCACTCCATAGGCAGTATCTTCAGTAGAATCATCTACTGGACCTTCCAGGTACAATGGGTGTGGTACTTGATCCTGTTGCTCCTTTGCTTCCCTTGGTAATATTTTCAGGGGTGGTTTCCTATACTGAGGATTATAACCTCTATTTGGAGCATTGTAGAAATTCTTGGAGGCTGAATTCTTGGCCTCCAGTTCAAGCTTGACCACTTTCTTAATCAATTTGGTCATTTCTTCCATTCTGTCTGTGTCTCTGTCCTGGTTAGAGGTAGATACATCCTCTTTGCCCCTTCTTCTGGTATCTTGCTCAGATTTTCCCTTTGGTTTTCCAGTGGAGGAAAAGTTTGCTTCCAACTCTAGTGCATCTGACTGAGCATCATCCAGAGTAGCAGGCTTTCTTTCTCTGAGAGAGAAGCCAAACTTTGAATCAAAGGCTGCTACAAAGACAGCCTTAGCAGTAGTTTGATGAGGCTTCATATCAGAAGGAAGACTCAAATACAATTTATTAAATCTCTTGATAAATTCTGATACTCCTTCATTATGTATTTTCTTAAGTGTATTGAATTCAGTAAGACATTGTCCATGATATTTCTTTCCCCCCCATTTCCTGAGAAAATTATTTTCCATCTCGTCCCAAGTGGTTATGGAACAGTTTCCCAATGTCTGAAACCATTTTCTGGCTTCACCATCAAGATATTGCACAAACAACCTTAAGACCACATCTAAATGTTGAACATTAAAGTTCTCTGCAAAAGAGCAGAAAGTCTCAAGATGTTTTTGAGCATCAATCTCATTTTCCCCATTGAATCGAGGTAAAATCTTTAGATAATCTTGTGGCATGTCATTCAACACTTGGGGTAATGCTAGAGGAGCATATTTATTTAGTAAGAAGCCTGGAACATTTTCCATTGGAGGGGGTGGAGGTAGTGCAATAGTTTGATGAGTAACAGGAGGAGGAGGAGGTGGAAGTGGGGTATGAATAACAATAGGGATGTAATGAACATCAGACTGAGGTGTTGAAGGGAATAATGGTCTGTTAACAGAAGATACTTCAGTGACTTCTTTAACCTCTTCAACCTCAGGAGAAGGGTGGAAATTATCTTTATTTATAACACCTCCTCGGGGTGGACTATCTGAATAATAATCGGTATCTCCCACAGTGGAGTCAGGACCTTGCACTTGGGAATCTTGAGAAGAAGAGGATGGGAAGTATTCTATAGACAATTCAGGGATTTCAGTGTGAACTGATTTCCTTTCCCTCCAATTTCTTCTATGTATGATCTTCTCAGGGTAAGACACTGAAGATGTCTTTGTCTAAGACGTATCTGACCTCAGGTGTGGCTTACGAGGAGCCAGGACTGCAAATAGGTTTATCAAATAAACAAATGTGGAGTCGCCAAGGTGAGGGATCTACAACTCTCAACTCTCCATACTCACCTACTTGGAGAGTGAATTAGGTTTTGTCGAGGCCCAAGGATTTTAATTTTCTCAACTTCGGTCCCCGACAACAGCGCCAAAAAGATGTTGTCTCTCCTAGAGACAACCTAGAGTTGTGATAGACCAGTGCCTAGGACATCTTATATAGCAAGGAGCATATGATATAATAGAGGGAGTTATCAATATCAAGCTCTCATGATATCTCTTGTAAAACTAGGAAAATTAGTCTGAATGGGACCAAGACCCATAGAAAACTAATACATAGAACATGATATTGTAGAGGCAACATGCAAAACTCCAATACAAAAGCAACAAACAATTAAGAGACAGTTTACTGCAAAGAGGGCCGATTCAGAAATACCTCACAGAAATAAGTTATCAGAAGGTGTATGTAGTGAATGAAATAATGAGAAGATACTAGTTAACATTGAGCTGATATCCAGATACACAATACCACCATGCATAGGCTTACCAATCTAAGAATCCATACATGACAATAGTGTTTTAAAAACACCCTCCCAAAGAAACTAATATAGCATAAATACAGTTTAGATGAATAATGGAACAAAATATCATGCATGAGCCATATTTAAAGCGCTTGAACAATCAAAGCATGGGTATCAAATAGGATAAATCCATACCATAGATCAGTGAGCCACTCACATTCCAAAACATGATACAGGATATATGGATGAATCAAAGTGATCTATTTAAATAACACATAAGAGAAAGTTACAGACTGTGAAATACCAAAGACCAGAATCCTCTTTAACAGATGGAACTCCTCCTCACTGAGACCCTATGGGCTCTGAGCCTTCAGACAAGAGTTTTACAAAATGTATACAAAAAACCTTTCACTGCATAATTTTCTGATAAAATCTGGAACCCTAAATCATCTGTTCTCTGGGAGATTTATAGGAGAACAAGAAAGCTCGAAAAAGGGAGTAGGTGATGAAAATTTAATTGTATCATTAAAACAAAATGGCGAAGACGTGCATGCCCATACTGCTCGATGAATTTGTAATGCTGTTTGTACTCTGTGGCCTGCTAACTGAAATAAATGCACTGGGTATAAATCTTTCCAGGAACACGACAAAGAATAGAAATCACATAAACATTCCGTCCTTTCCTGAAAGAAAATGGTGCTGAAATGAAACCTGAAGGGTATTGTTTCTGGTGCATTGTACCCTCTGCCTTCTAAAACCTGAGTCATGGCTGAAAATCTTCAATGCTGAGCGTTGAATTCCTCAATCATCCACTGATATTTTTCTGCTGCTCCATTAATATCTTCATCTGTGAAATCGGTGCCTTGAATTTCCTTGCAAGGTTTGATAGATTTTAACCCTGCTTCTTTAATGGAAGTCTTATCGATTTTCCTTCCCGGGGCTTTCTTCATAATTCAGCTCTGAAAAATGTTCCTTTGACGTGCTCTTTATCACAGTAATAGAGATTGTGAATCATAATAGTTTTCCACCGCTGTAAACCTGCAAAATCTGCAAACTCGTTAAAGAAAACCATGCACGGGAAGGTGAACATAGTGGGGATAATGGTGAGACATCGTGGCATGGTGGACAGGTTGAGAAATGCAGGGCGATGATAGGAAATGCAGCGTGACGGTGGGAGGTGGCAATGGAGGAGGTTGGCGGAACGTAGCAGATGAATAACTTTGAATTTGACCTTTAGAATGAGATATAAGGAAGGTGGAAGAGAATGTGTCGAATGGCAGGTGGAATGGTGACGTGGAGGAGGACTGGGTCAATGGCGTGGCGTGGGTTTAATGAGGGCCATCCGATCTCGGCGGAGATCGACGGTGGAGGACGTGTAGGGGGGCGACGGATAGTGGGCCAGGGGTCGAATATTCTGTGATTAAATGTCGTTTAGGTTCGAAGAGCGCCAACTGTTGGATGAAGACCTCCAGATCAGACGAATGTCATGAATATCGCGCCGTGACTTTTTCCGAACAATAACATGCGATGGAGAGCGGTTTTTGAGCCGTACGCTGAGACATGCGGCAAGCGATGTATGGAATCGCTCCGATTTGAGAAATACCACCCACCTCGGAAAGGCGGTGCGATATAAACCACCGGTTTTTGTATAGTGCGCAGAGCGGGGACCACCAAGGCGGGAGTACTGTAAGCCGTTGATTTTGCAGATTGATCGGACGGTTGAGATATGATCAGACGGACAAACATAGTGGGGACTGTCTGTGTGATAGGGTTGCAAAGGTTGTCGGATCTGCGTAGATCGACAGTTAATACCGCTTCCGATATACACTTGTGATAAGCCCCTTTCCCAGCCGGCGCTTGGTCTAGCGCCCGGGCTACGTGGAGGAAAAGGTACAGGGGCTAGGGCCGAAAGGTGCTAGGCCTCAAAAATATTTTCAAATGCGGGTTTTTCATCCCTTTTATGGAATTTTGGGGCTGGGATAAGGTAGCGATGGGTGGAAAATGGATTTTCCAGGCCAAACAAAAGGGCATTGCTCATCAAAGATTCAATAGGGGCTGAAATGATCAACATGTGGTTTGGCTGAAAACCGGAGGCAGTTTTTGCGCGAGATATCAGCGGTAAGTGGTATTGAGCTGGGGGAACGCGATACACACTGGAGGTTGATGTGTGTCCGATTGAAAACCACCATTTTCGCGTTAAAGTTGCGCATTGGAGGACTTTGGAAAATCGGGCGCGAAATGAGATTTAGACTATCTAATCTGGGCAATCCAGATCAACGGCTGTGAGTGAGTGCGATGGTTCAAAAGTTGTGCAATGAATGGATGGTGGGGCTTGAAGAATGCGTCAGCAATTTTTTCGTTTAGCGGAATGGGTTGATCGGCGGGTGAAATGGTGAGGTTAAGTGGGAGCCGTTGGATCATGAGGATCAACGGTTAGGATCTGTTCTAGGGGGAAAAGGTAGTTGATAGAGCGGGAAGAGAAAGGAGGAGCCCGAAAAGGGTCCGAACTGTTGGATCTGAGGAATGGATGGTCCAGATGAAATGGGAGAATATATAAGGCTGGCAGGGTGGCAAAAAAGGGGATCAATGTGAGCCATTGGATCTCGAAGGAATTGACGGAGGAGATGTGATCGGGGTTTCGCATATCAGCGAAGAAAAGGAGTGCAGGAGAAAGACTTTGGAAACTGCGATGGCCGATAGCCAATGGGCTTAGCGCTTGGTCATGGTGCTGGGTCATATGACGAAAAGGGCGGAAGGGCTTAAGGCCAAAGGCACTTAAAGCCTTATGCATAAAAAGGGGTGGGAAGGGTTAAACACAAAGGTTTTTTAAGGCCTTTTTTGTGTTCCAATAGGTTAAGAAAGGACAATTTAAACAAAATGAAAGGAAATAAATGTTCCAAAGGGGTTTTGATAGCCTTTTAATGGAAATGAAAGGCAAATGAAGGGATTCTTCAGAAGAAATGAAGGATAAGCAAAGGGGAAAAAAATGAGTGATATGGAGGGAATGGTGCAGATGAAATGGAGGAATGGAATGATGGAGATGAGGCCATGAAAAACAGTTTTCTCTTTGGAAAAAGAAGGATTTTGAGGTGAAGATATTATTGAGATGGGTTCTTTGCATAATGAACATGGCAGGACTTCAAGAACTCACAGATTTACTTGAAATTTGTTTCTTGAAGGCCATAGACTTGTTTTAGCCATATTTTTCTATGACAAAATATTATGGATGGCTAACATCAAGGAAATTGGTGTGGTACACAACCACATTTCCAAAAATTCACTTTTAAATTCACAACACTAACACCCTTGAATGTTGGATTTTATCCCAACCAACCTGCATGTCCCAAAAACCCTCCCATGCAAGGGAATAAATACCCAATATGTGATTTAGACGGTGTGTTAAGCTCCCAACCTATGTCTCACACAAACACTAATAAAGGGAATCCATATTTTCCTTTCCTATCACCACAACATAATAACCCCCCACCTCAACAAAGTGTAGGGGTTAGTTTTGTTAAATATTTTTTTCCTCAACAATAGCAGTCGTTCGAACAAATCAACACTGGAAACCCACCTAATGCCAATAAAAAGAAAGGGAAAATAACTATAAAGGAGATCAAGGATAGAGGTTTAAACAACAACCACAACAACAAATGAGGAAATTAATTGCAGCAATTCCCCTAATCGCAACCAAAACCAAAACCAAGGTATTACTAATCCACAAAAGAAAAAGAATAATTTCGTTCTACAAACTAACCACTCTTGTGCCATTTGTGGAGAATATGGGCACTATACCCATCATTTCCCTCAAGTCCGAGAGTTGAAAAACATGAGAGAGGATAGGAGGTAGGGGGCAGGAAACCAACAACCTGTCGTAATGAAAAATCAAAATCCTCCCCATCGAGGAGAAATAGATACATAGCATGAGGACAATACTCGCTAATACCAAAAAAAAAGGGGGCATTTCTCATGACACCTCTAATAGTGACATCTACATGCAATGTCCTTCACCAAACATGAAGTCATGATTATGGAAGCCCTCTAAAACCTAATATCTCCACATCAACAATACCCATTACCAATACAACTATGATACCATTGACCTTACAACGACCTCCCATTGAACCTATCTCTAAGATAGTAAAGAGACCATTACATCATACAACCCATAATTCAAAGGCAACCTACAACTATATTATTGTTGATGACCTTGCTCAATCTCCATCTTCCATGTCTTCTTTGGAGGTACTTCAAATTTCAAACATGTCCAACTCAACATAAATCACTCCTTAATGCATTAGGTGCAATTGATCTTTAATATTCTCGATTATTCACCTTTGATTTGGACAATTTAGAACCAAATATACCATCCATAGTCACATTATAGATTCAAGTAGCCTTCCAAAATGTCACCATCCATTGTCGCATCATTCACAAGAGTGCATCCACCTGTATCATGTCAAAGTTAGTTTGGAGAAATCTTGGATCCCTCGAACTCACTAACTCCTCCATGACATTGAGGGCATACGGAGGTTGTCCATCATCACCTGTAAGAATTTTTTAGAACAACCCCATTGAAATTTATGGAAAGAAGGTTCTCATAGATATTGAATTCCTTGATGTGCATCTTGATTACAACTTTTTTGGATGAAGTTACATGTTTCCATGAAGGAAGTGGCACCATAAGTATTTTTCACCATGAGTTTTCCCCATAATGGGAAAATCATTACCACTTACTAATTAACACTTTATGAGATGAGGATCTATTCCTCCGCTGATATCATGTTACCCTTTGTTGTGTCCCAAAAAAAATTGGTCCCTTCCTTGATCAAAGTCAATCCTGAAATATTCAAAAAATCAACTCTTCTTGGCACATATCCAAGAGACCCATTAGACGTCACACCGGTTAACGTAGCCCCTGCATGCATGATGACCACATTATCTGGTGAACACACTCATGATCCTCAATAACCACCCCATAAATGATCCAGGTGGATATTGGTGGCCACCCACCTATTCCACTTGGGGCCTCACCATTATTTATTTTAGATTTTCAGTTTCCTTAATTATAGCACAGTTTACTATTTTTAGCAGTTTTTTGGGTCTTGAACTTCCGGAGCTGTTTTGAGGCCCAAAACAACGTTTTTTGGGCATCAAACCCCTGGCGTACTAAATCAACTTTGAACTAGATTTTCTCTATAAAAAAAATTTAGTCCTCGGATAGATCTTTCTAACGATGTATCATGTGCGTCAAACGAAGATAGTATGCCAAATTTACGACCTCGTGAAATTGATATACCAATTTACCCCGACATGGCCCATATTATGTCGTTTCATCTCCTAGGGTTAGGTTTTTGGATGTTTATGGTTTTCCATTGTTTCTCAATAATATATAAGCCTTCGAGCCTCATTGTAACACAGAGTTTAGAGGCCTGTAGCCACCACATCTCTTCTCAGAGTTAAGCTACCAACAGCCTAGCTAGTTTATTTCCATTATGTCTGTAAACAAATTTAAGTTCTTTGATATTAATGAAATGAAGTGTTATTTCCACTGCTTTTTTATATTTATGGTTATATGTGTATTCTATTGCGTTCCTGCATAAATACGTATCAATCGTATCAGAGCAGTATGCTCTTTCTCGATCCTTCTTTGCATGTCCCCAATGAGGTCGTGGTATAAGGAGTTAGGGCTAGATTTGGTTGAACCTTTGCAAGATCAGCCTCGCAGAACCCAACGACTGCCCATGGGGTACGAAAAGAAATATGAGAGAGTAGGAGATCCTATCAAAATATTGCTTGAGGAGGCCCTTGAAAAACAAAGGAACGCGATGATGGATAACTTTGCCCAGATCCTTCAATGACTGCCCATTGGCGGCGCATCTACATCCAGCAACCACTCAGGAGGTGCAACTCCTTTTAAGGTACAAGTAAACTTTGACATTCCCATATTTTAGGGCCAAATAGATGTAGACACCGTATATATATGGATGAATCTATTAGAAGGATATTTCTCAGTTCATTACTTTTCCGACCGGGAGAAGACTTTTTTCACTCCTCAAAGCTACCCCCATGTCAAGGACTAGTGGGAAACCTACTGTGAGAAAAAGGACGAAGGGGTATCCTCTCTGTTTTCAGCCATATCCACTTGGAATTCTTTCCGAGACTCCATCAAGGAAAAATATTATCTTGTGGGGAGCTATGAGGGCAAGTACATATAATGGACTACGGTGCGACAGCAAAGGGATCAAGATGTGCATGAGCTGACGAATCTATTCCATACCTTGTGCAATGTTAGCTCCTTGTAATTAGCAAGATTGGCAAAGTCCAACTGCAGGGAGAACACTATTTCAACCACTTTGGAATTCAGGGATCTAGCCCTCCTGAATCCAGAGAGGGATATCTCCAATAAAGTGCAAAGATTGATTTATCTTTCAGGCTTGTGGGTAATTATATTAGGCTAATTATGAAGGCCGAGGGTTTTGTTTTGTTTTTGGATGGTTGAGCATGATTATTATTTGGGTGGAAAGTCCTAAATGGAAAAAGTTTCAAAGGTATGAAGTTGCAAGCAATCAGGACAAGTTTTGGCTGAAAAGATAGATATAACGTTGGTTTTTAGTCCATTGGGCTATGGAATCATAATAGGATTTAATTGAAACAACAAGGTTCAAGAGTGGTCCATGGGGCAAGTCATCTACGTCTAAGGATCTCTTTAAAGTTGATTTTATGGAATGAAATGATACAACAAGAAGGGGAAAAAACAAATGAAGAACAAAGAGGAGCCTAAGATCAAGTAAGTACTTTGAAACTATCCTGCTTTTGGCATACACTTAGGAAAGACATAAAAGTAATCTAAGATATGGTAAGTACTTCAAAACTAGCCAGCTTTTGATGCACTTTCAATGGAAAACATCTTTAAAACAAAGGGAAACTTTAAAAGCAACTGTTGGAGAATAAACTAGAGGAAAGGGCTCACCATAAAATTCCATATCTCTACTTTACTTAGTAAACTTTCAAGACAAACACATAAGATAACAAAGAATAGTCTAAGATCAGGTAAGGACTTTTAACCTAGTCTGCCTTCAACATAATCTAATGAAAACTTTTAGATAGTCTTTGGGGATAAAACTATAGGACAGGGCTCACCATTACTTCCTTAGTTCATCTCTACTTAACATAAACTGAAAATAACATTCAAGAACAACATTCAGCCTAGACAGTAGGACAAGGGAACGCCATCATTCCTAACTACTTAGATTGAATTAAATCATTCCTAAACAACACAATTTGGACGAAAACATATAGATAAAGCTTATCAGTCAGAGAGGGGTACTGATATACAGTAAATCCTAACTCTATGCTTGCTTTTCTTTATCAGAGAAAATGGACAAAGTGAAAACAGAAATGAAATAACAATTTACAATAAGAAATAAAATCACCGTTGACATAGACCAGGATCCCACAAATCAGCTTGTATTGATGCTTCAAACCAGTTACAGCTTCAATTCCAATGTTTCAGTTCAACAATCATCTTCACTTCTCAGCCTAACTTATGTGACTACAAACAGAGCTTCAAGAGCCAGTGAACACTATTTACAAGTAGAAGTTTCGAGCTCAAGTATATTTCAAATTTCTGCAACCAACATTTACAACGAACTCCTTAATAAGATTTTATAGAAGGATGAGGAGGTCGAAAAGGGTAAAAACATTAATTAGCATTGAAAATGTGTTAATGTAATTTGGGGCTTCCGAAATGATCGTAGGCCATCGGATTGGTTTGGCCCATGGAGATCAACGGTGGGAAATAAATCAGGAATCGGCGATCGGAGGTAGGCCGATGTGATGGTGCGATCAGAGGTTTGTAAAGGAGTGCAATTGGAAGAACCCTCACAGAATTTTCTGATGCGATGGGTGGGGGAAAAAAACTGAATGGTGCCGATGCGATTGGCTGTGGGCTGTTGATCTGTAGATCGGATCGACGATGGAGGACGAATCAGAGGAGGCCAATTGGAGGTGGCGAATAAAACACGCCCGATGCAAAAACCCCGATGTGATTAGCGCTAGCCGTTGATCTGGTTTAAGATCAACGGTTGGGATTGGCTTAAACTATGAAATGGCGGAGCCCTTTAAAATATATGAAAATCAAATTATTTATCAAATACAAAGGGTTTTGGCTTCGGGGTGGATTATTTATAAGGATTGGCGCCCGTCTACGGGGCTTGTGGATATATGAAAGTTTAACGGAACCGGGGTTTAAACATAACGGGTGCCAATCAGAATCGGAATTTTGGTTCGGGACTTTTCAATCTACCCATTCAAAAAAACTCCGATGCGAGATCCTTTCGACCGTCGATCGGCTTTTCAGATCGACGGTCATTTTCATTAAAATACATTGCATCGACGATTTAATATAAACCTAGGAAAAGTGGGTTTATGAATATACAAAGGAAGAATATGATATGGCAAGGTTTATTGACAAATTTTAGGACCTGATTGCAGGTTCTGAGGTTATATGAAGCGACAATGGGATCGGGGCTTATATACAAAGGGCCAATCGGCATCAGACTTCCATGAAACATAAAGACTTGCGCTCGATGGAAAATCTCGATTGCAATAAGCGCTTTATGGGTATTAGTGCCTGGTTCTAGGGCATGGGCACATGGTGCGGGAGTGGTTAGGACTTAGCCCAAAGGGGCTTAAGCACACACTCAAAAAACTTATTTTTTATGAAATTTTTCACAATTTTTGATGGATTTGGGGGTTTCGACAAAGTTTAAAAATGAGTTTTAAACCGTTTAAAGAGGATCTTATGAAGGGGAAATGGAGAAAAATTGAAAATAGAGGAATTCCATGGGGAATAAAAGGGGTAAAAATGAAGGTTAGTTTGAAGTGAAGGAAGGGAGAAATGGTGTTTTGCAACAGTCTTTTCTCTTATGAAATCAGCAGAATTTCAGATTTTGAAATGGAAACAGTAGTGAAGATTTAAACAAAGGGTATGATGTCTTCATGAGTCTTCAAGAGATAACATTTTTAGCAATAAACTTGTTTCTTGAAGGCTCCCAAAATGATTTAGCCACCTTTTGATATAAAAAATTTTTATAGGTGGCTAACAAGTGGCTCCACATGGGGATGGTGCCTTCTTGAAGGCATCAAGAACTTCGGACTTGCATTCTCTCGGGGGCCGATCAATGCCTCATCCATTGGGCTGCAACTTTATTTACTTGGATGTTCCTCTTTTTCTCTCGAAAAATGTTAACAGCCCATGAAAAATAATGGATCTTCATCAACACAAGTTTTTCTACCTACCCAATCCTACCGATCTAACATTTTTACTTATTTAGAGTGCACTTGGATTGGAAAAACTCTCTTACAACATTTTATTTTTTTTGAAAGAAAGAAACTAATCTAATTCTACTTCTTATATCTCCATGAACTCAAATTAAACAGACTTGAGTTCATATGCTTCTCTACCTAATCTACTAATCGTTAGGATTAAACATGCCTACTGTATTTTTTAAAAGCATACAAGTCGAGATTGAACATGTCCCAACTTGTTGCCGATCTATGGCATGAAAAAACAAGCCGCACATAGATATTATTTTACAGAAAATTAAATCAAAATAGAAGGCTTAAGATCTGAAAGTTCAAAGCACGGCCTTCATCCTTTTTCACTGTTTTTTCTTCTGTTTGAGCTGTTTTTTCTTTGTTGACTGGTTCAGATTTTGAGCTGATTAGAACCAGTTTTACCTCTATTTTTGACTCAAGAAATAAATAGATTTGAGTCATATCTCTTTTGATAACTAAGGTTCGGATTTTAAGCTTGTTTGAACCTTTAATTTCTATCCTAATATACCTAACTGATACGCCAAGATTAAGCTGTTTGGAAAATCGAATTCACTAACCTATCAGCAATCAATTTAAAACTAATTAGTCATGATTAGGTTGTATGACCAACTAGAAGTGTGCTTTTCAGGGAGTGGCATTTGAGCTTGCCCACTTTCGGACTTTATCTCTCTTTTTTTGGTATGGGACTATACCTTTCTTGTTTTTTACAATCTACCCTCTTTTCTCGTCTTTATATCGTTTTTTGTATTTTTTGATTTTTCTTCGGAGACAAAAAATCAACAACTATCTAATTTCTCAAAACTCGAGCTTTAATGACATTCCTATCTAACCTATTCTAACTTGGAGTATTTACATTATCATATGATACAAAAGTGCCAATGTAGCCAATTGAGTAGTGTCATAAAGAAGAAGAAACTTTGGGTCGCTCGTCGGGGTATCCATAGTATATTTTGAAGATTAATCTTCAAAACCAAGACTATCACTAGGGAGGTGACAACTTTTCATGTCTCTCGGCTCTTGCAAAGGATCCATACTTGATAATTTGAGTCAGTTTGGACTTCCACACATTCTTCCAAAGGATCAAAAAAGAAAAGATGAAAATTCTCTTCTTTTTGGCTCTCCATGTCCGGTATATTATCCGCTTTCAAGGTTTCAACTTTGAAGACTCGAGTTGTCGCGTGTGGCTCGGAAGTATCATCATGCTTAACCCTGCAAAATAGCAAGTAGTGAAATATATTTTTTATCTAAATCTATGCTTGCTTCGATATAAATTCGTGTTCTTTTGAATGTAGCGATTGACATTAGTGAAGGGAGAAGTCTCTTCTTGGGAAGATGGTATATCCTCGTAGGATAGTCTTCTATTTGTTTTTCTCCTTCATCTTCTTCATCATCCGAATTGGAGGATTCATCATATGTGTGCGTGTTGTCCTCTTGTATCCCCGGGTATGCTTGGATTTAGTGGACTAAACTCTCGTGAAGAGGTTATTATATTCTTGAGCAAGAGGTGTCTTCAAAGGTTTCCTCTTTTTCCAAGAGAAGGCTCCATTTTCTCAAAAAATTTCTTTATTGCTCTTCTCTTCACCCTTTGAGTTGAAAGATCGTTGATTCCCAATTATGTGAAAGCTATTTGTGATGGATTGAAATGGGTGATTTATACTTTCAAGTTAAAGATGGTGAAAATCATAACACCAATCAAACGTTGGTTGCCCTACGTGATTAGTTTTTTGCTTGAAACTCATCATCATCATCGATTGATTAAAATTTGGAAAAATTATCGAATAAGAAATTTCATCATCCAAAGATATTGGGTCATTAGTTTTCTCTTTTTTTAGTTGATCTACAAGTTCATTGTTTGTATCAAGACAACAAGATGGAGTAGGTAGATGAGTAGAAGCGTTTAGTTCGTATGAAGGTTTAGAGGTCATGTGATCTGTTCAACACTAAATCAATCTCTTCCTCCGTCAGAGAGAAGGAGTTTTCTTTTTTCTTAGAACAGAAGTACAACAATCCTCTTTGTCTTGTAAAGGTTGATTTTGAGGCCGGATGTCTTCTTGAGCCACTTCTAGGGGAACTTCATTTGTGCTTGCAGTGAAACTTTGAGGATTTTCTATTGTTTCCTCGATTTTCTTGTGTTTCAAAAAAATTCCTCATGATTGCTATGATACTTAGTTTGTACATCGGGTTCATGAGTTATTTTCTCCTCATTATCAAGATGCCTTTCCCGTTGTATAATCCGAACTAAGTTATAACACAAAGGAAGGGTTTTGATATGTGTTGGTGTCAACTCAATTTCAAATTTCGTGTTTTCCAAATGGCTACTTGTTTCCTCGAAGCATCGCTCACTATTAGTATTCGCATTTTGGTCATGAAATTCTCTTATTAGCATAGTACAAGACATAGGTAGGTAATCAAGCATCTCTTGACAACCTTCTTCATTGCTTTCTTTGCAAGTTTGCTCATCATTTTCTATAAAGTGTTGATCATAATACATGTCTTGATGAGTGTCTTGGTCTTGAGGTGATTGGTCTTGTGTTCGATCACGAGAAAGCATAGCTTGCTCTAGATCATCAATATTCATATTAGCCATCAACCTATGCATTCTCCTTCCAAGCATGTACATCATATTTTCCATCATGATTAGAGATTTTTTCTTGATGGTTTCCACTATAATCTTGTTCATCATACATGTCTTGTAGTGGTAGAGCATGTGTTTTCTTAGGGAAAGGAATATTTTGCTCTAGATTATCAATGTTTAGATTAGCCATAAACCTATCCACCCTTCTTCCAAGCATGTACATTAATTTTTCCATCATTATCATATGTTTTTTCGTCCGGGTCTATATCTAAATCCATGTTTGTAAATCGTAAAAGAGGTCACTATGTCCGTTCAATCGGCTCAAGGTCTTCTACCAGCTGGAGTCATTTTGGTCCTTTGGGAGTTTCAAAGTGTGGAGTCGCCAGTGGAAGTTTTTAGCTCTCTTGGAGGTATGAAGTTGCAAGCAATCGTGACAAGTTTTGGTCGAAAAGATAGATATAACGCTAGTTTTTAGTCCATTGGGCTATGGAGTCATAATAGGATTTAATTGAAACAACGAGGTTCAAGAATGGTCCATGGGGCAAGTCATCTATGTATAAGGATCTCTTTAAAGTTGATTTTATGGAATGAAATGATACAACAATAAGGGGAAAAAAACAAATGAAGAACAAAGAGCAGACTCTAGGATCAAGTAAGTACTTTGAAACTATCCTGCTTTTGGCATACACTTAGGAAAGACATAAAAGTAAACTAAGATCCGGTAAGTACTTCTAAACTAGCCAAACTTTTTGATGCACTTTCAATGGAAAACATCTTAAAAACAAAGGGAAACTTTAAAAGAAACTGTTGGAGAAGAAACTAGAGGACAGGCTCACCATAAACTTCCCTAGCTCTGCTTTACTTAGTAAACTTTCAAGACAAACACATAATATAACAAAGAATAGTCTAAGATCGGGTAAGGACTTTTAATCTAGCCTACTTTCAACATACTCTAAGGGAAACTTTCGGATAGTCTTTGGGGATAAAACTATAGGACAGGGCTCACCATTACTTCCTTAGTTCATCTCTACCTAACATAAATTGAAAATAACATTCAAGAACAAATCACCTTGTATTGATGCTTCAAACCAGCTATGCCTTCAAGTCCAATGTTTCAGTCCAGCAATCATCTTCACTTCTCGACCCTAACTTATGTGACTACAAACAGAGCTTCAAGAGCCGCAAACACTATTTGCAAGTAGAAGTTTCAAGCTCAAGTATATTTCAAAGTTTTGCAACCAACATTTACAACGAACTCCTCAATAAGATTTTTATATAAGGATGAGGAGGTCGAAAGAGAAAAGATCTAAGGGTTCAATTAATACATATTTAGTGCTTCTCGGCCTTTCGAGGGGCTCAATGGAGAAGTTTACAGATATTTGTCTCCGTATTAATTGTTTTTACATTAAGAATTAAGCTCGGTGGGAGCTTTTGTTGACTTTAAGGCTCGTGTCATCTCCGTAATAACTCAGCAGATATTTTACAATAAGTTTTTTGGTTGAATTCACCGTTGGGCTGTCATGAGGCAAATATCTTCTATTTCTGGGTCATTATTCGGCCTCTGTTTGAATGATGTGAGGTCACATGTGGCAATTTGGTAGCCGAGAGGATTCAATTTGCCTCTCATGTGGTAGTGGAGGCATCCTCTCGTCCGATAGATATTTTTGTTTTGCCTTTAACTATGTTTAATTTAGTGGATTAGGCTTTTGATAATCGATCTTAGCCGTAATCCATTAAACCGTGGAATTGATCTTCAATCTTCGGTCTCCGTCGTGGTAGGTCTTCAACACTGATACTCTCTATCTCTTTTAATCTTCACTGTGTCTTGTTGATGTGCAGGCGCACAAAGGCTTTCTAATAGTATCAGCACTCATGATGCACTGATAAACCTTGATGGGAACCTTTGCCAAAATATTTCTTTGATAATCAAAGGCCTATAGAGTCGTCACTCTTGGCCTTCCATTTTCTTTTTAAAATATTTGAAAGACCTTTAAATTCCTACACAAACCAAGAACTAATTAAGAAATCCTGCGTATTTGGTAAAAAACTGCTTTAGAGGTTGTGGTTAGGAGCATGGTCGTTGGATGGCAGCATCCAACGACGTGAGATTGCATGTTGAGGGTCGAAGGAGGCGGTTGGAAGAATGATGCAGAGATTAAGTCCAGGGCCATAGATCTCGCTTTGATAAATGGTCAAGATTAATCAGAGAAATACAATGTGAAGGGGTCATATGTATTACAAAGGACAGTAAAAATATAAGCATAAAGGGTAAGAACCTTAATCAGCATTGAACGGTGTTAATGTAATTTGGGGCTTCCGAAATGATCGTAGGCCGTCGGATTGGTTTGGCCCATGGAGATCAACGGTGGGAAATAAATCGGGAATCGGCGATTGGAGGTAGGCCGATGTGATGGTGCGATTGGGCCATTGCAATCGGAGGTTTGTAAAGGAGCACACCGAAGAACCCTCGCAGAAGTTTCCGATGTGATGGGAGGGGGGACCAAAACTAAATGGTGCCGATGTGATTGAGTCGGGGCCGTCAATCTGCAGATCGATCGACTGTGGAGGATGCATTGGAGGAGGCCAATCGGAGGTGGCGAATAAAACGCGCCCGATGCAAAAACCTCGATGCGATTAGCGTTGGCCTTTGATTTGGTTTAATATCAACGGTCGGGATTGGATTAAACTATGAAATAGCTGAGCCCTTTAAAATATATGAAAAATCGAATTATTTATCAAATACAAAGGGTTTTGGCTTTGGGGGTGGATTATTTATAAGGATTGGCACCCGTCTCGCGGGACTCGTGGATATATGAAAGTTTAACGTAACCGGGGTTTAAACATAATGGGTGCCAATCGGCATCGGAATTATGGTTCGGGACTTTTCAATCTACCAATTCGAAAAAACTCGATGCAAGATCCTTTCGACCGTCGATCAAACTTTTTCGTATCGACAATCATTTTCATTAAAATACATTGCACCGATCGGCTTAATATAAACCTAGGAAAAGTGGGTTTATGAATATACAAAGGAAGAATATGATCGGGTAGGGTTTATTGACAAATTTTAGGACCTCGATTGTGGGTTCCGAGGTTATATGAAGCGGCAATGGGATCGGGGCTTATATACAAAGGGCCAATCCCAGATCGGACTTCCATAAAACATAAAGACTTGCGCTCGATGGAAAATCCCGATTGAGATAAGCGCTTTATGGGTCTTAGCGCTTGGTTCTAGGGCATGGGCACATGGTGGGGGAATTGGTTAGGACTTAGCCCAAAGGGGCTTAAGCACACGATCAAAAAAACTTATTTTTTTTATGAAATTTTTCACGCTTTTTGATGGATTTGGGGGGTTTTCGGAAAAGTTTAAAAATGAGTTTTTAAACCTTGTAAAGAGGATCTTATGAAGGGGAAATGGAGAAAAAATTGAAAATAGAGGAATTCCATGGGGAATCAAAGGGGTAAAAAATGAGGTTATTTTGAAGTGAAGGAAGGGAGAAATGGTGTTTTGCAAATAGCCTTTTTCTCTTATGAAATCAACAGAATTTCAAAGTTTGAAATGGAAATAGTAGTGAAGATTTAAACAAATGGTATGATGTCTTCATGAGTCTTCAAGAGATAACATTTTTTAGTAACAAAATTGTTTCTTGAAGGCTCCAAAAATGATTTAGCCACCTTTTGATTTAAAAAATTTTTATAGGTGGCTAACACGCACAAAGTTGGGTATCAAAGATTCGTGAGAAAAATTTGGTGTTGAAGTACCACAGCTTGTCCGCACAGATACATTCAAGAGGAAATGGAGTTCCTAGACATCTCCTCGCTTAGTACGACATACCGGTATGTCGCCAAGATTGAGCATAAATTCAAACAAAATAAGTGAGACTCTAGATATGCGAATCAAAAGCAAGGGAAAGGTGCCCCAAACACCGCGAACAAAGGAAAAAAGCCAAGGCATGGTGGCCCAAGATAACCTATCGAAGTCACAAGCAAATAAAAACACCACGAAAGCCGAAGAAGGACACGGGAAAGTGATGTGAGTTCCATAAGAGCTCCACTCACAACACAAGTGAGTGTTGGGCCAAGTAGTCACCGGTGACAAAGATGAGGGCTTATGTATTAGATGCATGCTCCAACTTCGAATCGAACCCGAGCAAGGGGAATGAAAAAGGGAAGCAGAGTTATTGATTCGGAGCCCAACACCACCATTGCCACTACAAAGATCCGTAAGGAGGAACCAAAATATCCAGAGGAGGAGGAGCATCTCTTCCACTCTCAAATGTGGATAAAGGGTTCCCTCGCTACAGCTCATTGTTGATAGTGGGATCCAAAAGAACCTCATTTCAAGAGAGGTCATTAAGCGTTTGGGCTTGCCAACCACAAAGCACACCCACATTTGTACACCATCGGGTGGCTTCACCAAGGACTCGGGATATCCGCATCATCCAACAATGTTGCCTTCCCTACAACATCAAGCCCTTCACATATGAGGTATTATATGACATTGCTCCTCTTAATGTTTGTGATGTATTATTAGGCCAACCATACTAGTGGAAGCGACATGTTGTATATGAGTCTCAGCTCTCGTGTCGTTATTGTTACTTTGGGAAATAAGTTTTACAGATACCAGTAGGTACCACCGCTCGCGGCTATCTCTTTGGTTACTCCAAAACAATGTTTTAAGCTCATTTCCAAAACTAGGAAATTTTTTTTCTTGATGATCCACCCCCGGGGCAAGAAGAAGACTCGTGGCCACGACCTCTATACAGGGCTCCTTTGCACGAAAACAACAAATGGACAAGGTCATGGAGGAGTACGGGGACATCTTCACCTCATCCACAAGGGTGCCTCTACACCGTCATGTCAAGCACCCCATTGATCTAACCCCTAGTGTGCGCCATCGCCCAATGGACCGATATATCGGCGCTCTATTGTGAGAACGATGAAATCAAGAGGCATATTCGGGAGATGTTGCAGAAATTCCACATCCGACCGAGTTCATCACCCTATGGGAGCCCAATCGAGTTGGTGCAGTAAGAAGGATGGGACTTGGAGACTCGTATTTACTATCGCGGTGCCGAACAAGATAACCGTCTCGGGAATAGGTACTCGATCCCTACGGATTGATGACCTTTTGGATCAACTCAAATGGGAGAAATATTTTTAGCAAGATCGACTTGAAGTCTGGGTATCACCGTGTACCAATAGAACCCTCAAATGTGTGGAAGATTGCCTTCAAAGCCAAGGAGGGCCTTTTTGAATGGTTGGTCATGCCTTTCAGAGTTGACGAATGCTCCCCGCAACCTTCATGAGGCCGATGGATGACATCTTGCAGCCCATTCACCAACTCATTTGTAGTAGTATACTTGGATGACATCATTATCTTCATCCAAACTTAGGAAGAGCACCTCCACCACATCCGACAAGTCCTCCAAACACTATGGCAACACAAGTTGTGTGCCAATTTGGAGAAGTGAACTTTTGGCATGACCGAGGTTCAAGATCTCGGGATACATTATTGATGAACAAGGGGTGCATGTGGATCCAACCAAGATCCAAGTAATTCGATATTGGCCGACCCCAACCACTCTAACAGAGCTTCACAACTTTCGTGGGTCTTACTAATTTCTATCGTAGGTTCGTGTTGGGATTCTCTCATATCACTTGGACCTTGAGTCAAGTCACCAAGGGAGGAGAAAAATCAAAAATTATTTTGGTCGGAATCTCAACGAAGGCATTCGTAGAATTGAAACATCGCTCTCGCTTTGACCCGGTGCTCACATTACCGTACTTGCAACAACCATTTGAGATCGAGACAGATGCCTCTGACTATGCTATTGGGGATGTTATTACTCAACATGGGCATCTAGCGACATATTAGAGTGAGACATAGTCTACAAGTATCCCACTTATGAAAAAGAAATGGATTTCATTGTGCATGCATGCCGCCAATGGAAGAATTACATTTTGAGGAAGGAAAAGGTCATCCACACGATACCACCGACCCCCTCAGCTCATACAAACACAAGGGAAGTTGCAGAAATGATCACCATCGAGAGTGGTCCACATATCCGCAACAAGTTCATTTGAACATCAAGTATAAGAAGGGAAAAACCAATAATGTTGCGGATCGCCTCGCCCGACCACCGATCGTGGCGCTAACCACCGTTCTCAACTCTTGTGGGCATAATACTTCTAATTGGCCACTTCTCTACAAGAACAATCTCAAATTCAACCACACATACAGGGACACTCTTTGAGGGTATGTACGTCCCAAATTTTCACCTCTAGGATGCAATCGTTATGTCACCTAGGATACCTTTCTGTTCCTTCAAGTGAGCACACCAAGATGATTTTGGAAGCACACTATAGTTGAGTCATTGGGCATTTAGGGGGTCGAGAAAACAATGGTAGTACTGTAGAAGTATTTATGTTAGCCGAACCTTCGATAGGATGTTGGGAAGTACATCAGATCTTGCACCGCTTGCTCCATTGCCAAACCGACCATCAAGAAGCAAGGCCTCTATACTACTCTATCTACCCCTAGTCGACCTTGGTAATCCATCTCCATGGATTACATGTCGGACCTTCCTTCTACTAAGCATGGAAACTATTGTGTTTTCATGGTCATCAACAAATTTTCGAATATAGCCATTATGTCGGCATGCAAGAAGAATATCATAGTAGAAGCCATCGCTAAACTCTTCTTTGAATGAGTGTGGGTGCGCTTTGAGATCCCATAGTCTATCATCTTAGATCCGGGACAGTAGGTTCCTCATCACATTTTGGTCCAACCTCTAGTCAATGCCGGATGCCAAGCTCACCAAGTCCAGAGCTTTCCATCCCCAAATTGATGGCCGTACGGGAGGTCGTCAACATGATGATTGTACACATTCTCGCGCATGTACAATTCAAAGAATCCACGCACATGGGATGAGAGCCTTCCCTATGTACAACATAGTTATAACTAGGCTCTCCACGACTCAACCGGCCACAACCCATTTCAGGTGGGCCTGGGGTTCCAACTACTATGTCCCATTGACGTAGCCATGCCATTTGTGGCTACTCGAGCCGATTCGGCTCATGTCCACTCGAAGTTGAAAAAGTGAACAACTTCATTGAGCACATTGAGCACATCTACCAAGAGATTCATGAAATATTGGACAGAGCCAATGCTAAGTACAAGCAATGAAATTATCAACATTGGGTGCCACACCACTTCTAGGTGGGCAACAAAGTGTGGCTACATTTGTGAAGGAGCGCCTCACTAGACCCCACCACAATCTTTTCCCACTTTGATATGGGTCGTACACCATCACCAAGGTCGTAGGGAATAATGCCTTCGAGCTCAATATTCCACCATTCCTTGGTTTGCACCCTAGTATTCCAATGTGGACCGCCTTTGGCCCTATTTCCAACCTCTACTGGACACCTCTGACATTGTAGAACAACTCACACCAACAAAGTTAAACCCAAACTGCATGGAACAAGCCACCACAAATTATATCATGGACATGAAAATCAAGAACACTCGCCAGCAGAAGATCCAACTGTATCGGGTTGTGAAAGTTGGCCAACTCCTGCACCAAGGCAAGTGGTTCACAAGGGACCAAGTTCAACAGAAGTTTCCTCATCCCATGGAGGAACTCAACGCGATGGGGACCATTGCTTCCTAAGGGGGGAGGAATGATCCAGATGGATATTGGTGGCCACCTGCGTATTCCACTTGAGTCTCACCCATTGTTTCTTTCAGTTTTTCAATTTCCTTAATTATAGCACAATTTACTATTTTTAGCATTTTTTTGGGTCCTGAACTTCTGAAGCTATTTTGAGGCCCTAAGCGATGTTTTTTGGGCATCAAACCTCCGACGAATATGAGTCTATTCTAGACTTCCAAAATTGATATTTTCTATTAGCAGCTGTAGTCCTCCCTGCATCTGATAAATCTAGGATTGATCAGTGGCATGCACCCACTATAGGCATGCCACCTTTAGATTTTCACCCCAACTCACCACCAAGAGGTATGAGTGAATTTTCACCATAGAATATCAACTACAAAGCCTCAGAAGATACACCATGTGCCTTAAACCCATATTATATTTGTACCAACACTTCCCATGGCTCATCCACATGTCCGCTTCTTCAAATATTTGGGTGGATTACCTAACACGATGCCCCCCTCACATAAACCAAGAAGAGTTTCATCTTGGAGAGGATCAATCCCTCACTTTGTCTCCCAGGACACCAACACCTTCCCAATAGTATTCTCCCATTCATCCTCATTCATACATCAGGGAGATGCTCTCTCCCCCTAGTGTTGATGACACACAACACCAAATTCGCTTCATTTCTTCTTCCATTGGAACCATGATTAAAGTCGTCTGCTCATTATTCCATGGTGTCGAGATCACTTTTCCCATTTCAAATATTGAACCACCTATGACTCAACCTATCTATGCATTTCCAACATCTCTTGTTTCTATGGAGGCAAGTACGAAATCATTCCTTTACTCTTCAACTAGCACTTCAAGGTGCCAACCATACTTCATGACCCATCGCCCCATTCATCACCTTTTGGGAGCCTCTTTCATTCTAATGATGAAATTATTGAGGCCATGAAAAAGCAAAAATTTCCTTGGGATGCCATGCATCATCTCTCTTTCTTCCTCCTAGAAAAACATTTACACCAACAGACGCAGTGACTAATACCATTCACATAGTATAAACCAACTATTTATTTTCTAAGGGCCAAGTATATTGGTTCAAAAATCCCATTCTAGTGCCAGATACATTTGGAGAAGGGAACATGTCCAATATCTCACCCACCATTAATGTAGATATCTCAACCAATCCCGACATCGTCGAGGATATCTCACTCGGAGTAACTTGTTCACCTAAAGAAGTTGCCTCATACGAAGCCCTCTTCCAGTAATTTAGAAATATTTTTTTCTTGGTTGGATTTTTAAATGCTTGGCATTAGACCCACCATTGTAGAGAACCGCATAGACACATGGCCCAATGCCTACATTGTAAGGAAAACGTAGCTCCAACTCCATCCATCCAAAGCGGAAGCAATCAAACTCAAAATTGACAAGTTGTGTAAGGCTGAATTTATCTATCAGATTGCTTACACATCATGGGTTTCTAACACTATACCCATCATGAAAAAAGGGCACCATACATGTTGTATTGATTTCCATTATTTGAATAAAATTTTCTCTAATGAGAATTTTCCCACACCATTTACTGAACAGGTCATTAATGCTTGTGTGTGGCACGAAGTTTTCCTTCATGGATGGATTTTTAGGCTACTATCAAATCTATATATGCCATATAGACTAATATAAAACCGCTTTCACCACTTCTTGGGGTAAACATCACATACTAAGTGATGCCCTATGGCCTTAAAAATGCAGAAGCCACTTTTCAACAAGCTATGAACTGACTTTTTCATGATCTGGATCATCTCATACTTGCTTATTTGGACGACCTTACATTCCATTCCAAAAAGTGCTAAGATCATCTTAAAGATCTCTACCTTGTGTTTTAGTGATGTCGACAGTACAACCTATGTTTGACCCCCCTCAAATTTGTCTTTTGCGTAAATTCTAGGACACTATTGGGAATTATTGTTTCCTAGCAAGGTATTAGGGTAGACCATTGAAAGTAGAAGCCATATGCGAAATCCCACCAACCAAGAGTTTTAAGCAACTACAAAGCTTACAGGGTAAGGCCAATTTCTTACATCACTTTGTTCCTAATTACACCACATGTGCTCATAGTTTTGTCCCCCTTCTCTGTCTATATGTCCCATTATAAAGAGAAAATCAAGCTCAATAGTCATTCAAGGATTTGAAAGACACACTATCACAAGTTCCATTAATAAGCCCACCTAACCAAAACAAGGACTACACCCTATAATTCTCATCATATGACATAGCCATTGCAGGTGTGTTAGTCTAAGAAGGCTTCGATAATAGATAACACATCATCTATTATATCAGATAAAACCTCATAGTACTTTCTTTGAATTGTGATCTAACCAGGAAAACTTCCCTAGCCCTTGTACACTCTGTATAAAAGCTTCAACATTATATCATCCTAAGGACCATCTCTATCATTGCTAGTATCAATCCCATGTGATACTTTCTCACTCGTCATATGATAAATCGTAAATACACTCGATGGGTTGTTATTCTGCAAGAATTTGACTTCCAATTTGCTTCTCCTAAAAGAAAAAAAACCCTCATCCTTCCAAAATTCATCGTTGATCTCCCCTCAGAATATCAAGGATCCCCTATGAATGATTCTTTCTGAGATGAACACCTATTAATTATATCGACAGATGACCCTTGGTACTATGGCATTCTCCTTTACCTGCAAACTCAAAATTTCAATCCTTAACTCACATGCGATAATGCAAGGCTCATTTGTCGTTAAACACCACACTACCTCCTCGTTGGAGATGCTCTCTATCGTCGAGGCATGGACACGATTCTTCACTGATGCCTTTCAATTGAAAAATCTAAACAAGTCTTAAATGGTTGTCATAGTAGAGCTCATGGTGGCCACCTTTCGAGGATGGCCAACACCCAAAATATCCTCCACGCTAGTTATTTTCGGACAACTCTCTTCCACGATTTCATCCAAGTGGTTAAATGATGTGAATTATACCAACAACATTCCATTAAAACCAGAAATCCTCCCGCTCCTTTACGTCCTATCATTTCTACCAACCCATTTTGTAAGTGGGGCATTGACTACATGACTTACAATCTGCCATCCCAAAATGGCCATAATTACATTGCAGTCGCAGTCAAATACTTCACCAAATGGGCCGAAATCATGCCCACATTTAATAACATTGTTGATACCAATACTCAGTTTTTTTTAACCATGTCATAATGCGGTTTGGCGTGCCCAAGGAACTCATATATGACCATGAAAATAATTTTGAGAATGAGATATTCCAACAATTATCTCAAGTCCTTCGGTTCACTCATGAGTTCTCTCCCCCATACTACCCCTAGTACAATGGCCAGGTAGAATTTGCAAACACAGTCTTCAAAATGATATGGTGAACAAAGATAAAATCAACTAGCACCTCACGCTATTCTCTGCCTTATGGGAATATTGTACCTCGGTCAAAAAGTCCAATGGCTTCACTCCATTTCAATCAGTGTATGACGTCATGTTCATACTCCCTATTGAGTGTGAGATCTCTACCATACACACGAGCATCGAGCTTCTCCCAGATACTTCTTCATTAGAAGAAAGGCTCATCCAACAAGAACACATCGATAAAAGTAGACGAGTATCCATCTAGCATAATGAACCCTACAAAAAACAAACCAAGGCCTCCTTTGATCTCCATGTCACCCTTTTCTCATTCAATGAGAGGGATTTAGTACTCTGGGATGATGTTGCCAATGAAGCCCTAAGACCTATAAAGTTCAAAAATATATCGAAAGGGCCATAAATTGTTAAACATTTCATTTTGAAAGGTTCATATATGTTAGTAGAACCTGACGGGACTCGTCTCAAAGAACCCAACAACAGGCTCTACCTCAAGAAATCCCATGTCTAACCCTACATTTTCGGCCTATGATGTTACTATGTATCATGATTTATTTTTATGATTGCCTCATCATTGATTTGCTCTAAATTGTACTCTTATCATGTGTTGCAGATGGATCATCCACCAACTTACTATCATGGGTTCACTGATGGTGCTTCTCGATGGTCACGGAACCTCATTGTGGAAGCCTAGGAAGCTTATGTAGAAATTTGAATAACTGATATGTTATCCACCGAGATTCTCCTGATCACACACTATTTTAACTTCATGCACAATACAAAATATTTTCTACCATTGATCATTAATTGCGGAAATAAAAACAATCGCATGCGCACATTAAAACCATAAACAATCACACATATGAACACAGTATTTCATGGGAAAGCTTAAAGCTGAAAACCCCCAAATATCTGTATATTATATGTCATAGAGATTATGTAACAATCATTATACAAAGCTCCTCACAAGCTCTCAGTACAATCTCCAATTGCTACACACTAATCAAGCTAGATCTAGCAAAACACATGCTCCAATCTCTGCCACTTGATAGCCAGCCTCTATTGTGTTATCAATGCTGAAGAATGGCTCATAAATAACTTCGAACCACCTAGCTTGTACTACGCAATCCTCATTGGCTTCTCCAATCACTGGTTGTTGCAAATCATGCAACAGTATAGTCACCACTGATAGTCACACTGCTCTTTCACCTATCTCTCCACTGGTCTCCACTGAAGTTGTCCATGCACTGAAGTTAACTGATGTATTCTTTAGTTTATTAATGAGTTTATAATTAGTGAATTAATTAATAATTAATTCACACCACTCTCATTAGTGTATCAATCAGTTAGACTAGATACAACTAGCTCAACTATGTTTAGACTAGTTAAACTGAACACAACTCCATTAACTTCCTCAATCAACTCCACCAAACTCTCTCACATGAGTTCTAACTGAAGTATCCATGCAATAGCTCCACTTAACCCTTAGGAATAGCGTAATTCCTTCTGTCAGCTCTTGTGCCACATCTGTGCACTTAACTGAAGTGCTCCAAGAGAATCAGATAATGTTTATAGTCCAAATTTTATTAAGAGCTAATAATATTCGACATATCTATTTTTAGACTGGCAATCTAAAAATAGATTCCGCCCAATATGTCTAAAAATAGAATTCCATCTATTTTTTTCCAACTTGACCAACCATCCAAAAATATCATCCTGTAACTCATAGAACATGATCCATATGTCTAAAAATAGACATAGTCTAAAAATAGAATTTGCGCCAAAAATAGCTTGCGGGCCCACTTAGTGAAGGTGACTTCTTTCCACTAAGCTCATCATCTTGTTGCAATCTCAACACTCGCTCTCAACAAGATAAGGATTATCTGCCACCCCTATCCTGCCTCTGTGGTATTCGAATTTTCTCCTGGTGAGCGCCTTCGTCAAGATATCAGCATCCTGATCCTTCGTGGGAATGTATGAAAGTAACATGATCTTCCACTGCACACAATCTCTGATATGATGATACCGGATGTAAATGTTTTTATATCTATCATGAAATACTGGATTAACCGAGAGTTTGATGCAACTCTAATTATCACAATAAATCACAGTAGGATCTAAGTGTGAACCGAACAATCTGACTAGGATCTTCCTCATCCATATAGCCTCGCATGCAGCCAAACTCACTACCATATACTCGGCCTCTGCTGAATTGAGTGCCATGGATCTCTTCTTCCTGCTATACCAAAAAACTGTTGTCAACCCGATACTGAAAATCCCTCCAGATGTGATCTTTCTGTCTGTTGGGCTCCCTGCCCAATCTGCATCCGTGAAGCCACATAGCCTCACCTCATCCAACTGTCTGTACCATAATCCATATCCCGATGTGCCTCTGAGATATCTTAATACATGCTTTCCTACCTTCCAGTAGAGATTGGTAGGCTTAACCATAGCTTGTGAAAGCTGGTTAACAGCATAGCATATGTCGGGTCATGTATTGACCAGATACATGAGCGACCCCACCAACTATCGATAAACAGTGGCATCCACTACCTCGGCTGAAGTAGCATCCTCCTTCCTCCATCTACTAGGAAGAGGAGTATCAATAGGCTTGCATCCATGCATGTTGAACTTCTCCAGTATCTCCCGGGCATACTTGCCTTGAGAAACAAACAATCCATCACTGCGCTGCCAAATTTCCAATCCCATGAAATAATGAAGGAGGCCCAAGTCCTTCACCTCAAACTCCTTTGCAAGATCAACCTTGCATGAGTGTATCAACAGTTCATCACCTATCAAAATCAAATCATCTACATAAAGTACAATGATCAGCAACTTACCCTCCACCATAATCTGGTATAGGTTAGGATCCACCTCACTCTTGGAGAATCCAAGTCCGGTGAAATAACTGTCTATCCATGTGTACCAAGCACGAGGTGCTTGTTTCAACCCATACAGCACTCTCTTGAGCCTGCACACATGCGACTCGCTGTTGAAGATCTCGAAACCTTCGGGCTACTCTATGTACACCTCCTCCTCAAAAACCCATTGAGGAACGCAATATTCACATCCATCTGATGAATGTGCCACCCCATCTGCGCTGAGAGAGCAAGAATCGTCCGTATGGAAGAATACCTTGCGACAGGTGCAAAGGTTTCCTCGTAATCGATCCCCTCAATCTGTTAGAAACCTCGGGCAACAAATCTTGCCTTGTGTTTCTCCACACTCCCGTCAGCTTCTTGCTTCACTTTGTAGATCCATCTCAAACCCACCATTGATTTCCCTTCCGGCCTTGAGACAATCTCCCATGCACTGTTTCTGACAATCGAATCATACTCTTCCACCATGGCATCTACCCATGCGGGATCCTCCACAGCTTCCTCGAAAGAGGATGGCTCCGTCACGATACACTTGCTCATAAGAGCCATGTATCCAATATACCGGTCAGGTGACTGTCTCTGTCTGCGCTGTAATGTAGGTGCTCCTACAACCTTCTCTGCATCTTGAGCCAATCGCTCAGTTTCTGTAGTGCGCTTCTGCCCTCTGATGGTTGGCGCTGCTTGAGTGGTCTCTTCCACTCCATGAACCTCATCTCGTGGCTGATCCACATCCTGAAACTCATCCTTAGGAACTAATAGCTCCTCATCTGCATGCAAGTGTGGCTCCCTCTCAAGCGAACACTTCATGGCTTTCTCCTCCTGAAATTTGATATCCCGTCGCACAACAGTCTTGCGACTATCTGGAAAATACACACGATAGTTGTGGGGCGTATCAGTGTACCCCACAAATATCCCAACCTCTGCGATCGGCTCCAGCTTCTTCCTGGCATCCTTCGTCACATGAATGTAAACAGGTGAACCAAAAATCCTCAAATGGGAAATATCAGGCCTCTTACCAGAAAATGCCTCCTCGGGTGTACTCATGCCAAGTATCCTGTGAGGACAACGGTTCTACACATATACTGCAATATTGCATGCCTCAGCCCACAAGTGTATGGGAAGGCCCTGATCATGCAACATCGCCCGTGCAGCACCCATGATCGTTCTGTTCTTCTACTCAGAAACCCCATTCCACTATGGGTTATGAGGTGCTATGAGCTCTCTTTGAATTCCTTCTGAATTGAAAAATTCCTTGAACTCTCCAGAGATGAATCCATTTTTGCTCCTAAGAGCCTTCACCTGCTTCCCCTATTCTTTCTCAACCAGTGCCTTGAACTCACATAACTTTGAGTATGTCTCGCTCTTCTTCTGCATGAAGAAGATCCAGAACTTACGAGAAAAATCATCAACAAATATCACATAGTACCTGTGCTTTGCTGTTGAAGCTACTAAGAAAGGTCCACACACGTCTGTGTGAATTCTCTCAAGGATCTTCGTGGCACGACTATCCTTCTCGTGAAAGGTGGTTTTCACAAATTTTCCCAAAGTACATCCCTTGCACTTATCTAACTGCGCAATTGTACCTTTGGGAAGCCCAGTAGAAATCTGTTGTAGTATCTTCAAAGCTCCATGGTGAAGGTGGCCCAATCTCCGGTGCCACAACTCGCCATCATCCCGGCTCACCACTCCTTCTGCCTTGCCTGCCATTGCTGCGTAACCATCTACCTGCAATTGATAAAGGTTCTTAACTAGAACCCCTATCCTTTGGGTCTCACCAGTTGCCTTACTGCGCAGGAAAGCCTTTCCCTCGCTAAAGACAACATCATATCCCTTGTATTCTAACATCGCCACAGAGATAAGATTCTTCTTCAATCCTAGAACATGCATCACTTCCTTAAATATGAAGGGTTTACTAGACTCCCTCTCAAAAGAAATGGTATCATTACCGGTCGCACTGTATCTACCATCATCGCCCATCTCGATGTGCACTCGAAGATCTTTCTCATCCAGATCAGTAAAAAAATCTCGATCTCCGGTCATATGAAAAGATGCACCACTATCAAGAAACCACATTGTACCCATCACACTTGAGACGAAGCATGCGATCAGCGAAAAATCCAGCTCAAACTGCGAGGCTAAGGCCTCTCCAGCTGCAGATCCAGCGGCCTGCTTATTTTTCTTATTTTGTGGACAATTAGTGGCGTAATGTCTGTGTTGGTGACAGTGAAAGCACTTCACCTTGGACATGTCCTGCTTCTTGCCTTTCACACCAGATTGAGAAGCATTCTTCTTGCTCTTCCCCTTCCTTGCTTTGGCAGCCAAAGCGCAATTTTCTTCATCAAAGTTCTTTGATGAAGATCCGTCCCTGGTACTTCGCCTTATCTCCTCTTGCACAAGATCCAACCAAACTCGCTCCCATCCTGGCAATTTCTCCCGACCATTGACAGAGTCCTGATAGGAATGCCAACTCTTCGGAAGCCCAAGGAGAGCCAAGCTCACCAAGTCCTCATCATCAACAGTAACCCCCACACTTCCCAGCTCATCCCTGCATTAGATGAACTTCGTGAGGTACTTGGGCATACTGTCGCCTTTCTCCATTTTTATGTTCCTGAATTTATCCTTGAGCGCCAACTTCCTCTGGTCGCTCTTGCTTTGAAATAAATTTGTCAAAGCTTTCCACATCAAGAATGGAGAAGCCTTACCATGAAGGCTAGACACTATGTGATCCTTCACACCTTCCAATAGAATCCTTCGACACTTTGTTGTCTTCTTTTGCCATGCGTCAAGTACGGTAGCATCGCTAGAAGTAGGTTTTGGAATTTCTACATCTATGAACTCCTTCAACCCATTTTCATCCAGCACCGCCTCCATCCTGTCCTTCCATGAAATATAATTTGAGCTACCCTCAAGGGCATACTCCAATCGCAATCCGTTGAAAGACATCTCAACTTCGACACCAAGAAAACACTACTGCAAATTCGAATTCCACCAGCTCAAAACTCAACCGCTTCAATGTTTTGCAATTTCTCCAATGATCAATATCGCTCTGATACCATGTAGAAATTTTAATAACTGATATGACATCCACCGAGATTCTGTTGATCACACACTATTTTAACTTCATGCACAATACAAAATCTCTTCTACCATTGATCATTAATTGCGGAAATAAAAACAATCGCATGCGCACATTAAAACCATAAACAATCACACATATGAACACAGTATTTCATAGGAAATATTAAACCTGAAAACCCCCAAATATCTGTATATTATATGTCATAGAGATCATGTAACAATCATTATACAAATCTCTCTCAGTACAATCTCCAATTGCTACACACTAATCAAGCTAGATCTAGAAAAACACATGCTCCAATCTCTGCCACTTGATAGCCAGCCTCTATTGCGTAATCAATGCTGAAGAATGGCTCATAAATAAATTCGAACCACCTGGATTGTACTATGTAATCCTCATTGGCTTCTCCAATCATTGGTTGTTGCAAATCATGCAATAGTATAGTCACAACTGATAGTTACACTGCTCTTTCACCTATCTCTCCACTGGTCTCCACTGAAGCTGTCCATGCACTGGAGTTAACTGATGTATTCTTTAGTTGATTAATGAGTTTATAATTAGTGAATTAATTAATAATTAATTCACACCACTCTCACTAGTGTATCAATCAGTTATACTAGATACAACTAGCTCAAGTATGTTTATATTAGTTAAACTGAACACAACTCCATTAACTTCCTCAATCAACTCCACCAAACTCTCTCACATGAGTTCTAACTGAAGTATCCATGCAACAGCTCCACTTAACCCTTAGGAATAGCGTAATTCCGTCTGTCAGCTCCTGTGCCACATCTGTGCACTTAACTGAAGTGCTCTAAGAGAATAAGATAATGTTTATAGTCCAAATATTATTAATAGCTAATAATATTCGACATATCTATTTTTAGACTGGCAATCTAAAAATAGATTCCACCCAATATATCTAAAAATAGAAGTCCATCTATTTTTTTCCAACTTGACCAACCATCCACAAATAGCATCCTGCAACTCATAGAACATGATCCATATGTCTAAAAATAGACACAGTCTAAAAATATAATTTGCGCCAAAAATAGCTTGCGAGCCCACTTAGTGAAGGCAACTTCTTTCCACTAAGCTCATCATCTTGTTGCAATCTCAACAGTTTACTCTCCTAATCAGACTATTCTCCATTATAACAATGTCTTCATTAGGGCAGCCAAAAATAATCATGTTGCTTTCGATGCAATAATATGCCTTTTGGTTGATGCCTCCCAGTTAGGTATTTTACATTTGCATGTGTTCCTTGACTCCCATCCTATCATATCACAATTGAATCAAATTTTCCATGTCCATGGCCCTTGTTTCATTTGGAAATACCTACATGCACAATTTTTAGCATGTGGTTTTTATCATATCGCATTTTTGCATATAACGAGAAATTAAAATCATGTTGACCACATAGCTAATCAAATCCTAGACTAGCATGTGTTACATTTAAACCATCATCAAGACACATAATCATAATAAACATTATCCATCCCATCAATAAAAATAAGCATGAAACACATTATAATCAAAATGACACATCATAAAAACCACAAAAATATGTATTTCTCATATAAATATCAAAAAATAAGGTTTATGTACATCAGTTGGTCATCACTAGAAAAAACAGATCATCTACAAAAAGAGCGGAGCATCCAAATAATGGGTGCTTCCCCTGATACATAGTGTATACATCTAAGGTCAGGGCTCGTCATCAATTGAATCACTTGTCTAAGAATCTTGTTATGGTTTATTTCTCATTGGGAAGATTGCATATTTGATGTTGTAGACTACAAGCCCTAATTTCGTATAGTAACTATGTATACTAGTTATACTAGTGATCAAAGGACATGATCTTTTGTACAAGATCCAAATGATTATTTTATTGATTAGCTAACAAAATTATTGAGCTTTGGGCTCAAATCATTGTGAACTAAATTGATTTCACTGTTGAAGATTTATGTCGTGCAAAGTGCTAAAAAGTTGAGGGTTCCTAGTTGTTTGTGTGCATGATTAGCCTCAAACCAGGTCTAGGGCCTAAGGAAAAATTCAATAAGTTCTATTACCTTTGGGATTACATGGGATTTTTAGCCTTCCATTGTTTCTTGATCATTGAATTCTGTCCTTCATATTTTCTTTTAGGGTGTGTGGATTTCTTTCTCATGTTTTTAAAAGGGGACTTTGAGGCAAACAACCCCCAAGCTCATCACATGATTTAATCTTCCACATGAAAATTATATTTACTTTGCAATTTTTATGGCATTTTATTATTTGATTTTCATTCCATGGTGCATTGGAATGAAAATTTTCAATTAGTGGTAAGGTGGAATGGTCGAGCTAAGAAGAGACGTGTAATTTCATGGCTAAGAAATATAACCATCTTTTTAGAGTACAAACCTTGGTTTCTTTTCAAGACTTCTCAAGGTTGTAACAATTGAATTTGAAATTTAATTTACTAGGATTGTTAGAAAATTATACAATACAGAGAAATGAAACACATAAAATATGAGGAAAACAAAAGCACATAAAACACATAAAACCAAAGAGATACAGATTTACGTGGTTCACCCAGTTTGGGCTACATCCACCCCAAATAGCTAGCCCTTCCTTTCTATTATTCAGCAAAATTAAGAGACACAACCTACAGCAGATCCATTGTAATATCCTCTGTTCTCTCTCACAGTCTCCCTATATGTTTCTCACTCTGAGAATACTCATACAATACACAGCCTCAATACAATACTCTCATACAAAGTGAGCAGATGCCTTCTAGGGAAAAATACCCTAAACTAAATATAACTTCTACCGTCAGATCATCCGCCTAATGAACGACCTATATTTACTAGAAATTAATATACTTTTACAAGGAAATTTTACATCTGTTTTTAGCTTCGAGGGCACTACCCACGAAACCCCCACCAGGGGATCGCTGGCCTCCGGACCCCCCAGTTGAGGGGTCAACCCCCCCCCCCCCCCTCCAGACCCTACGGGGGGGAAAAGTCCCCCCTGCACCCCCTTGCTACAGGGGTGTACAATTTTCCTGGGGTATACATCCAGTTAAAACAAGGATCTATGAATTAGGATGAAAATTAGGCTCCACACCCAACAATCTCCCACTTGGAGACTGATTGTAGCAACTCCACCGCTGCTTCATTTGCTGGACAGTGACTCCTCTTTGGACCTGGCCGTTTCTCATCTTTATCGTCATCCATGAAGACCAATTGAAACTGAGCATATTCTCAGTTTCCCCCTAGTTACAACTTTTGTTAGCATATCTGTAGGATTCTGGCTAGTGTGTATCTTTTCCAGCTTCAATTTTCCATCTTCCAATACTGACCATATGAAATGGTACTTGAGCTGTATGTGTTTAGTCCTAGAATGAAATGCTGAGTTCTTTGCAAGATGAATGGCACTTTGGCTATCACTGTATAACGTGCCCATATCATGATTCTTACCCAATTCATACATAAACCTTTGTAACCAAATTGTTTCTTTACTAGCCTCTGTAGTAGCAACATACTCTGCTTCTGTTGTTGAAAGTGCAACAACACTTTGGATTTTTGAAACCCAATTGATAGTTGTTCCACCTACAGTAAATACATATCCTGTAGTGCTCCTCCTATTATCTCTGTCACCTGCCATATCTGCATCAACATATCCCTTTAGAGAAATTTTTGAACCACCAAAGCATAATGCTTGATTTGTGGTACCTCTCAAATATCTGAGAATCCATTTCACTGCCATCCAATGTTCTTTTCCTGGATTGTTCAAGTACCTGCTTACAACTCCCACTGCATGTGCAATATCAGGCCTTGCGTAGACCATTGCATACATTAAGCTTCCAACTGCTGATGCATATGGAACTTTAGACATATAATCCATTTATTCTTGGGTCTTAGGGCACATCTCCTTACAAAGTTTGAAATGGCTAGCAAAAGGTGTACTAACTAGTTTTGCATTCTGCATATTAAATCTTTTCAACACCTTTTGTATGTACTCTTTCTGAGATAGTGTTAATTTGCGATTTTTCCTATCTCTAGTTATTCTCATACCAAGGATTTGTTTTGCAGCTCCCAAATCCTTAATTGCAAATGAATTTGCCAATTTTCTTTTGAGCACATTTATTTCCTGCATATTATACCCTGCAACAAGCATGCCATCTACATACAATAACAATATAATGTAGCTTCCATCATTTTTATTTTTCAAATAAACACAATGATCAGAGTGACATCTAGTATAACCTTGTTCAAGCATAAACTTGTCAAATTTTAGATACCATTGCCTTGGATCATTTTTTAAGCCATACAAGCTCTTCTTTAACCTGCACATTAATTTTTCTTTCCCTTTGACCTCATATCCTTCTGGTTGCTCCATATAGATCTCTTCCTCCAAATCTCCATGGAGAAATGTTTCCTTTACATGTAGTTGTTCAAGATGTAAATCTTCTATTTCTACAAGATTTAAAATAGTTCTAATTGAAGTCATCTTAACAACAGGAGAAAATATTTCATCAAAATCAATACCTTTCTTTTGTGCAAACCCCTTGACCACAAGTCTAGCTTTGTACCTCTATTTTCCTCCATATTCTTCCTTCAACCTGTAAACCCATTTATTCTGCAATGTAGTTTTACCTGCAAGAAAGCTGACTAAGTCCCAAGTCTGGTTATGCATTAAGGATTCCATCTCTTCTTCCATGGATAGCTCCCACTTCTTCATAGTTTCAACCTGCATTGCTTCTTCATACATTCGGGTTCACCAGAATCAGTCAACAATAAATAATATAATGAAGGAGAGTATCGTTCAGGGGGTCTACTTATCCTGGTAGATATTCTGACACCACTTTCAGGTGTTTAAGGTGCCTGTTTTTGTTGTGGTGGTTGTTGTTGTTGTGGCTGTTGATTATTATTATTTTCAGGCACCTTTACTTTTTTCTGTGATCTCATCAAGAACTGTGTATTCTTTATTTTCCTTTTCCTGTTTCTTTTCCTGCAACTGATTCTTATAAAAGACCTTTTCATTGAATATTACATCTCTACTCCTAATGATTTTTTTATTTTCATAATCATATGAGTGATAACCAAAATCATTAACACCATATCCAATAAAGGTACATTTCTTTGATTTTGCCTCAAGCTTTGTTCTGTTTTCTTTATTAATATGGACAAAGGCCTCATAGCCAAAAGACTTTAAAAAAGAGTAGTTTACCTTTTTACCTGTCCATGCTTCCTCTGGAATACCACCATCCAAGGAACGTGAAGGCCCTCTGTTTATTAGATAAACAATAGTATCTATAGCATCTGCCCAAAATTGTAAAGGAAATCCTGCATGCAATCTCATGCACCTTGCATGCTCCATGATTGTTTTGTTCATTCTTTCTGACACACCATTTTCTTGTGGTGTTCTTGGAACTGTCTTCTCTTTGTGATTTCCATGCTCTGAACCGTACTTATCAAACTCTTTGCTGCAATATTCACCTCCATTGTCTAATCTGAGACACTTCAACTTCTTGTCTGTCTCAATCTCAACCAAAGCTTTCCATTTCTTGAAAATATCAAATACATCAGATTTATTATGAATACAATAAATCCAAGTTTTTATAGTTGCATCATCAATAAAATTAGCATAATAACGAGAGCCACCAAGAGATGATACCTGAGCAGGTCCCCATACATCTGTATGCACAAGCTTTAATTTTTCGCTCTTCTTTTCTTTCCCAACTCTAAGAAATATGACTCTTTTTTTTTTCTCCATAAATGCAATTCTCACATAAATCCAAATCAACATTATTCAAACACGACAATAAATTTCTCGAGTGAAAAATATTCACCCCCTTCTCACTCGTATCTGAGCCTATGATGCCATAATGCTGCATCTTCTCCTTTGGAAGTTAAAGCATTAACAGAGTTAGAAATACCATTGCATAAATACAATGTACCAACCTTTTCACCTTTTTCTATTACCTCGCTAAGGATAGCACTGACAGCATCATCAAACTTTAAAGTACTAGATCCAAAGACAGAGTTAGTAATGGCCATAACTAAACCGTTCCAACTTTCTAGCAATGAGCACAGAAACAAAAGAGCCCTAACTTCATCATCAAAGTTTACCCCTACAGAACTTAACTGACTGGTAACTATACTAAAATCATTTAAATGGTTTGCATCAGATCCACCTTCCAACATCTTCATATTAAATAAACGTTTCATAAGAAATACCTTGTTTGAGGCCAAGGGTTTTTCATATAATTTTGCCAATGCCTTAATCAAACCCTCTGTTGTTGTTTCCTTCGAAATATTGAAGGCTACCGACGCCGCGAGGCACAATCGTACTGTTTCAAGTGCCTTTCTATCGAGAATCTCCCATTCTGCATCTGCCATAGCCGTCGGCTTCTTTGTTTTTCCGCTCAATGGTAGGTACATATCTTTCTGATATGGATAATATTCCATCTACATCTTCCACAGCAGGAAGTTTTGGCCGTTAAATTTCTCGACCCTAAACTTACCATCTTCTGCCATTACTCCCACTCGAACCAGGAACCCTTCTTTCCTGCGAGTTTCTCATCCAAATAGACCTTCGGCTCTGATACTAGTTGTTAGAAAATTATATATTACAGAGCAATGCAACACATAAAATATGTGGAAAACAGAAGCACAAAAAACACATAAAACCAGAGAGACACAGATATACGTGGTTCACCCAGTTTGGGCTACGTCCACCCCAAACAACCAATCCTTCCTTTTTATTATCCAGCAAAATGTAGAGACACAACCTACAACAGATCCACTATAATATCCTTTGTTCTCTCTCACAGTCTCCCTATCTGTTTCTCACTCTGAGAATACTCATACAATACATAGCCACAATACAATACCCTCATACAAATCGAGGGGTTGCCTTCTAGGGAAAAAAACCCTAAACTAAACATAAATTCTACCGTCAGATCATCAGGATGAAAATCAGGCTCCACACCCAACAAGGATGATGATATTAATTTGCAATATATGCTTTTAGAGTTCTTATGAGTGATATTAACCTACTATTTATCAAGATTGTCGATGGGTTGAGGAGATTGGTTGACTAGGGTAGCAGATGGGCTCATCCTAACATGAGAAGATATCCACAGGTGATGTGATTCAAAATTTGACATAAAAATTGAAAGTAAGAAAATCAATACATCACTCATATTGCTTAATCATTTCACACTCTGCTTAGATTAAGATATAATCCTTAAGGTCTCTTGACATGGTAATTTATAGAGTAGCCCTCTAATGGCATATATAATTAAAGAAGTAGGGGTATCTTATGACAAATAAATCCACCTCTTAACTAAAAAATATAATATAGGAAGGGATCAAATTCATGGGAAGGTCAAAGAACTCAACCACCATAACAATATAGAGTTGGGTGCATCATTCAATTGAAAAACTACTAATACAAGGCAAAAACACAACAACAATATTTGAATAGGACATATGTTTTGCAAGTAGTTGATAATGACAACATAGGATGATTTCTTAAGGAATGGAAAAAGTAAAAGACCTGTAGCTAAGCTACAGTTACTGTGAGAGTGTCAATAATGTGATTCCCACACTTCCTTGATCTAAGATGTAATCATTGTTATGGATGCATGCAATTGCCAAAGTACCCAATTGCAATGAAGTTTTTATACAATTACAAATTTCATCAATATTAGAGATAGAAATAGATACACTATCCTTAGGAATAATTTTCCTTACGTAGTAGCAAGGAATTGAAACAAAATTCTAGGACATGCCTTCGTGGGGACCATTGTGATCATGACTTCTAACAAGATAAATTCTCTTGAAGTCATCGAGAAGTAATAAATTACTCTAAAAAACTATGTTGTAGGTGGAGACATGATAATTAGGGCCAAAGAAAGTAATAATATGATAAAATAAGGTGATAAAAATAAATCGAAAATATTTCACATTAATCTTAGCAAATTGTCAAACTCTTCATAATTATTTTTGCAATTTATAATATTTTATCAATGAATAATAACATCTTTGAACACATAAATGTATTCATATTACTAAGGCCTATAATATGCAAGTAATTTATTTTTTAGAAGTAAAGAACACCCATAAACCTAATCTATTTTCAAAGTGTTCTAACTTTATTTTGTTGAGATTCAACAAGATGATGATCCTAGTGAAGCCCGTGGGCTATTTTTAGGTGATATGTCTATTTTTAGAATTTGGATCAAAGTCTATTTTTAGAAGTAGTCTATTTATAGATGGTTGAGAAAATTATATGGATGGATGGGCGTCTATTTTTGGAATGCATGTGCGAAGTTGTTTCGTGGAATGCATGTCGATTATTGTTATCTCTTAACAATAATTAGACAATAAATAATAATCTATTCTCTTGAAGCACTTGATTTCAGTTAACTGATGTGGAAAACTAGTTAACTGAAGGAATATCGAGTTCAAAGGTTGGTTGGTGGGACATGCTAGTGGACTTCATTGTAACTGAGTAATACAAAGTTGTAACAGAGTTGGATGTGTAGTTATGTGAGTTGTAAAGTAGTTTAACTCAGTTAAGTGAGTTTAGTTGTGCTAGTTGTAACTAGTTGTAACTAAAGATACACTAGTGAGAGATCAGTGAATTAAATATTAAATTAATTCACATGGAGTGATCTCACATGCAACTGAATATTTACTAATTTTAATTACACGCATGTCAGATCTAGTGGAGACCCAATTGAGAGATAGGTGAAAGGGACAGTTTGACTATCAATTCTGACTCTGAGTGGGTGCACACTTGCAACCAAACACACATGGGAGATGCCAATGAGGATTGCGCAGTCAAGGTAAGGCAATATCGAATTCATTCAAGGATTGTGATCCACATGGATTGAGCAGTGGAGGTAGGCTGTCAGGAGGCAGTAAATTGGTGCATTTTTATGCTAATTTTTGTATGAAAGTGTGAGACAATTGTATATTGTACTGAGAGCTCTTGGAGTAGAGTTTTGTATGATATTTTTTCATGATCCATGATATATACATAATATATGATAGTAGGGTTTTTAGCTTTATTCTTTCCCAGTAAAAACATCTGTGTTATGTGCGATTGATCTTTCTTCATGTGTTTGTGTTGATGTCCCGTGTTTTGATAGTTTGGCAAATCAAAAGACAAGGCAACATCAGAACCAATATTTAGAGTTCCAGGATCTAGTCCTCCTATTCTCAGAGAGGGATCTCTCAAATGTTTGTTTGCAAAGGTTTATCTTGTGTGCTTTGAGTATTGGTTTTAGACTAGTTATTAAGTGCAGGTGTTTGTTTGTTTGTTTGGTTGAATTAATACAACAGAACATGGAAGGTCTAGGAAAGATATATAGAATGGAGAAACATCTCTTTCATTGGGAAATGGAGTAAAAAAAGAGGTCATGACATACTCATCAATGGATATGGGATATCAGAGGGAAAATCTAACTTGGCCATAGGATCCTTTGGTTTTTGGAGTGAGAAGGACATCAATGATTTGGAAAGAGAAATTTAATTCTCAACAAAGGGAATTTGAAAACACAATTTGAAAAATAAAGAGCTTTTTGATAGACAGGGCTAACCATGAATTCTACAAATCACACTTCTAAGCAAACAATGATTTCAAAATAACTTTTAAAACAAAATCGAAGATTCGGGGAACACCCTATTTCCTCAAAGATTTTATTTCAAATGATTTAGAAAACATAAAAGATTCATTGATAACTACAGTCATAGAAGAGGGAACACCTAACACATCTATGATTAGAACTATAAAGACCTCTGAGACAACTATTTAAGTAAGGACAAAGGGAAATATTAGAACAGACCTCGTTGACTCACTGTAAATAGAAAACTACAAAGGGAGACTTCAGTAACAGTTTTAAAGTGGCAGCAGACAAGCAGGGAGAACCATAAATCATGCTGAAACCAACTATTCGAACTATTAAGGAAATAAACAAGCATGAAGACTAAATAGAGAGGTTAAAGACTCTAAAATACTTCAACAGAAGAAAACATGAAACAGTGAAGGATGAACGGGTCTAAGGTGCTTCCAGGAGTCATTTCTTAGCCTAAAACTTTCAACCTACTGTAGTAAGAAATTATGGAATATAATGAAAATAGGGGAAAACATTAAACAGTTCAGAAAACTTCACCAACAACCAAGCTCATGGATCCAATGATAGAGCCTTCACAATAACAAGCATGCAATAACATCATCAGGACGTCCAAGACTTCAATTTCTTCTTCAACTCCAACAGACTATGTATTATTTCAGAGAGTTCCAATATTACAACTTGTGATCAACCAACCCCTCACTCATCTTCTGCAGAAGTATATATAGAAGAATGAGTAGGTGAGATCCGATAAAAGATATCTAAATACAATTAATATAGACTGAATGGTTCCTCAGCCTTTGGGGGCTTAATGAAGAAGCTTACATAGGTGTCTTCTGTATTAAATGATTTTCATAAAGATTTAAGCTCGTTGGGAGCTCATTTTGACCTTTGAGGCTCTGTGTGATGTCGAATTTACTCTGCTGATATTTTTTCATTAGTTTGTCTGCAGAATTTTATCCTTTGGCTACGTTATGAGGCAGATATCTAGTCCTGATCAATAAATTCGGCCTCTGGTTGAATGCTTCGAGACACAGGTGGCTTTGTGGTAGCTGGGAGGAATCAATTTTCCTCAAATGTGGCGGTGGGGGCCTTCCGTTTGATGAACCTTTATGATTTATTCCTTTAACTGTGTTTTAATCAGGGATTAGGCTTTTGATAAACCATCTTGGACGTAATCCCCGAAGGCCTGTCTTCAGTCTTCTGTTCTGACATATCTCTGGTTTTCTGCACTGATACTCTTTGACTGTGCTTTGCTAGTGTGCAGGGCTATGCAGGGGTTATGTAGCATCAATGCTTCATGGATGATTGATGAAACATGGATTTAACACCTGCAAGTGTTTTCCTTTGACAAATCGAAGGTGGGAGGATCATCACCCTCTACCTTTGAATTTTGTTTAGACATAGTGGAAAAACCTTTGAACCCTGCAAAACACGAAAAAGATTAGAAAATATTGCATGTATAGGTTATATTGCTTCAGAGGACATGTGGGGGGAGCGTGGCCGTTGGATGGCATCATCCAATGGTTAATATTTCTCAGAAGAAGTTGGAGGAGAGCGAAAAATGAATTTGAATCGGAGCCGTCGATCACACAGAGATCGACAGTCGGGAGCGAAGATGAAAAATCAAAGCGAGAGAATCAGGGTGATGAATTTTGGGTCATCGATCTGTAGATCAGATCGACGGCAGAGATGTTGTTACTGATGCGTCGGAGCCTGGTTATCGCGTGGGCATCTTTGGTGAGCAATTTTCGTCCGATGGGCGGCCTCAAATCAGACGACGCGCATTAATATCGCGCTAGGTCCACGTTCAAACTTTAACGCGCGATGGACGGCGGTTTTGTAAACAGTTCCTAGGACACGCGTCAGCCAGCGTATGGAATCGTTGCCGATCGGGAAAAAACTGCCCGCGCTCAAAAAGCGGTGCAATGGATACCGCATGGTTTTCACGACGGTGAGTGGTTGGCAGGGACCACTGGGGAGATGGATTCCGCACCATCCGATCTTCCGATTAGATCGACGGTGCGGAGTGATTTTAAATTTTGTACCAGCGGTAATTTATAAATATAATAAAAACGTTAAAATAATATAAAACCGAAGGTTTTACACCTCGGGCGGATATATTTAACATTCAAAAATGGCTTGGCGCTCAATTGCGGGGCCACAGGTTATATGGAAAGCCATATGACCGGGGGATTGTGGATGAGGGCTAATAGGCATGGGGTAATGCAATAAGCACTTAGAAGAATTAGCGCTCGGTTCTGGCACCTGGGCGTAATAAGGGGGGGTTTAAAGACTTAGCCCAAGGGGGCTTAAGTCTACAACACATAAAAAATATGATGTTTATGGATTTTGAATGATTTTCAAAGGTTTTGGGGGGTTTCGATAAGGCTAAGAGAGGGTCTTAAGCTTTATCAAAGGGTTTTGATGAAGGGTAAAGGGGAAAAAGGGTGCTTGCAGCAGTTTTTCTTCATGTAATGACAGTAGAAATTCTGAGTTGAAAAAAGGGGAAAAGCAGTGACGATTATCCAAAGGATAGGATATTATCAAAAGACTTTAAGCATCAGCAATTTTTAGCAATTAAATTGTTTCTTGAAGGCTATCCAACATCATTTAGCCACCACCTGATATGACAGAATTTATGGGTGGCTAACAGTGGCTCCACTGGGGGATGGTGCCTTTTTGAAGGCATCAAGAATTTCAGACTTACATTCTCTAGGAGGCTGATCAGTTTCCTCATCCATTGGGTTGCCTTCCTTATTGTGGATGATCTTCTTTTGCTCTGAAACATACTAGCATTCATGGATCAACAATGAAACTTCATCAATACAACCTGTCTACCTACCCAATCCTACTGATCTAACATTTTTTCTTCTTTAGAGTGTAGTTGGATTGGAAAATCTTTCACAACATTTTATTCTTTTGAAAGCAGGAAAAATAATCTACTTCTACTCCTTATTTCTCCATGGACTCAGATTAAACAGTTGAGTCCATATGATTCTCAACCTGCTTTACTGTCTGTTGGGATTTAAACTGTCCAACAGACTTTATTCTCTAAATTCTACAACAGAAATTTAAAAAGCGTTCAAGTCAAGATTAAGTTGTTTGACTTGATGCTGATCTATGGCATAAGAAAAACTGCACATAGACATTATTTTGCACAAAATTTAAAACAAAAATGAATGCTTGAGATATAATTTTTCAAAGCACTTCCTTCCTCTTTTTATAGCTCTGTTTTTGAATTTGTTTGAGCTGTTTTCTGCTTTGTTGTCTGGTTCAAGTTTTGAGCCTATCAGAACCAGTTTTACTTCTATTTTGACTCAAAAATTGAAATAGATTAGAGACATTCTTTTCTTTGAGAAACTAAGGTTCAGATTTTGAGCATGTTTGAACCTTTTAATTTCTTACCTAATCTATCTACTGATAAGCCAAGATTAGACAGTTTGGCAAATCGAATTCACTATCCTATTAGCAGAAAATTTAAAGCTAATTAGTCAAGATTAGGCTGTTTGACTAACTAGAAGTGTGTGTTTTAGTAGTGGCATTTGAGCTTGCACACTTTTATAATTTGTTTCTCTTTTTTGGTATGGGGCTATACCTTTATTGTTTTTACAATCTGCCCTCTTTTCTCTCTTTCATTTTTTTTGTATTTTTTTATTTTTCTAACTTTGAATGCAATGGTTAGACTATGATATTTACAATGAAAAATGCTTTGAAACTCAAGATTCTTGGCAGAAGTAATGCTTTAGCATCCTGCCATTGATAGGACCTCCATACAGATCTTCTCCATTCAATTCTTTCAAGAAAAATGCATTGTGACCCCTCTCAGCATGAATAATATAGGGCCCTTTCCATAAGTTCTCAAACTTGCCATGTTTTCCCTTCTCTTCTCTTCTTGAATCCCATTTAAGAATGACATTTCCAAATTGGAAATTGTCTGCCTTGGTTCTCTTATCAAATAGTTTCTTCATATTCTCTTGAACCAACTGTGTTCTCTCATAAACTTCTTCTCTGGTCTGTTGTAGATGGATGGTTTGATTGATTCTCCTCTGCATATCATTCTCTTCAATCTGCACTTCTTGAAGGAGTTTCATGACTGGAATTCCTGATGAGGTGGGAAAATATGCGTCCATACCATAGACTAGATGATAGGGGGACATATTTATTGACTTCTTTGTGGTTAATCTATCAACCCATAAGGCATGAACCAGCTTACTGTGCCATGATTTTTGATTCTGTTCCAACAGTTTTTTAATGATATTGATGAGGCTCTTGTTGGAAGATTCAGCTAATCCATTTCCTTCGGGATAGTAAGCAGTGGAATGGCCCAAGGTTATGTGGTATTTGTAACAGAAATCAACCATCTTCTTATATTTAAAAGCAACAGCATTGTTTGTTATGATTTTTCTGGGACAACCAAATCTGGATAGGATATTTGTTTCAAGGAACTTGATAATGACAAAGTCATTAGCATTTCTGGAAGGTATAGCTTCTATCCACTTGGTAAAGAAGTCAGTGGCTGTGAGGATCCACTTATGTTGAGCTGAGGAGGATGGGTGAATTTCCCCAATGAAGTCTAAACCCCATTGTTGAAAAGGTGCCTCAACTCTGATGGGATGTAAGGGTAAGGGAAGGAGTTTTATTTTGCCATCAAAGATTTGACACTTATGGCAAAACATGATCAACTTTTGAGTGTCTGGGAAAAGGGTAGGCCAATAGTAACCAGATCTAAGAATTTTGTTTGTCGTGGCCTTCCAGTAGAGGTGTCCCCCACATTCTCTGTCATGCAACTCATGCATGATTTTTCCTGCATCATCTTCAAGTAAACATTTAAGCAAAATTCCAACAGCATTTTTCCAATATAATACCCCATCTAAAATGCAAAAACTCAAAGCTTTTTGTTTCAAAAATCTAGCTTTGGTTTTGGACAAAGAAGGAGGGGAATTTAAATATAAAAGTACATAAATAATGTCAGCGTACCAAGGATAATTTAGAAATGTTTCTTCAATAAAAGGAGCAATAGATTCTTCTATTTCTTCCAACACATCCACCATATTCATGTCTAGCGCTTGGAAGTTAGACTCAGCCATAAGTTTTGCTAATCCTTGCCCTTTAACTAGTTTGGTGGGCCTAATTTCTAAGTCATATTCAAGAATAGTTGCAATCCATTTTCCCCTTTTACCATCAGGGTCTTGACTTAGAATTTCCTTGACAACAGTATGTGGAACAAAAGAAATTATGTGAGAGTGTAAAATATAGACCCTAAATTCTTTTAATGCTTTCACTAATGCTAAGGCTTGCTTCTCCATGATGTTATATTTGAGAGGAGCATCTCTTAAGGCCCGACTAAAGAAATATATTGGTTGTTCGTGCCCCAAATCATTCTTTTTAAGTAAAACTGCGACTATTGTATGTTCAGATGCAAAGGAAAAAATGTAAAAGTCTTTGCTAAAATCTGGACTAATCAGGACTGGTGTTTGAGTAAGATCTTGTTTGACCAGTTCGAATGATTGTTTAGCTGGTAAAGTCCATTTTACACCGACATTTTTCTTAAGCATGTTTGTAATGTTTTTTAATAGCTCGGCAAGATTAGGAATAAACCTCCTCAGAAAATTTATCTTTCCGATGAAATATTGCAATTCTTTGAGGCTCCTTGGATGGTTGATCTACAATATGCCATATATCCTTGTAGGGTCTATTTTGATTCCATCTTCTGAAATTATATGTCCAAGAAGTTTACCTTCTTAGAGCCCAAAGAGTGTCTTCTTGGGATTCAATGATAACCCAAATTTCCTACACTTCTCAAAAACTTTTCTCAGGTGAATTAAATGTTCTTCATCAGTTTTTGAGAAAACGGTTATGTCATCAAGGTAAATGATTATGAAAAAACCAATGTCTTCAGAAAATGCTATGTCCATGGCCCTTTGGAAGGTGTCCCCTGCATTCATTAATCCGAAAGGCATTTTGACATATATAAATGTGCCCCAAGGTGTGGTAAAAGCAGTTTTTATTTGATCACTTGGGAGCACTAACACCTGGTTGTAACCTGAGAAACCATCTAAGAGGGATATCCTTCTAGACCCAACTACCCTTTGAAGTATATGGTCCATCTTGGGCAAGGGGTAGTTGTCCTTTAAAGAGGCTCTATTTAAATTTCTGAAGTCAATACAGAGCCTGATTTCCCTTGTTTTCTTTCTAACAGAAACTAAGTTTGATATCCACTCTGAAAATCTAATGGGTACTATGATTCCAGCATCATGCATTTTTTCAATCTCTGCCTTAACCAGAGGTAGTAAGAGAGGATTTATTCTCCTTAGTTTTTGTTTGAAAGGATTTTGATTTTCCTTCAAAGGAATTTTATGCTGCATGATGCTGGTATCATATGATTTTAGGTCTTTGTATCCCCAAGAAAAAACATTTTTAATCTCTTTGAACAGCTGTATGTACTGCAATTTTATGTGAGCTGGGAGAGTGTTGGATAGTTTGATCATCTTGGGTTCTGCTATACTGCCTATTTTATGTTCTTCTACGTCTGTTTCCACAGGCTCCATTCTTGGTTCTTTGGCTACATTGTTAAAATCAAAAAGGTGTTCTAAAGGTGCTAGACCTCTTGGAATTTTCTCATTTTTGCATTGTAAAACTTCCAAGTCATCTTGGTCTGCATTGTCAGTTATCTCTGCTTCGAAAGGATTCTCACAATGATTTATATCAGCAGTATATGTCATTTTAACTTCTAGGATTTGTTCAATATACAAACAATTTTATTTATTGCTGGTTTCTGATATTGGTATGCTAAAATCATTTTCTGATTTCAAGAAATCATCTATGTGTTTGTCAGAATCAAACACTTTCCAGTGAAATTCGTTATCAGGCACAGCAAGCCTATGTTTTACCTTCACACTGAGTTGTTCATTTATTTTAGGTATCTAGCAATTGCTCACATTGAAAGCGAGTTCATTTGCTAGATGATTCAATTCTCTTGGAATGAAAATAAGTTCATACTTTTCAAAGGTTTTCAATAGATCAAGGGCAGCGTTTCGATATTCTCTAAGCCTTGGATTTCTAGCTGAGTATTCTCCTTTGATTTGTTTTATGATAAGTTCATAATCTCCTAGGATGGATACCTTTTGGGACTTCTAACTTCTTAAGCAATTGTAATCCTAGGAGAAGTGCTTCATATTCAACAATATTATTAGTGCATGGGAAATCCAATTTATATGAAAAACTCTGATTTGTATTTTGAATCCACACACCTTCTCCTGCACTTGTTTTATTACAAGATCCATCAAAGTTTATTGTCCAAAGTATGTCATTCTTGTTTTCATTTTTCTTGTTGTTGTTGACTGGTAATGTTATTAATTTGATTGAAGGGAAGATTTGATTGTTCTGGTGAACTGATTGGGTCCATGTTTTCCTTATCTTGTTGAGTAATTTCATCTTCGTTACATAAGATAAAGGAATATAAACTTGATTGAATAGAATATATTGGAGAGTTTTTTGGTTTGTCTATATTGCTCACCATGTATTTCATGTGAGATTCCCTGTATAGTCTTCTATTTTGATTAAAAACGGGAATGGTGGCATAAGACATGTCCATTTGAAGGCTTCCCTGAAGTTTGGCTCCCCAAGATCTTGATAAGAGCATGCCATACTTAGGGGGAATATCAGCTACAACTATGTCCATGACTAAACTCTTAGCAGGGATTTGGGATAAGTTTACACACAAATCTTTGATTAAACCCAAACATTTGACTTTGCTTGAGTCAAAGGAATACAAGTCTTTGTATGGTTTAGTAATTTCTAAGCCTAAGCTTTCCATCACTACCTTGGGCATTAGATTGTGCGAAGCTCCTGAGTCTAACATGGCATTATGTAAGATTTTCTCATGTATGTTCAAACTAACATAGAAGGGAGGGACGGCCCCTTCTTGGTATTTTCCTTCAACTTCTGGACCTAACAACAATTCAGGTTTGTCGTCTGTCAAGTTTAAGGTGTCAATATCACTTCCTAAGTTCAAAGCTTTCAAAACTTGGTTTTTGTACACCTCTTGGGTTACTAGTTCAACTAGGGGGATGGTAATTTTTATCTTAGCAATCTCTCCCTCAAGGCTGAAAGGAATAATAGACTTGTTGATATTTACATCAACCTTTTCAATTGAAATCTTTTCAGCAACTTTGATTTGCTGAACCCTGTTTGGACTGGTAATTGAGAGAGTTTTATTAGGACCACTAGCTGAAGTGCTAGGGGTGCTCTGTTCAACATTTGGCTGGACACTTTTGTCTTTGTTTAAGTCTAGTTTCTTGGCCAAAATGTTGGTTTTTTTTGCTGTCCTTTTGGGCTTAGTTTCTTTGTTTTTCTTGACAACAACATTAGTGTTTTTGTCCTTGGAATTATCTATGTTCCCCTTGCTCCTAAGATCATGTTGTTTGTGTACCTCCATGATTGCATTTTCAAACCCCAATCTATAGTTATCAGAATCTTCATAGGTGTTTGTACTTTGGTCAGAAAATAAACCTTGTTCTTCCTCAGTGAGGAAAAAATCATCCCCACTGTCTGATCCAATCAAGTTTATATGAGACTCTTCCAACCTTTCCAACTCCCTATCTTCCTCATATTGATCTACATAGTTCTGTTGAAAGGGAGGTCTAATCTGTTGGTCACTTTATTTTTGCTTATCTTGATTGTTGTCTCTTCTATAATTCTGATTTCTATTTCTATTTTGGTTATTTTTAGGTTCTCTTGGTGGCACTCTATCATTTAAGTTCATCTTTTCAAGCATCCTGTTATCAATTTTTGTATCAGAAGTCGAAGTTGAGGGTAGTATATCATCTTTATAAGTTACCCTCTTCTCTAATCTCAACCTATTTCTTTTCTTGATTATGTTTGCTTCTACACTCGAGGCTCCTTTCTGCATGTCTTCTAACGTTAAGTAATCCCTCCCCCTTAATTCATAAGTCATTTCAGCATCAAAGCCTTCAGGATACCTTACCAAGGCCATGCCTTGAGGAGGTTTCATGTGAGGTGGGAGAGCATTGTAAACACTGTTGAACCTAGTAGAGTAATCATGAACACTCTCCCCTGGATTTCTCTTGAGGCTGCTATACTCTGCTAGTATTTGGAGAGGATTCTTTTTGAGTTCCCATTTGTTGATGAATGTTTGATGCAAGGCAGGGAGATCATTTATGCTATTAGGAGGTAATTTTTTGAACCATTTCTTTACATCTCCTCCTAAACTCTGGGCAAATATCCTCATCTTCACAGTTTCTTCTTCTATCTCCATGTAATCAAATGCATCTTCCATTCTATCTACATGATGTTGAGCTGTTGTAGATTCTTTTCCAGTGAAGTGAGGGATTTTGGACTGGTAATCATTTGGTAGGGGAAGCAGAGGTTGTGGTAACACTAATGGGGCATACCATGTTGCCATGGCTAGAAATAAGGGTGGATTTACACGAGGTGGATTTGCAACAAGGAAAGCGGGTTGTAATGAAGTGATTTGAATAGTGGATGTTGGATGAATAGATTGTTGAGTTGATCTTGGATGAGATACACCTAAATTTAGAAGGAAATGTAAGTCAGGTGGTGTGGTTTCTCTACTACCAGGATGTTCACTTTGTTGTAGGGATGAAAGTGAAGAGTCAGAGTCTATCTGAATTATATCATCAAATGACCTAGTTCTAAAAGGATTTCTTAAGTCGACTTGTGATTGGTGTAGAGCTGCAAGATTTTTAGGAAGTGAATTAGCTCTCAAGGGTGATCTGAAAACAGTTGAAAATTTAATCTTAGGAAAATCCCTAAGTATACTCTCAGGGTAGGTTTGTCACCTATTTCCGGCGGGTTTGGGTCAGGGAAGGCTCTAGTATGAATCTTTCTAGGAGCCACTATACTGTGTTTTTCGAACCTAGCTAACAAGGAAAGTTTTGACCAAGTATGACAATCTTTTTAAGAGGCTAACTGATCTTTTTTAAAGGCAAAAAACCTTAATCCTAAAGCCTTCTAACTGAGTTCATATGATGTTATAAAGATTATGGATCTTCCCAGTGGAGTCTAAAGGTCTGTCTTGTGGAGTCACCAGGTGGAAATTTTTAGCTCTTTTGGAGGTAAAAGGTTTTATGGTCCACCACCAAGTTTATTATGAAGCCAAACTGAAATATTTTTGGGTTTTTCTAAGTTATTTCGGTCTTACAGGTTAAGAGAGTGTCCTAAAATTGAATTAACACTTAGCTAAGGTGTTTAATCATACCGAGTTCACTCTTATGGCTTGGTAACTGCTTCCTTCAAGGTTTGATAAGGTTTAATGAGAATCCTAAGGGTTACTTAGTTTTTCACTGATTCAATTAAGTCCTATTATGATTACCATTGCTTGGTAGTTCTTGAGGGAGGTTACTTATGTTATACTAGGCAGTGAGTGTTTTGTTTTGAAGATTTTACTCAGGGTCCCACCGTGATCGCCATTATGTTGGTGGCGATGAGGTGGCTAATAACCACTGGATATTCTTGAAAATAAGGGATTTCTGGAGTCCTGAAGGGTACTTAGATTGTCGCTAACTCAGAAGGGTCCCACCGTGATCACCATTATGTTGGTGTCCCGTGTTTTGATAGTTTGGAAAATCAAAAGACAAGGCAACATCAGAACCAATCTTTAGAGTTCCAGGATCTAGTCCTCCTGTTCTCAGAGAGGGATCTCTCAAATTTTTGTTTGCAAAGGTTTATCTTGTGTGCTTTGAGTATTGGTTTTAGACTAGTTATTAAGTGCAGGTGTTTGTTTGTTTGTTTGGTTGAATTGATACAGCAGAACATGGAAGGTCTAGGAAAGATATATAGAATGGAGAAACATCTGGTTCATTGGGAAATGGAGTCAAAAAAGAGGTCATGACATACTCATCAATGGATATGGGATATCAGAGGGAAAATCTAACTTGGCTACAGGATCCTTTGGTTTTTGGAGTGAGATTGACATCAATGATTTGGAAAGAGAAATTTAATTTTCAAAAAAGGGAATTTGAAAACACAATTTGAACAATAAAGAGATTTTTGATAGACAGGGCTAACCATGAATTCTACAAATCACACTTTTAAGCAAGCAATGATTTCAAAATAACTTTTAAAACAAAATCTAAGATTCAGGGAACACCCTATTTCCTCAAAGATTTTATTTCAAATGATTTAGAAAACATAAAAGATTCACTGATAACTACAGTCATAGAAGAGGGAACACCTAACACATCTATGATTACAACTATAAAGACCTTTGAGACAACTGTTTAAGTAAGGACAAAGGGCAAGATCAGAACAGACCTCCTTGACTCACTGTAAACAGAAAACTACAAAGGGAGACTTCAATAACAGTTTTAAAGTGGCAGCACACAAGCAGGGAGAACCATAAATCATGCTGAAACCAAATATTCGAACTATTAAGGAAATAAACAAGCATGAAGACTAAAGAGAGAGGTTAAAGACTCTAAAATACTTCAGCAGAAGAAAACATGAAACAGTGAAGGATGAACAGGTCTAAGGTGCTTCCAGGAGTCATTTCTTAGACTAAAACTTTCAACCTACTGTAGTAAGAAATTATGGAATATAATGAAAACAGGGGAAAACATTAAAAAATTCAGAAAACTTCACCAACAACCAAGCTCATGGATCCAATGATAGAGCCTTCACAGTAACAAGCATGCAATAACATCATCAGGACATCCAAGACTTCAATTTCTTCTTCAACTCCAACAGACTATGTATTATTTCAGAGAGTTCCAATATTACAACTAGTGATCAACCAACCCCTCACTCATCTTCTACAGAAGTATATATAGAAGAATGAGGAGGTGAGATATGATAAAAGATCTCTAAAGACAATTAATATAGACTGAATGGTTCCTCGGCCTTTGGGTGCTTAATGAAGAAGCTTACATAGGTGTCTTCTGTATTAAATGATTTTCATAAAGATTTAAGCTCGCTGGGAGCTCGTTTTGACCTTTGAGGCTCTGTGTGATGTCGAATTTACTCTGCTAATATTTGTCACCAGTTTGTCTGCAGAATTTTATCCTTTGGTTGCGTTATGAGGCAGATATCTAGTCCTGATCAATAAATTCGGCCTCTGGTTGAATGCTTCGAGACACAGGTGGCTTTGTGGTAGCTGGGAGGAATCAATTTGCCTCAAATGTGGCGGTGGGGGCCTTCCGTTTGATGAAAAATTATGATTTCTTCCTTTAACTTTGTTTTAATCAGGGATTAGGCTTTTGATAAACCATCTTGGACGTAATCCCCGAAGGCTTGTCTTCAGTCTTCTGTTCTGACATATCTCTGGTTTTCTGCATTGATACTCTTTGACTATGCTTTGCTAGTGTGCAGGGCTCTGCAGGGGTTATGTAGCATCAATGCTTCATGGATGACTGATGAAACATGGATTTAACACCTGTAAGTGTTTTCCTTTGACAAATCGAAGGTGGGAGGATCATCACCCTCTACCTTCGAATTTTCTTCAAACATAGTGGAAAAACCTTTGAACCCTGCAAAATACGAAAAAGATTAGAAAATCCTGCATGTATAGGTTATATTGCTTCAGAGGACATGTGAGGGGAGCATGGCCATTGGATGGCATCATCCAATGGTTAATATTGATCAGAAGAAGTCAGAGGAGAGAAAAAAGGAATTTGAATCGGAGTCGTCGATCACACATAGATCGACGGTCGGGAGCGGAGATGAAAAGTCAAAGCGAGAGAATCAGGGTGATGAATTTTGGGCCGTTGATATGCAGATCAGAGCGATGGCAGAGATGTTGTTACTGATGCATCAGAGCCTGGCTATTGCGTGGGCATCTTTGGTGAGTGATCGTCGTCCGATGGGCGACCTCAGATTGGATGACGCGCATTAATATCGCGCCGGGTCCACGTCCGAACTTTAACGCGCGATGGACGGCGATTTTGTGAACAATGCCCAGGACATGCGTCGACCAGCATATGGAATCGCTGCCGATCGGGAAAAAACCGCTCGCGCTCAAAAAGCAGTGCGATGGATACCGCGTGGTTTTCGCGACGGTGAGTGGTTGGCGGGGACCACCGGGGAGATGGATTCCGCACCGTCCGATCTTCCGATTAGATCGACGATGCTGAGTGATTTTAAATTTTGTACCAGCGGTAATTTATAAATATAATAAAAACGTTAAAATAATATAAAACCAAAGGTTTTACACCTCGGGCGGATATATTTAACATTCAAAAATGGCTTGGCACTCGATTGCGGGGCCACAGGTTATATGGAAAGCCATATGACAGGTGGATTGTGGATGAGGGCTAATAGGCATGGGGTAATGCAATAAGTGCTTAGAAGACTTAGCGCTCGGTTCTGGCACCTGGGCGTAAGAAGGGGGGGTTAAAGACTTAGCCCAAGGGGGCTTAAGTCTACAACATATAAAAATATGATGTTTATGGATTTTGAATGATTTTCAAAGGTTTTGGGGGGTTTCGATAAGGCTAAGAGAGGGTCTTAAGCTTTATCAAAGGGTTTTGATGAAGGGTAAAGGGGAAAAAGGGTGCTTGCAGTAGTTTTTCTTCATGTAATGACAGCAGAAATTCTGAGTTGAAAAAAGGGGAAAAGCAGTGACGATTATCCAAAGGATAGGATATTATCAAAAGACTTTAAGCATCAGCAATTTTTAGCAATGAAATTGTTTCTTGAAGGTTATCCAACATCATTTAGCCACCACTTGATATGACAAAATTTATGGGTGGCTAATAGTTTGCAATTGGCGATTAAATTTCCACAAGAATTTAAGTAGAAGGATTTTGTGTTTAACAGTGGCATATGATTGTTAGATCAGGAGAATCTGGAAATACATAATTGTATTAAAATTTATACATGGTATCGGAGTGAAGAAGATTGCAATATTGAAGCAGTAGTTGAGTTTGTTGGTGGAAACAATTCAAATTTGCTGCAAGAATTTCTTGGTACGATAGTTGAGTAAACATCGAAATGGATTTCAATTTTTTGCAGTTAGAGTATGCACTCGAGGGAATCTCGAACTACATTGCATGGAAGGATAGGATCGAGGTGGTGCTTGAAGATAATGGCTTGAAGGAATTCATCGACAGTGATGTTCCTAAGCCCACTTTGACGGATGCTGCATTACTTGACGCATGGCAAAAGAAAGTAGCGAAGACAAGAAGGATTATGTCGGTAGGTGTGAGAGACCATATTGTCTCTATCCTTCATGGGAAAGCCACTCCATTTGCAATGTGGAAGGCTTTGATGGATCTTTTCCAAAGCAACAACGACCATAGGAAATTGACGTTGAAGGATAAACTCAAAAATATCAAGATGGAGAAGAGAGACAATATTCCTAATTATCTCACAAAGTTTTTCCATTGTCAAGATGAGCTGGGGAGTGTGGGAATCATGTTTTTTGATGATGATTTGGTGAGTTTGGCTCTCTTGGGACTTCCTAAGAGTTGGCACAGTTATCAAAACTCTGTCAATGGACAGGAAAAACTGTCGGATTGGGAATGACTGTGGTTGGATCTACTGCAGGAGGATTTTAGGCGGAACACCAGAGATGGCTCTTCATCAAAGAATGATGATGAAGAGGACTGTGCTTTGGCTACCAAAGCAAGGAAATGGAAGGGGAAGAAATTCCATTCAAAATCTGAGGCTAAAGGCAAGAAGCTGGATTTGTCCAAGGTGAAGTGTTTTCACTATCATGAACATGGGCATATCGCCACTAACTTCCCACAGAAAAAGAAGAAAAATAAGGCTACTGGAGCTACAGCTGGTGAGGCCCTTGCCTCGCATTTTGAACTTGATTTCTCTTTTATCGCATTCTTGGTTTCAAGCGCAATGGAATCGTTGTGGTATCTTGATAGTGGTGCATCCTTCTGTAGAAATTTGAATAATAGCTGAATTATTCATCGAGATTATCCTGATTACACACTATTTAAGCTTCATGCATAATACATAACCTCTTCTACAATTGATCATCAATATGCGGAAATAGAAATAGTCGCATGCGCCCATCAACAAATAATCAAGCACACATAGAACACAGTATGTAATGGGGAAAGCTTACAGCTGAAAACCCCCAAATATCTGTATATTATAATGATAGAGAACATGCAACAATACATAGCACAATACTCCTCACAAGTACTCAGTACTATCTCCAAAAATTTACACACAAAACTAGCTCAGATCTGAACAAGTCACAGGTTCAAATCTCCTCCACTGTTTCCTTGCCTCTACTGCGCAATCCAAGTTGATTAATGATGAGATCCAAGTTCGAATCCCCTAGCTTCAACTGCGCAATCCTCATTGGCAATCTCCATCAATGTGTGTGCAAATCTCATGCACATCCAATAGTCACAACTGATAGTAGACTCACCCTTTCACCCACCTCTAACACTGGTCTCCACTGAACTGTCCATGCATTGCAGTTAACTGATGTGTTCTTTAGTTGATTTATGAGTTACTAATTAGTGAATTAATTAATAATTAATTCACACCACTCATCACTATTGTATTTGTCAGTTAGACTAAATACAACTAGTTCAACTAAGTTAAACAGAACACAACTCCACCAACTGTCTCATCAACTCCACCAAACTCTACCACATGAGTTCTAACTGAAGTCAACCATGCAATAGCTCAACTAACCCTTAGGAAAAGCGTATTTCCTTATGTCAGCTGCATGTGCCACATCCAAGCATCAAACTGAAGTGCTCCAAGAGGATAAGATAATGTTTATAGTCTAAATATTATTAAGGGTTAATAATATTTGAGTGTTCTATTTTTAGCCCGGCAGTCTAAAAATAGAAACCGCCCAATGTCTAAAAATAGAGGTCCATATATTTTTACCAACTCGACCAATCATCCATAAATAGCATCCTGCAACTCATAGACCATGATCCATATGTCTAAAAATAGACATAGTCTAAAAATAGACTTTACGCCAAAAATAGCCTGCGGGCCCACTTAGTGAAGGCGACTTCATTTCACTAAGCTCCATCATCTTGTTGCATTTTCAACACTCCCTCTCAACAAGATATGGATTATCTGCAACCCCTATCCTACCTCTGTGGTATTTGAATTTGCTCCTGGTGAGCGCCTTCGTCAAGATTTCAGCATCCTGATCCTCTGTGGGAATGTATGAAAGTAACATGATTCTCCGTTGCACACAATCTCTGATATGATGGTACTAATGTCGATGTGTTTGGATCTATCATGAAATACTGGATTAGCCGAGAGTTTAATGCAACTCTGGTTATCACAATAAATCACAGTAGGCTCCAAGTGTGACCCGAACAACCCGACCAGGATCTTCCTCATCCATATGGCCTCGCATGCAGCCAAGCTTGCTGCCATATACTCAGCCTCTGCTGAACTGAGTGCCACGGATCTTTGCTTCTTGCTGTACCAAGAAACTGTTGTCGACCCGATATTGAAGATCCCTCCAGATGTGCTCTTTCTGTCCGTTGGGCTCCCTACCCAATCTACATCCGTGAAGCCACATAGCTTCACCCCATCCTCCTGTCTGTACCACAAGCCATATCCCGATGTGCCTCTAAGATAACGCAATACATGCTTGCCTGCCTTCCAGAAGAGCTTGGTAGGCTTAACCATAGCTTGCAAAAGCTGGTTAACAGCATAGCATATATCGGGTTGTGTATTGACCAGATACATAAGCGACCCCACCAACTGTCGATAGACAGTGGCATCCACTACCTCCGCTGAAGTAGCATCCTCCTTCCTCCAACCACCAGGAAGAGGAGTATCAACAGGCTTGCAGCCATGCATGTTGAACTTCTCCAGTATCTCCCGGGCATACTTACCTTGAGAAACAAACAGTCCATCACTGCGCTGCCAAATTTCCAATCCCAGGAAATAATGAAGGAGGCCCAAGTCCTTCATCTCAAACTCTCTAGCAAGATCCTCCTTGCATGAAAGTATCAACGGCTCATCACCCGTCAAAATCAGATCATCTACATACAGTACAATGATCAGCAACTTCCCCTCCACCACAATCTGGTACAGGTTAGGATCCGCCTCACTCTTGGAGAATCCAAGTCCGGTGAAATAACTGTCTATCAGTGTGTACCAAGCACGAGGTGCTTGTTTCAACCCATACAACGCTCTCTTGAGCCTGCACACATGCGACTCGCTGCTGAAGATCTCGAAACCTTCGGGCTGCTCTATGTACACCTCCTCCTCAATGACTCCGTTGAGAACACGATCTTCACATCCATCGATGGATGTGCCACCCTACGCGGCCCCCGAGAGAGCTAGGATCGTCCGTATGGAAGAACACCTTGCGATAGGTGCAGGTCTCCTCATAATCGATCCCCTCTATCTTTGAGAAGCCTCGAGCAAAATCTTGCCTTGTGCTTCTCCACCTCCGTCGACCACACCTTCACTTTGTAGATCCATCTCGAACCCACCGCGATTTCCCCTCTGGTCTTGGGACAATCTCCCATGCAACATTTACGGCGAATCATACTCCTCCACCAGGGCATCTACCCATGCGGGATCCTCCACAGCTTCCTCGAGAGAGGATGGCTCTATCACGACACATTTTCTCACAAGAGCCATGTATCCAGTGTACCGATCCGGTGACTGTCTCTGTCTATGCTGTGCTGTAGGTGGTCCTACAGTCTTCTCTACATCTTGAGCCAGTCGCTCAGCTTCTGTAGTGCGCTTTCGCCCTCTGATGGTTGGCGCTACCTGAGTGATCTCTTCCACTCCATGAACCTCCTCTTATGGTTGATCCACATCCTGAGGCTCATCCTTAGGAACTAATAGCTCCTCATCTACATGCAAGTGTGGCTCCCTCTCAAGCGAACACTTCATGGCTTTCTCCTCATGAAATTTGATATCCCGTCGCACAACAGTCTTCATACTGTCTGGAAATACACACGATAGTTGTGGGGCGTATCAGTGTACCCCACAAATATCCCAAACTCTGCGGTTAGCTCCAACGTCTTCCTGGCATCCTTCGTCACATGCATGTAGACGGGTGAACCAAAAATCCTCAAATGGGAAATATCAGGCCTCTTACCAGAAAACGCCTCCTCGGGTGTACTCATGCCAAGTATCTTATGAGGATAACGATTCTGCACATATACTGCAGTATTGCATGCCTCCGCCCACAAGTGAAGGGATAGGCCCTGATCATGCAACATTTCCCGTGCAGCACCCACGATCGTTATGTTCTTCCGCTCAGCAACCTCGCTCTGCTATGGGTTATGAGGTGCTATGAGCTCTCTCCGAATTCCTTCTGCGCTGCAAAAGTCCTTGAATTCAACAGAGATGAATTCACCACCATTGTCGCTCCTAAGAGCCTTCACATGCTTCCCCGATTCCTTCTCAACCAGCGCCTTGAAATCACAGAACTTTGAGTATGTCTCGCTCTCTTCTTCGCATGGAAGAAGATCCAGCACTTCCGAGAAAAATCATCAACAAAGATCACATAGTACTTGTGCTTTGCTGTCGAAGCTACTGAGAAAGGTCCACACACGTCTGTGTGAATTCTCTCAAGGATCGTCGTGGCACGACTATCCTTCTCGTGAAAGGTAGCTTTCACAAATTTTCCCAAGTTACACCCCTTGCACTGATCTGACTGCGCAAGAGTGCCCTTAGGAAGCCCAGTAGAAATTTGCTGCAGTATCTTCAAAGCTCCATGGTGAAGGTGGCCCAATCTCCGGTGCCACAGCTCGCCATCATCTCGGCTCACCACTCCCTCCGCCTTGCATGCCATTGCTGCGCAACCATCCACTTGCAACTGATAAAGGTTCTTGACTCGAACCCCTATCTTCTGGGTCTCTCCAGTAGTCTTACTGCGCAGGAAAGCCTTTCCCTCGCTGAAGACAACATCATACCCCTTGTCTTCTAACATCGCCACAGAGATCAGATTCTTCTTCAATCATGGAACATGCATCACTTCCTTCAATACGAAGGGTTTACCACACTCCCTCTCAAAGGAAATGGTACCGATACCGATCGCACTTTATCTACCATCATCGCCCATCTCGATGTGCACTCCAAGATCTTTCTCATCCAGATCTGAAAACAGATCTTGATCTCCAGTCATGTGAAAAGATGCACCACTATCCAAGAACCATACTGATCCCATCACACTTGAGACCAAGCATGCGATTAGCGAAAAATAAAGCTCAAACTTTGAGGCTAAGGCCTCTCCCGCTGCAGATCCAGTAGCTTGCTTATTTTTCTTCTTCTGCGGACAATTTGTGGCATAATGTCCGTGTTGGTGACAATGAAAACACTTCACTTTGGAAATGTCCTGCTTCTTGCCTTTCGCACCGGAATGAGAAGCTTTCTTGCTCTTCCCCTTCTTTTCTTTGGCAGCCAAAGCGCAATTTTCTTCATCATATGCCTTTGATGAAGATCCATCTCTAGTACTCCGCCTTATCTCCTCTTGCACAAGATCCAACCAAAGTCGCTCCCATCCTGGCAATTTCTCCCGACCATTGACAGAATCCTGATAGGCATGCCAACTCTTCGGAAGACCAAGGAGAGCCAAGCTCACCAATTCCTCATCATCGACAATCACCCCCACACTTCCCAGCTCATCCCTGCATTGGATGAACTTCGTGAGGTACTTGGGCATACTGTCGCCTTTCTCCATCTTTATGTGTCTGAGTTTATCCTTGAGCGCCAACTTCCTCTGGTCGCTCTTTCTTTGGAATAAATCTGTCAATGCTTTCCACATCAAGTATGGAGAAGCTTTTCCATGCATGCTGGATACAATGTGATCCTTCACGCCCTCCAACATAATCCTTCGACATTTTGCCATCTTCTTTTACCAAGCCTCAACTTGAGCAGCATCAGTAGGCTTTGGGACCTCAGCATCTATGAACTCCTTCAGCCCATTGTCATCGAGCACCGTCTCCATCCTATCTCTCCATGCAATATAATTCGAGCTGCCTTCAAGAGCATACTCCAATCGCAATCCTTGATAAGACATTTTGACTTCGACACCAAGAAAACACTGCTGCAAATTCGAATTCCACCAGCTCAAAACTCAACCGCTTCTGATCTATGAGAACAAATTATTTCTAGCACAGAGATCGAATGTAGGGGCATTTACTGGATATATCACCTTTCAAAGAAAGGATGGATCCAGAGGCTACCTGGCCCGCTTACAGACTCTGTCTACCGAAATAAATTGTAATCACTGTAATAGATCCGATGATCAATTCTCGCTCTGATACCATGTAGAAATTTGAATAATAGCTGAATTATTCACCAAGATTATCCTGATTACACACTATTTAAGCTTCATGCATAATACATAACCTCTTCTACAATTGATCATCAATTTGCGGAAATAGAAGCAGTCACATGCGCACATTAAAACATAATCAAGCACACATAGAACACAGTATGTAATGGGGAAAGATTACAGCTGAAAACCCCCAACTATCTGTATATTATAATGATAGAGAACATGTAACAATACATAGCACAAAGCTCTCACAGCTCTCAGCACTATCTCAATGCTACACACAAAACTAGCTCGGAAGATGAACAAGTCACAGGTTCAAATCTCCTCCACAAGTCTGCCTGCCTCTACTGCGCAATCCAAGTTGATTAATGATGAGATCCAAGTTCGAATCCCACTAGCTCCAACTGCGCAATCCTCATTGGCAATCTCCATCAATGTGTGTGCAAATCTCATGCACGGCCAATAGTCACAACTGATAGTAGACTCACCCTTTCACCCACCTCTAACACTGGTCTCCACTGAACTGTCCATGCATTGCAGTTAACTGATGTGTTCTTTAGTTGATTTATGAGTTAATAGTTAGTGAATTAATTAATAATTAATTCACACCACTCATCACTAGTGTATTTGTCAGTTAGACTAAATACAACTAGTTCAACTAAGTTAAATCGAACACAACTCCACCAACTGTCTCATCAACTCCACCAAACTATGCCACATGAGTTCTAACTGAAGTCAACCATGCAATAGCTCAACTAACCCTTAGGAAAAGCGTATTTCCTTCTGTCAGTTGCATGTGCCACATCCAAGCATCAAACTGAAGTGCTCCAAGAGGATAAGATAATGTTTATAGTCTAAATATTATTAAGAGTTAATAATATTTGACTGTTCTATTTTTAGCCCGGCAGTCTAAAAATAGAAACCGCCCAATGTCTAAAAATAGAGGTCCATCTATTTTTACCAACTCGACCAATCATCCATAAATAGCATCCTACAAATCATAGACCATGATCCATATTTCTAAAAATAGACATAGTCTAAAAATAGACTTTGTGCCAAAAATATCCTGCGGGCCCACTTAGTGAAGGCGACTTCATTTCACTAAGCTCCATCATCTTGTTGCATTTTCAACACCTTCCACATGACGGGAGATAAGGAGCTTTTCAGTGACTTGGACGAGAAAGATCTCCATATGCATATAGAGATGGGCGACAATGGACGATACAGTGTGACCGACATTGGTACCATTACCTTTGAGAGGGAGTTAGGTAAACCACTTCTGTTGAAAGATGTTATGCATGTTCCAAGTCTGAAGAAAAACTTGGTCTCAGTTGCGATGTTCGAGGAAAGAGATTATGACATTGTTTTCAGTGATGGAAAAGATTTCCTGCAACATAAAACAATGGGTCAAACCAAGAGGATAGGGATTTGAGTCAAGAATCTCTACAAGGTAGAGGTAGATGGCTGCGCTGCAATGGTGGGCAAACAAGAAGAAGTGGTGAGCTGGGATGAGGGCGAATTATGGCACAAGCGATTGGGCCATCTTCACGATGGCACCCTGAAGATTTTGTAGCATATTTCTACTATACTCCCCAAGGGTACACTTGTGTAGTTAGATCAGTGCAAGGGATGTACTATGGGTAAGTTTGTGAAGACCACCTTTCATGAAAAGGAAAACCGTGCTTCGGTGATCCTGGAGAGAGTTCACACAGACGTGAGTGGGCCATTCTCGGTTGCTTCAATAGAAAAACACAAGTATTATTTTATTTTTGTAGATGACTATTCTCGTAGATGTTGGATATTCTTCTACAGAAGAAGGATCAAACATTCTCAAAGTTCTGTGAGTTTAAAGAATTGGTGGAGAAAGATTTGGGGAAGCAAGTGAAGGCTTTGCGGAGTGATAACGGTAGTGAATATATCTCGAATGAATTCAAATACTTCTGTAGCAAAGAAGGAATTCGAAGAGAGCTCATAGCGCCTCATAATCCACAGCAAAATGGGGTCGTGGAGAGGAATAACAGAACAATCGTGGGTGTTGCACGAGCTATGCTCCATGATCAGGGCCTACCAATGCACTTGTGGGCGGAAGCATGCAACAATGCGGTTTATGTGAAAAACCGTTGTCCTCATAGAGTACTTGGCATGAGTACACCTGAAGAAGCCTTTACTGGTAAGAAATCATATGTTTCTCACTTTAATATTTTTGTCTCATCTGTTTATGTGCATGTGACCAAGAACGCCAAGAAGAATTTGGAGCCGACTGCTGAAATTGGGATATTTGTGGGGTACACAGAAACACCCCATAATTATCATGTGTATTTTCCAAATAGTAGAATGACTGTGGTGCGACGGGATATAAAATTCAATGAGGAGAAAGCCATGAATTTTTCGCTTGAGAGGTAGCTAGACTTGCATGCAGAGGAGGAACTGCTTGTTCCCAAATATGAGTCTCTAGATGTGGATCAGCCACAAGAGGAGGTTCATGGGGTGGAGGAGTCCACTCACGCAGATCCAAACATCAGAACTGGCAGAAGGCGTACCACAGAAGCTGAGAGGTTGAAGCTTTATGTGGCACAGAATGTAGGAGTCCCTACTTCATAGGGCATACATAGATAGTCTCCTGACCGATTCACTAGATACATGGATCTCATGAGAAAATGTATTGTGACAGAGCCATATTCCTTTTAGGAAGTAGTGCAAGAGCCCACATGGGTAGATGCAATGGTGGAGTATGACTCCATTGTCAGAAACAGTGCTTGGGAAATTGTTCCAAGGCCGGTTGATAAATCAGTGATAGGTTCAAGACGGATCTACAAGGTAAAGCAAGATTCTAAATGGATTGTTGAGAAGTATAAGGAAATATTTTTGGCTCGAGGCTTCTCACAAATCAAGAGGATTGATTATGAAAAAACCTTTGCACCTGTCACATAATATTCTTCCATAAGGACCATCCTTGCTCTCTCAGAGCAGATGGGTTGGCACATTCATTAGATGGATGTGAAGACTGGGTTCCTTAATGGGATCATTGAGGAAGAAGTGTACATTGATTAGCCTGAAGGATTTGAGATCTTCAGCAGTGAGTTGCATGTGTGCAGATTCAAAAGAGTGTTGTATGGGCTGAAGCAAGCACCCTGTGCTTGGTACACTCGAATCGACAACTATTTCACTGGACTTGGCTTCACCAAGAGTGAGGCGGATGCAAACCTAAACTAGATTGTGGTGGAGGGTAAGCTTTTAATCATTTTTCTTTATGTTGATGATTTAATATAGACTGGTGATGAGCAGCTGATACACTTATGCAAGGAGGACCTTGCAAAGGAGTTCGAGATGAAGGATATGGGCCTCCTTCACTATTTCCTTGGATTGGAAATATGGCAGCGAGAAGGTGAATTTTTTGTGTCTCAAGGCAAGTATGCAAGGGAGATACTCGGTGAGTTTCACATGGAGGGTTGCAAACCCATGGATACTCTTCTTCCTAGAAACTAGAGGAAAGAGGATGCTACATTTGGAGAGGTAGTGGATGCTACTTTCTATTGATAGTTGGTGGGTTCGCTCATGTATTTAGTTAATACAAGACCAGACATATGCTATGTGGTGAACCAGCTTAGTCAAGCGATGGTTAAGCCTACGAAGCTCTTTTGGAAGGCAGGCAAGCATGTCTTGAGATATCTCAGGGGCACATCTGAGTATGGCTTATGGTACAGACAGACGGATGAGGTGAAGTTGCATGGATTCATAGATGCAGATTAGGCGGGCAGCCTAACGGATAGAAAGAGCACATAAAGAGGGGTTTTCAGTATCGGATCTATAGTTGTTTCTTGGTACAACAGGAAACATAGATCTGTGGCACTCAGTTCAGCGGAAGCAGAATACATGGCAGCAAGTCAAGCTGCATGTGAGGCTATCTGGATGAGGAAGATCCTGGTTAGTTTGTTCGGTTCTCATTTAGATCCTATAATGATTCATTGTGATAATCATAGTTGCATTAAACTCTCGATTAATCTTGTGTTTCATGATAGATCTAAGCATATAGATATCCGGTATCATCATATCAGAGATTATGTGCAGCGGAAGATCATGTTGCTTCAGTACATTCCTACGGAAGATCAAGATGCATATATTTTGACGAAGGTGCTCACTAGGAGCAAATTCGAATACCATAGAGGCAGGATCAGGGTGAAGGATAATCCCTTTCTTTTTTAGAGGGAGTGTTGAGATTCAACAAGATGATGATCCTAGTGAAAATTAAGCACCTACACTAGGTGGGGCCCGTAGGCTCTTTTTAGGTGATATGTCTATTTTTAGAATTTGGATCAAAGTCTATTTTTAGCATTAGTCTATTTATAGATGGTTGAGAAAATTATATGGATGGTTGGGCGTCTATTTTTGGAATGCATGTGCGAATTTGTTTCGTGGAATGCATGTCTAAAAATAGAATGCATGTCGATTATTGTTATCTCTTAACAATAATTAGAAAATAAATAATAATCTATTCTCTTGAAGCACTTGATTTCAGATAACTGATGTGGAAAACCAGTTAACTAAAGGAATTTCGAGTTCAAAGGTTGGTTGGTGAGACATGCTAGTGGACTTCGTTGTAATTGAGTGATACAAAGTTGTAACAGAGTTGGATGTGTAGTTATGTGAGTTGTAAATTAGTTTAACTTAGTTAAATGAGTTAAACTCAGTTGTGCTAGTTGTAACTAGTTGTAACTAAAGATACACTAGTGAGAGATCAATGAATTAAATATTAAATTAATTCACTTGGAGTGATATCACATGCAACTGAATATTTACTATTGTTAACTACATTCATGTCAGATCCAGTGGAGACCCAGTTGAGAGATAGGTGAAAGGGACAGTTTGACTATCAGTTGTGACTATAGTGGGTGCACACTTGCAACCAAACACACATTGGAGATGCCAATGAGGATTGTGCAGTCAAGGCAAGGCAAGATCGACTTCATTCAGGGATTGTGATCAGCGGGGATTGCGCAGTGGAGGCAGGCTGTCAGGAGGCAGTAAATTGGCGCATGTTTATGCCAATTTTTGTATGACAGTGTGAGACGATTTTATATTGTACCGAGAGCTCTTGGAGTAGATTTTTGTATGAGATTGTTTCATGATCCATGATATATACATAATATATGATAGTGGGGTTTTTAGCTTTATGCTTTCCCAGTAAAAACATCTGTGTTATGTGTGATTGATCTTTCTTCATGTGTTTGCAATTGGCGATTAAATTTACGCAAGAATTTAAGTAGAAGGATTCTGTATTTAATAGTGGCATATAATTGTTAGATCAAGAGAATCCGACAATACATAATTGTATTAAAATTTCTACATATTTTCCTTATAAATATTTATAAACTCTCAAATGAATTTACTATGTTGATGTTAAAGATGACTCCTTATTCATGTCCTTTATGTATGTATTCTATTAAAACCCAAATCAAATTTAGATCAACAATTTCTACAACATTTTCATTCCCAACTCGATTTCCATAGAACCCAAACATAATAAAGTTACAATAAAACACAATATTTTCATCCTCAAAGATGTCAAAAATCATAATAAGAGTAATTCAAGAAATCATCACACAATCGCAAAACCCTTATGGAGACTTGGAAAGTTGCATCTCAAGTTAAAAACACTTATACAATGGTCTCATCCTCACATGAGAAGATATCCATAGATGTTCTAATTCAAAATTTGACATCAAAATTGAAAGTAAGCAAATCAATACATCACACAATATGCTTAATCATCTCATCCTCTGCTTGGATTAAGATATAATCCTTAATGTCTCTTGACATGGTAATTTATAGAGAAGCCCTCTAATGGCATATATAACTAAAGAAGTGGGGGTAGCTTATGACAAATAAATCCACCTCTTAACTGAAAAATATAATATAGGAAGGGATCAAATGCATGGGAAGGTTAGAGAACTCAACCACCATAACAATATAGAGTTGGGTGCATCATTAAATTGAAAAACTACTAATACAAGGCAAAAACACAACAACAATTTTTGAATAGGACATAGGTTTTGCAAGTAGTTGATAATGACAAAAGAGGATGATTTCTTAAGGAATGGAAAAAGTAAAAGACCAGGTACTGTGGGAGTGTCAATAATGTGATTCCCACACTTCCTTGATCTAAGACGTAATCATTGTTATGAATGCATGCAATTGTCAAAGTACCCAACTGCAATGAAGTTTTTATACAATTACAAATTTCATCAATCTTAGAGATAGAAATAGATGCACTATCCTTAGGAAGAATTGTCCTTACGTTGTATCAAGGAATTGAAAAAAAATTCTAGGACATGCCTTTGTGGGGACCATTGTGCTCATGACTTCTAACAAGATAAATTACCTTGAAGTCATCGAGAAGTAATAAAGTACTCTAAAAAAATATGTTGTAGGTGGAGACATGATAATTAGGGCCAACACAGGTAATAATATAATAAAATAAGGTGATAAAAATAAATCCAAAATATTGCACGTTAATCTTAGTGAATTGTCAAACTCTTCATAATTATTTTTGCAATTTATAATATTTTATCAATGAATAATAACATCTTTGAACACGTAAATGTATTCCTCTTACTAGGGCCTATAATAGGCAAGTAATTTATTTTTTTCGAAGTAAAGAGCATCCATAAACCTAATCAAATTTCAAAGTGTTCTAACTTTATTTTCCGTATAAAGATTTATAAACTCTCAAATGAATTTACTAAGTTGATTTTAAAGAGGACTCCTTATTCATGTCCTTCAAGTATATATTATATTAAAACCCAAATCAAATTTAGACCAACAATTGCTACAACATTTTCATTCCCAGCTAGGTGCTATGAGACCCATGCACTATAATAAAGTTACAATAAAACACAATATATTCATCCTCAAAGATGTCAAAAATAATAATAATTAATTCAATAGGTCTTCACGTCTGAAACCCTTATGGAGACTTGAAGGATTGCATCAAGTTAAAACACTTATACGGTGGTTTCATCCTCACATGAGAAGATATCCCACGGATGTTACGATTCAAAATTTGACATCAAAATTGAAAGTAAGCAAATTAATACATGTATGATTTGCTTAATCATCTCATCCTCTTGCTTGGATTAAGATATAATCCTTAAGTTCTCTTGAAATAGTAGAATTTATATAGAAAGCCTCTAATGGTATATATTACCAAAGAAGTGGGGTAGCTTATGACAAATAAATCCCTCTTATTTGAAAATATAATATAGGAAGGGATCAAATGCATGAGAAGGTCAAAAACTCAACTATACATAATATAGAGTTGTTAGAGTTAGGTGCATCACATTAATTAATACTAATGCAGAACAAAACACAACAACAATATTTGAATAGGACATAGGTTTTTCAAGTGGTTGATAATGACAACATAGAATGATTTATTAAGGAATGGAAAAAGTAAAAGACTTGTTGTTAAGCTACAGGTACTGTGGGAGTGCCAATAATGTGATTCCCACACTTCCTTGATCTAAGACGTAATCATTGCTATGGATGCATGCAATTGCCAAAGTACCCAACTGTGATGAAGTTTTTATACAATTACAAATTTTATCAATCTTAGAGATAGAAATAGATGCACTATCCTTAGAATACGATGTGTCCTTATCTGTGAGGAATTGGGGAAACAAACCTACAGGACCTTCTTTTGTGGGGACCATTGCTTTATGAATTCTAACAAAGAGAAAGTATCTTGAAGTCGTTGAAAGACAGCTTATCTAGTATGTTGTGGGTGGAGACATGATAATTAGAGCAACACATGTAATAATATGATAGAAAGTGATAATCACTTCAATGTTTACTTAATCTTAACAATTGTCAAACTCTTCATAATTATTTTTTCAATTTATAATATTTTATCAATGAAATAACATCTTTGAACACATAAATGTATTCCTCTTACTAAGGCCTATAATATGCAAGTAATTTTTTTTTTTAAGAAGTAAAGAACATCCATAAACCTAATCAAGTTTCAAAGTGTTATAACTGTATTTTCCTAATAAAGATTTATAAACTCTCAAATGAATCTACTATGTTGATGTTAAAGAGGACTCCTTATTCATGTCCTTTATGTTTATATTCTATTAAAACCCAAATCAAATTTAGATCAACAATTGCTACAACATTTTCATTCCTAGCTCGATTCTCGTAGACCACTCTCATTTGAGAGTCCAAGTCTAACCTTGCTCTGATACCAATGTAAGGATTTAGAATGCAAGGAAAATTATAATACTACAATAGCGATGACACAAAAAAATCATGACACATCATTTATGTTGGAAAACTATTATGAAAAAAACTAGCCAAAATATCTATTATTTTCTTAACCAAACCCAACGAGCCAACCGAAAGAGCCTTCACCGCTCCGCCTCTTGACACATTACAATGGATTATCATCAAGCCTTTTAAACACTTCATTACATGTAATCCATAGGCTCAATATTGTGGGTCACCAATACCATGTGCTGGAAACCACCATTATTGAACTAACAACATTGACTCTTTCATCGAGTCAATTTTAACTTAGCAATTAAAAATTATATCATATAAACATAAAAAAAAATCATTAACATAGACATTCATTAATTTTGATTAAATTATTTAAAACAAGAATAATTGTAAATTAATGTCATTCATTTTATCGATAGACACACATTAAATAGAGTGTTGAAAAACATGTGTTATTATTTATCTAATCCAACATTTTGAGAGCCTTTAATGTAAGGTCCATAATTAAGAAAAACAAATAAATATATATAAATATATTCAACCTCCTCAAGCATATCTATTTGTTGGTTGCTACTTAATGATGGGGCATACAATACAAGTAAGAATGTGGGTTTTGTCTCATCGTGGGACGACTGGGTGGTTGAAACAATGGGATGTTATCCCCTCCAACTAGTTTCAAGTCCCACGAAGGGACATCTTTGGCCCAAAAAAGAAAGAAAGAAAGAAAATTCAATGTAATAAGGCTCAAGGGGTAGGCTCCCCCACCCCCGTGGAGTCTCGACACTTGCTAAGTCATAAATTCCTAGTATATCTAGCTTACAATGAGATATACTCTTGGTGTTATAGTAGTAGCCACTAGGTTTAATCTTGGGCCCCTCCCAGATTACTTCAACAAGTTATCGATCCACCATGGTAAATAAAAATATAAAGAAAATGAAAGGGTGTGGGTATTCCTACACACTACTTAATTAGAAATTAACATATTGTCACCTAACTCGAGTGAAAAGGATGGAAAGTAATGATAAGGAAAAGGAAAGTAAGAGATAGTATGGTTGATTTCCAAAGATAAGAAATTCTTGAACTTGTTAAGTTCAAGTGAATTGAATAGTTGCATTGAACAATTTTACTATATATTTAAGGATTGGTTATTAAATTACTATTGTTAAGAAATGGCTAAGAAATCCAAAAGTTTCTTGGAATTAGATAATGTGATAAACTCCTAGTTGATTAAAAGGTTAATTTTAATTTAGACATTTTTCAAGAGACTTTATTACACTAATATAATATTAATCAAATTAAATGCTATATATATATATATATATACATATATATATATATATATATAAATTTATTGCACTATTTTATTTCTTTGACAGATCCTATTAATTTTAATTTAGACATTTTTCAAGGGACTTTATTACACTAATATAATATTAATCAAATTAAATGATATATATAAAGTTAGATGCACTATTTCTTTGACAGATCCTCCTTGTGGTATGCATATCAATTCCAATAATCCGTGATATATATATATATATATATATATATATATATATAGTTTGATGAACTATTTCTTTTACATATCCTCCTTGTGATATGCATATCAATAGTTTAAAAAATATATATTCACGCTTTTTCATAAAAATTCAAAACACTATAAAGAAAATTACAATTTTTCCTAGAACCCAAACATAATAAAGTTACAATAAAACACAATATATTCATCCTCAAAGATGTCAAAAATCATAATAAGAGTAAATCAAGCAATCATCACACAATCGCAAAACCGTTATGGAGACTTGGAAAGTTGCGTCTCCGGTTAGAAACACTTATACCGTGATTTATTTGATGGGGATTTTATATGATAGGGATGAATGATAACAAAACTATTAAGAGATAAAAATAAGAAATATCGGAGTGGCGCAGCGGAAGCGTGGTGGGCCCATAACCCACAGGTCCCAAGATCGAAACTTGGCTCCGATAGGCTTTTTGGACCTGTGGGTTATGGGTTCACCTTCTCTCGTTCTTCGATGAATGTTCAGTAATTTAAAGAACCTTTCTTTAACGCAGGAGTAGACACATAACAAATTTAAAGAATCGAAAGCTTGCACCTGACGACGCATAAAAATTAAATCTTTAATGCAATTAAAAGAGGATTAACAGCAGAAGTCGAGGGAGATCGAATTTAAAGAACCTTTTTAACATAAAATCTTCAACAGTTTCACCCGAGCAGCGAGGTAGCATTTAATCTCTCTTTAATGCAATTAAAAGAGGATTAACAGCAGAAGTAGAGGGAGATCGAATTTAAAGAACCTTTTTAACATAAAATCTTCAACAGTTTCACCCGAGCAGCGAGGTAGCATTTAATCTCGATACCACTGACGCATAAAAGTTGAATCTTTCATACAATTAGGATTAAAATAGTACTGCATTATTTTGATTGAAGTTAAATCTTTCACACCATTAGGATTAAAATTTAAAGAACCAAATGGTGGTATTGATTTTCATAAGCAAAAACGTTCGGTTTTATGCCCTCTCTCCCCGAATATCTTTGGGCATAATGGTGACCCTTTTGGCGTGAATGGCGCAGAGACCAACAAGATATGCCTCCGCCGCTTCTTGCAATGCTGCCACCGCTGACGACTGGAGTCTCAGGTCCGAGCAGCTTTTCTTCAGTCCACTCGTCGCCGGTGCAGACTTGAGAGCTACCCTGGTCACCAGCTGCTTCGGTAGTGCCTTTCCGCCTGTTGATTTAGGGACAGTCCACATTCCAAACCACCCTTTTCTTTCCTCGCGCGGCACGGGTCACTAACGTTGCATCACCTCTAACCCTCTCAATATATCACCTATATTATGGAAAAATACCTCTTCTTTTTTCCATTCCTTAAGGAATCACACTATGCCATTGATATTTGTGCTCATAGATTGTGGATTTGTCATAATACCCTTGTATTCTTCCTTACATTGATAATTTCTTAGTCCATTAGATCATCTAGCTCCATTGTTGTGTGTGGGTTTAACTCTTTAATATTATGTGTAATGTTATACCCTCCTTAAGCATATTTATATTTTGATGTGTGGCTTTATCTATCAGAACACCCCATCTTATTTACTTTAGGTCCCATAAGAAAGTTTTTACATGGTTAATATGTCAAGGAATTCATTGGGGATGAGATTATTAAGGAACATGTGTGATATGTCAATTCACACGACACTTTATTTTGATGCCAAAGCTCATATGCCAAGATTCATGACCAATTCATGCCCAACCACAGTTTCAAACAACCAAACTCCTTGATCTCAATCTCAACTAGCTATTTGAACCACCAAAAACCCTAGTGGATGATGGAAATGGGTCGTTTACAAGAGCTCCCAAAACTATCGTAAAGTAGTTGCAACCCAAAAGGATTACCTTCAAAAATCAACCTCCTCTAGTTTGTCGATATTTTACAAGCATGGACATTGGCTTGTGGGAAGAAGGAAATCCACCCTTCCTAAAAAAATATTCTCAAGGAGTTGGTAGCATGGCTCCCTTTCCATCTCCCTTTTTCAACTCCTAAGAAATTACAAACCCTTAGGATTTTCAAAAATACCAAGTTTCACAATCTAGGAGATTCATTTTATTACTTTGTGATGAAAGGTGATTTTTTACAAAATTATGGATAGGTTGGTTGATAATTCTTATGAAGTATTATGGATTATATTAATACCATTCATAAATGAATTTAACATCAAGGAAGGCTAGGCACCTTACTAATACCTATAGGAGAAATAGGGTTCATAAGGATCTTGACTTAGGAATATCGTTGTTTTATATCATTTAGGAAGTGAAAGTCATAGCTTTTGTTACAAATTCCTTGAATTATATTCTATCACATGTTTCTACTTTCATAACGAACCATGGTAAGGCTTGCTAATTTTCATTGTTCTTTGCTTAACACGATAACTTATTATAATTATTCTTCAACAAAAAATCACTTTATCCAATAAATTTCGATCTTCCAACAACAATAAGCAATTGTAGATAGAACAATAATCCAAATGCATAATATAAGACAACCAAGAACAATAGAGACACAACAGTTTGGTCAAAGACGAGGGAAAAACCCCACAAGGGGGAAACCCTTTCAAAATTCTTCTTCTATTAGGTTGTCATCAAATGTTTAGTAGAGAGATACGATGTCCAAGTACATCAATATCAAGTCAAAGTTCAAAGCCTTAACTATCTAAACTAACCGTCTAATATCCAATCAAAGATGAATCCAAAAGTCAAATATGGCCAAACTTGAATTCTGCAATTTCTGGTCAAATTCAATAGTAGTCAAATATGCCCTAACCAGTCCTAGTCAATGATCAAATCAGCCTCCAAAATTTTTGGTCAAGGAAGTAGAAAACTTGGCCTCTTTAGCTCAGTCAAACTCGGTCAAAACAATTCCAAAATATGCCTCTAAAATTGGTCAATGTCAAAGTCAACCCCACAGTCAAAGGGAAGTTTCATGTCTGCAGTCAAACATGGTCAAAGTGCCTAGAAAAATCATCCTCCTTACTCTTGAATTCGAGCTCCAAAACAGATCCAAAATCCCAAGTCAAACCATGCTAAAAATCCTAAAGTCATTGTTGGTCAAAGGACCAAATCGAAAAGTCAACACAACAAATAGAAAAGTCTTCCTTCCCTTTGCATGTGTGGACTCAGACCACCAATTTCAAAGTTGTACAAACCAATCAAGAGAATATTTGATGTGTGAGTGATGCCTCCAAGTGATGCCAAGTGTGGTCTATTTATATGTGTCCTTGGAGGTCGAACTTTTGTGCAGAAGTGGGTTTCACATTTAAGATAATATTTTTCCTTGAGAAAATTAAATTCTTCCAACAACTAGAAGGGTCTTCTCTAGATCAGGAAGGCTTCCCAAAGGATGGAATTTCTCCGTGAGATGCCAAAGGTGGATTTTCAAATTACCTCTTCAATAATGCCTTTTGGAACTGACCTCTCAAAGAGATTAGTTTGGACACCATTAAATGCAAAGGATTAAATTATGGGTTTCTATATATAAGAATTTGGTAATTCTATTGAATTGGCCCTTAAATGAAACTTGATAGCTAACAAAATCCCTAAATTTCATTGGCTATTGTTCGGTGTTTTTAATACAATAATGCATAGGAAGACAGATAAGGAAAGTTACTTAGAATGCCCTTGAGGCTATTTTTTTCCTCAAACAACCAAGATCCTAAAGATCAAGCTCAACCAATGACAAATTCACCAAAAACCCTAATAAAATGGGTTCAAGTAGTCTATAAGAACTCAATGTTGGTCAAAGGACCAAATCAGAAAGTCAACACAACAAATAGAAAAGTCTTCCTTCCCTTTGCATGTGTGAACTCAGACCACCAATTTCAAAGTTGTAAGACCAATCAAGATAAGATTTGATGTGTGAGTGATGCCTCCAAGTGATGCCAAGTGTGGTCTATTTATATGTGTCCTTGGAGGTCAAATTTTCCGACTCGGGCCGACTTAAACTTTTGTGCAGAAGTGGGTTTCACATTAAAAATAATATTTTTCCTTGAGCAAATTAAATTATTCCAACAGCTAGAAGGGTCTTCTCTAGATGAGGAAGGCTTCCCAAAGGATGGAATTGCTCCGTGAGCTTCCAAAGGTGGATTTACAAATTACCTCTTCAATAATGCCTTTTGGAACTCACCTCTCAAAGATATTATTTTGGACACCATTAAATGAAAATGATTAAATGATGGGTTTCAATATATAAGAATTTGGTAATTCTATTGAGTTGGCCTTTAAATGAAACTAGATAGATAACAAAATCCATAAATTTGATTGACTATTGTTTGGTGTTTTTAACACAATAATGCAGAGGAAGACAAATAAAGAAAGTTACTTAAAATGCCCATGAGGCTAAGAGAATTTTCCATCTCCCTATAGTGCAACCATAGTCTAACTAGGCAAGGTGTAAGCGGCCCATAATACGCACATCATTTTAAATTTTTGCAAGGAAAAATCACACATAGGGTAATTATAAAAGGATTGTAAAGGATCAACGCATATCCACATGTCATAAATACTCTTGATTGTTCTCTCCAAAGCACACACAAAGCATCGGTAAGCATTGAACTAAAATGCACCGAGTGTTTTGGGACCTTTGTTCTCTTCTTACAATTGTTTCACCAAAGCACACCCTAAGGATAAATTGAGACTCTATTAAAATAATCATTAACTAGACTCACTGAAATTCCCCCGCAGGGGTCACAAATTTTTTTATAGTTCAAGACAAGACTGTTGAAAAGTGTAACTAGGATCAATCTTCATATTGACTATCTAATTATGTATTTATTTAAATAAGAATAAAAAGATAATAAAATGTATTTTTGTTATGCTTGCTTCGTGAGTTTCATGAGCAAGATTTTTATTATAGGTCAATAGACTTCTTCTTGATGTCTATTAGGATTTTTCTTCTGGTTATAAGTGTAATTAAGAGTCACGTATATGAAGTGTCTAGTCTGAATGTGCTCCAAGACCTTGTGGAAGAATGGATCATAACAACCCTCATGACAATCATCATTAACGCTGGAATATATGCTCTTCATGTTGGCCTATATATTGTGTTAAAGTCGGCCTATATGATAGTTGGATGGTCGGCCTAATAACGGAGGAGCCTCTATATATACTCCTATCTGCGACTCATTTGGGACAAGGATTTTTGGACTACTCTGAAGAGAGAAATAATTCTGCAGATAGCTCTAAAAGTAAAGTGTGGATCAGAAAGAAGACACTTCAAACAAGTGAAAATTTAAGGACAAGGTTCAATATGATATATCTACATATTCAGATCAGGGTCAAGAAAGTGTGGATATACTACAGAAGTGGGAATATATGCGAGTTAAAGACAATGAAGTGCGGATCTATGTTTGGGTACTGTGTAGTGAATGCGGATTGCTCTAAAGTCTGTGGCTAAGTGTTGGACTGTCTCCAGATCACAATGTGATAAATTAAGGAAGGTAAATTTGTGATTTACCTTCCTAATCTACAATATGTAAAGGAGAGATAGCATATCTCAAGTGAAGTAACCTCAAGGTAATGCGAAGTGAAGGGTCCCGAGTGACCCAGTCTAATATTTAAATAGAAAGAAGTTTGTGGAAAGGCACTACTATAGATTGGCAAGAAAGATAGTTGTTTAGAGTACTAAATACAAAGAATATTAGGAAAGAAAGGAGTGTTTGAGAAACTAAGAAAAAATCAAGGAAGATAGTCTTAGAGATCGAGTTCTCTAGTATTGGTGCAAGACAATGTAGGTTGGTACAGAAATTAAGGATCAACGTTGGAGGTCGACAAAGAAGCAGTGACGAAGCCTTGGAAGCATACATAGGTCAAGGGTCTCAGTCTTGGTCATGGTACTTGTCATTTGAAAATCTATAAGAATAATTTCTCGGGGGTTTTCCTCTCCAAGAGGAAGAGGTTTTTGCCCTGGTTCGAAAAGCCTAACTTTGTGTCTCTTGTATTTTGGTAATTGACTTGACGAATGACTAAATAAGCTAAGAAGAGAAGACATAAGTAAATCAAGTAAGCTCACAAGTAATTATCAAGAAGAGAATTTGAATTAATCACCATCCCTCCAATTCTCAACATGGCATTAGAGCTAAGGTGTTGAACACAAGGGCTTCTTGACAAGAAGACACTCCAGGAAGCAAAGATCAAATTTTGGGTTGAAAATTCAAATCAGTTTGCAAGGAATACTATCAAGCTATTTCGAAAAATATCTTCAATCTCATTCAAAGGATCAACTCATCAAGAAAATAATCTTTGCCATCAAATATTTATATTCAAAACATTGTTGGAAGTAACATCATCTTTTGAATATATCCTTTATGATCAAGGATCCAAGAACACCTACATTGGAGTTTTCAATCTTAGAAGAAGCTCCTAACTTGATGTTCATCATCATCATCATCATCAAGGAAGTTGCAACTCACTCTTTTCAAGTAAGTATATATGACCTTATGTTATGTAGGTAAATCCTCTCTGCAGACAGAGACGATTCCTCTATCCCTAGGGTGGGTCTAGTAACAAGGAATCATGCTAGAGTGTAGGTTCCTAGACATTTGAATGAAATAGGATGCGAATAAGATGGCCTACCTGTGGTCCAAAGCTGTCGTTGACACTCGTAGTGATGATGAGAACTTCCTTCTCCTGATCGAAGGCAAGTCACAACCCTTCTGCTTATCACGTTTGGACACCTGCACAGAGACCAGAAAACGATAACCATATACCACATACTAATTTCATCCAAAAGATACTAATCAGTAAGAGAATATTAGCATATTGCATTCAATAAATATAAAACACAAGACGGGAACTAGACAATAGTCACTTATATTAATAGGTAGAAAGAAGGGATACAACCATGCTCTAACGTTGCGGTCCCCTTCAGCAGGGCTCGGGTGAAGCATGTCTCAAAGCTCGTCGGGGAATTCAAATGGGATAAGGGACAACTTGATGGATTTCCCCTTGTTCTACCTTCTCAATAACTCAATTATTCAACTATAATGTGTTCAATTCTTCAAGTTCAGTTGTATAATTCTCTTTGTTCAGCTCAAGTCTCCAAGTTCAACTAGTTTTCATAATGGGAGAAGGCTTGTTTATATAGAGGGAAAGAGGAGGTTGGGATCCCTACAAAGGTGGAAGGGAGGCATATCCTTTAGGAGTGTTCCAAGGGAGGTGGAAACTACTAACTGAAGGAGGAGGCCCGTGGTTGCTTCAGTTCAACCACTCCCAATGACTCATCCCGAAGGTGGTTGGAATGGAACCTTTGCCTCTATTTTTAAAAAACATTTCATAAATTGCTTGGCACAGGCATTACAATAGGATAGAGCGCCAGGTGGCGCGGGCCCTAGTGTTAATCTTCCACTTCGGCGCGAGGGCAGAACTAGCTACTCGCGCCAAGGAAAAAACAGGAATTTTTACTGCTCTACTCAAGGAAATGTCAACAAGAAGAATGTTTCCTTCATCAAAAGGGATGCAATGATGTTATTTGCAAGGCATGACACTATTCAAAAGTCATATAAATGACCCTCCAATATGCGGGATGGGGATTGCAGGGACAGTGACAAAATGTTGTGTAACAGATACCCCCTAAAGCATGAAGTCTGAGGGAGAGGGAGGGGTGAAATGCTTTATGAGAACACGTTTGAACCAAACACCGCTGTTGGAAAACCTGCAATTACAAATACAATTGATATCTATGATACATGAGTATGTGGCATGGGCGCAGCCATCCATAAAAGAGTATATAAAAACTGAGATCTAGGTATGGACACAGCCATCCAGTAGCAAAGATCAACAAATAGACTCAGGTATGGTCGCAACTATCCAATCAAAGAGTCATGCAATAAGTCATGATAATCCAAAAATAACCTGCAACCTGGGTTTTATCAGACAAAACCCAGGGTCTTGCGCTCCATCTCGATCCGAACAAGTACAAATTCAAGCATGTGAATATGTGAGCTGAAGTCGAACATGCAAGAAAATCGTCTGATTACCAGCCAATGATGAAAGCTGTTAATAGACGCGAGAGAAACCACCAATAATGACAATGGATTTCAAGGTACGAAAGGTACAATCCACGGAATGTGAACAGTGATCTGGCGTCGAACACCCGCAGAGTCAGTCGATCGAAGGCCAATGATGTGGACCTTACGTCGAATGCGAAGAACCTGCCATTGAGGCATGCAGGCTCCAAGGTACCCAAAAAGGAGTCTCTAGATCAAATTCATGGATAATGGGTGTTTGTGAATCAAGACCAACAGAGAATCAGAGGGAGGTTGAAAACTTCAGAGGCAAACTTCTCTTGAACATATCAATAGCATGACACTGGATTTGTCAGTATTTGACATCAAAGGATCTGAGGTCATGATGACGTGGCAATGAGCAAATGAGAGGTCAAAAGAGATTACCCAAACCCATGGAGGCAAAAATGACAAAATGAGATATCCCCAACCCACCACGAATGTAAACAAGTGCCATGTTAAAGAGCGACATACTTCCAACACGACTACAATCTAGTTCCATTTTCCCCCACCATTTCTGGCGAGTACCCCAATTATTTTTGAAAACAAGATTGAAGGGGATAGCATATGCTTGTACTGTAAGTTTTTCCTTCGGACAAATCCATCCTAGTACATTTTACGAGCCCTAGGAAGGAGGAACTCGAATAACGTCATGGTGACGAAGCCCGATGTCATCAGAGTTTAACGAGTCTGACAAAGGAAGAACTCGACATCTTTTTAAGTTTAGAGAGTTTGAAAATAAGGCAGAAAAGAAAACTCCAATAGTCCCTTTTCGTAGGTAGTCTCACAAATCCGAAAAGGTAGAAAAATGTGTCTGAGAGAACCTCTTAGTCGCGATAGGCTAAGGTATTCCTTTTTCATAAATAATCTATCCGAACCCGAAAAAGGGTTAAACGTATACTGGGTAGATATCGTTTCGCAGCCATTTAGTGAGTTGAAAACAACAAGCGTCTCGACGATCTTTTTAGTTTTAGAGAGTCAGAAAAGAGCTGAAATATGACTCTAGTAGTGACTTTTTCGTGTTTTTACCGAGTCCGAAAAGGTATAAAATCTAACTCGTTACTTCATCACTTATGCATGAAAAACCTGTTGCTGCACAAGAGACATGTGTAAAATGTATTTTTCGAAAATAATACAATAAAATAATCGAAAAACATATCTTAAAACCTAATTAGGGTTGTGAAAACGTTATAAGATGGCAAAAATGGTAAAAAAAATTACTTTTCACTATTACCTCTTGTGGAGCAATTTTCACCCATTTTACTATGCGATCTTGCGGCGACGATAGCGGCCAATCCAGTACACCAATCACAAATCCGTCAACTCTAGGTAAGAGCTGAGATCCATCTTGTCATTTTGAGCTATTCTTGCTTCCTGTATTTGTCAATTTTGAATTTGGGGGAAGAAATTGTAAAATTTAGGGTTGTGCGGTCGGCGTGGGTTTCGGGCACGGAGTCGCGCCAAACGCCCATTTTTTAATACTGGGGCACGCTCTAAAACAGTCGCATCAATGGCGCAAAACAATTTCAAACAAAAATACATATCAAATGTCCCAATTTTTCACAATTTCAAGGATAAAAATTGACTAATACCACTTGTATGTGTGTGTTTGCAGGTAGATAAGAGAAAAATGGTTATAGAATGGAAAGAAAGGGAGCATAGTGAAGAAGATGAGTTGGCCATGGAAAATGAGGGAGTTATGGCAGCCCTCAGAAACTGTGGTTTGCTAAAATTCTTTCTAACACCATGCCTTCGAGCCCAACCAGAATTGCTACAATATCTAGTTAGTATATGGGATGAAAACCAAGAGAAGTTCATCCTACGGGATCAAGAGCTTGAAATTGATGTTTTCGATGTATATTTCATCACAGGATTATCGTGGAGGGGTGCATCGCCACTCCTAACTAGCACCTGGCCCTGCATGGAAAACATGACCATGGTAATCGACAGGGTATGTTGAGGAGCGCGGAAAGGTTCAGGTAGTGGGAAAGTTGATATTCAAACTATCCCTAATTTGACACTACGTGTGGTATTTCATACCATCACACGGGCTACTGGATCACAAGCACCGCATGAAGCAATGACGACACAGTTGATTCTTGTTGTGGACTGCATGGTGCCGACTCTCTACAACTAGGCAGAGGCCGTAACCATCACCATGAAGTGCCAACTAACCAAATGAAAGAATACCAAACTGAAACAATTTGGTTATGGGTCCATTCTAGTATCATTCTTCTTGGAATGATTACCAATTTTTCAGCGACAAGAGGTTATAGTTCCGAACCCACCAGCGAGAGAACCACAGATGGCCCGATGGGCACTATTGATGCCAAGGGCAGGGGGCAGCCAACAAATGTCTTGGAGGCCGGAATTTTTTTATTGGCTCCGTCAACAAGTTATTGTCATGGAGGATTGGCCCTACGCTGGCACAGATTTCACTGATGATCCAGACCTCCCACTCTCGGAGGGAGAAGATTGGGATGAAGATTTGGGTAAGACTCAATTTTTTAAATTTTATGAGTATTATGATTTTTTTGTTTATTTTATGTATGTTCTGACATTGAACCCATGTGATGCAGACATTGGCCTAGAGAGACCTGCCGATATGTCACCAATAGCGAGGCGAATCCCTCGCAATTTCTACCCTCAGGGTGAGGGCGGCGAGGAAGACGAGATAGTGTGCAACCTGGAGGGGATCACCCAAGGAGTTCTAGATTATGCACGTTTTGATGATGTTCCTCATGCCTACCAGAGGCATACCGTAGGGGTGCCTAGCCAAATTCACCGCTTGTTGAGGCGGCTAGTACGGGTTGTGACATGTTATCATGAGAACCATGCAGATTACACACCTAGGTTTATTTTATCTGCATATTTTGCGAGACATGATTTCTCAGATGTAACAAAACATACATATATTTTTTGACGTTATGATGCACATAGCTTGCAACATGTATATATATATATATATATATATATATACACACACACACACACACATCTATTTCCCTACATAGATCTTTTACATATGATGATGCTTTTACAAATTATGCAAATGCCTATCTAATACAATGGTAGCCACTATATCAGTTAACGTGTTCATTCATCTAGGAATATGTTGATAAATAATGAAATAAAAATGTCTTTCCAATAAACGAATTCGTAAATACAATCTCAGAATGTACGGATGTCTAACTGAATAATGATTATTGAGTTGTAGAACAACAAGTCATGAATCTAGATTTACAAGCAATGCGTGTATACCGAGGTTGATTGCCTCAATTAATAACTCAATGAAAGTGATATATTCAACAACATTGTTTGTAGTTCATCCTAGACAAATACCTTGCAGTTCTATCAACTCACCAACAGGATTATAATCTACCCAGGCTGCCGAAGACAAATTCCTGATACTGCGGGAAGCACCATTCGCCAAACCGACATAAGGGGTAATAGACATCTGCACAATAAGAAAGACCCAATAAGCAGGAAAATGCTCACAAAGCACACCAAACCAAAAACATGTACAAAAATGAAAAAAACACCTATGTACACCTGTTATGCATGAATGACTTAGGCATAATATTTTTTGAGATATAACCCATTTTTGGGCTGTTCAAGAGGATGACCTTCGTAGTCAATTAACTCATAGGCCCCATTTTGCAATACATGTTTAGCGATGTATGGCCCATGCCACATAGGTTGAAATTTTCTTGCCCCCAGCTTATCATGAGCTTGGTCATACAGGAGGACGAGATCTCCTTCAACGAAGGAACGAGGAGAAACTGATTGGTCAAAATGAGCTTTGACTCGCTTCTTTTGTGCTTCGATGACCAAAGCGGCTAAGTGACGAGTTTCATCCAACCTCTCTAAGTAAAGGAAACACTCTTCTTTTGGCGAAGTGTTTGGAAGTAATTCCATAGCTAACTTGAGCGAAGGTATTTCACACTCAATCGGGAGAGTAGCTTCCAGACTGTAAACCAACTAAAACGGGGTTAATCTGGTCGCACTCTTCACTGAGGTTCGGTATGCCCAAAGAGCCGAAAATAACATGAGATTCTAGTTTGATTTGTGGATCCCAATTGTATGCTGAAGCATTGTGACAAGAACTTTGTTCATAGCTTCAACCTGGCCATTGGCTTGAGGGTAGTAAGGCGTTGAGATGTTGTGACGCAGAACCAACTTGGAAGTCAACTCCGCCACCATATAATGCCGAAAATGGGAACCATGACCGGTAACGATGGCTTGAGGGACACCAAACCTAGCAATAATATGATTGAATATGAACTGAGTAGATGTCTTACCGTCAGCGACAAATGTAGGCATTGCTTCAGCCCATTTGGAAGTAGTCCACGGCTACGATGATATAAGCATGCCCCCCGGCCGAGTGAGGGTTACACGTCATAAAATTGATGCCCCATTTGGTAAAGGGACCAATGGTAATGACAGGGTGAAGAGGAATGGGTGGCACACACATCTTGTGTTGATAAATTTGGCAATCATGGCATTTACGAACTGCGACAATAGAATATTTGAAAATAGAAGGCCAAAAATAACCAGCACGAAGTATATTTTGTGCTGTAGCATAACCAGACATGTGACCACCACAGGCACCACCGTGACAATCATTCAATACTTTCTCAGCTTCCTCGAGGGTCAAACATCGGCGAAGTACAGAATCAACTCCAACACGATAGAGCGTATCTCCAACTATATGATAAGGTTGCGAGTGATGCCAGATACGACGGTGGGAATCCTTTGTCAACTCAGATCGGAACGTGGAAGTATGGAGATAGACGATGATATCACCGTACCACGGGTCGAGGGTGCTAATCAAGAAAAGTGTATCGTCTGAAATATGGTCCTCAGAATGAGACGGAGCGGAGTCGGAAGGGAGGGAGAAAATTAAATCAGCGAAAACCAGTGATTTCTTAGATTTGGCAGCAGTAAATTCCAATTCAAACTCTTGAAGGATAATGATCCATTTGGAGTATTTCCCCCCAAAAAATTTCGATACAAAATATAGGTCATGGGTTGCAATCAGAAATCACAGTCACCGTACACAAAAGGATATAATGACAAAAGTGCTGAACAACCTGGACCCAAGTTAGTGCTAACTTCTTGACATGAACATAATGCATTTCAGGATCAAGAAGATTACGAGACAAGTAATAAATAACATGCTCATGACTGTCATCATCATCTTGGACCAAAACCATGGAAATTGTACTAAAAGTGGCAGCCAAATGTAGGGAAAAATCATAGTGATAATCTAGAGGATGTAATAAAGGAGCATTGACCAACAACGTCTTGAGTGCATCAAAATATTGTTGAGCAATCTCATCCCAATGGAAAGGGACATCGTGTTTAAGAAATCGCGTGTATCCTTTAGCTACTTCCGCATAGTTCGGTATAAAACGACGTAGAAAATTTGCCTTACCTTGCAGACTCTGCAACTGATGTAATGAGGATGGAGAGGGGAGATTGACAATAGCCTCAACCTTGAGTGGATCGAGGTGAATTCTGTCTTTCGACACGATAAACCCTAAAAGTCTACCAACATCAACGTAGAAGACACATTTATGCCGATTAAGCCGAATGTTATAGTGTCGACAACGAAGAAAGATCTGACAAAGATGATTCGGATGGTCCCTACGCTTAGCTAAATGAGCCGAAAGATCATCCAGGTAATGTTGAACGATGTGACGAATGTCATGAAAAGCGTAGGACATTGCTCGCTGGAAAGTGGCCCCGACATTCTTTAAGACAAAAGGTAGTTTCTTATATGCGATGGTACCCCAAGGAAAGATAAAAGCCATATTCTGCTGATAAGCCAGGAGAATGTTAATCTAATTATATCTAGAAAAGCCGTCCATAAGGGAAAATATCTCACTCCTAGCACAATCGTCAATGATCTGATCGATGAAGGGAGTAGGATAATTATCCTTAGGATAGGCCCGATTAATATCACGATAATCAACACAGACACAGATAGTTCCATGTTTCTTATCGACAGGAACAATGCTCGAAACCCAATCTGTCAAGGGAATTGGATAAATGAAACCAGCTTTGAGAAGTTTTTCAACTTCACCTTTAATGGCTGCAAACTTTCTAGGGTGCACCGGACGAAGACGCTGGCGAATAGGCTTCAAACCAGGATAAGTAGGGATTTCACGCACCACTATATTAGGATCAATGCCGAGATTTCTTCGTAGGACCAAGTGAAGACATCACGGAATTCATGGAAAAGGCTAGTATAAACTTGGACTTCATCTGAAGAACAAGTGACTACCACATGGATGTTCTCGACGATTCCCGGCTTCACAGAAATGTCAATAGGCATTGATTGTGTGATATTGCTCAAGTTACCTTCTGTAAAGACTTCATGTGTTAGGATTGGTGTTTTAAGCAGAGGAGAAGGAGCTTGAGACACAAAAATGCTCAAGACATGTAGACATAGCCCAAGGCCAGGCATAAACGAAGAACGATGATGACCATCGTCCCATGGAAAGTCTTCGAGGGACATGATTTCCACGATAGCTTCATCAGAAGGAAACATTTCTTTCAAAGGATCAGGGGAATCTGAATCACCAAGCCAGGGGGATTGAGAATATACGTCAAGAGACAAGCTCAAAGGAGCATCATCAGATGATGAAGTATCGGATGCAGCAATGAGTTCACAATAATCGATTTCAATCAGACTCAAAGGCATTGAATCACCAAATGAATTGAATTGTTCAGGCGAAGAAATAATCCATGGGTCATCAGACCGAGAGATCATATGAACTTGAAAAGTTGTAGGTGGTGGAAGGGGAAAAATACCCATGAGGTCTGGATCCTTGAAGAGACTCGACCCGATGCTCTCGAAGGGAGTTGGGATATTATCCACATATGGAACGTTTTTCTCAGAAGAAGAGGTGAAGAATGACAATTGATCGATAGTAACAATTTTTCCCTCGTGTGGAATTTTCAAAACACGGAAGAGGGTGGACAAAATGCAAAGCATAGTGTGAGTCCAACTGCGACCGAGTAGAAGATTGTAATTGAGTTTAGCGTCAACTACTTCTACTTCAACATTGACTGTCTTCCCTTTTAAGGTAATCGGTAAACTTGCGAGAACACCTAAAGGTTTAGATTCCCTTCCATCAAATGCTTCAAGGGCATTCAGTGAGGAATTCAGGGCCAGAGAGCCGATGACCTTCCAACATGAAGCAGACATGACACAGGTCGAGGCACCTTCGTCCACAATGGCTCGATGAATGTTGAGACCATTAATAACGACTTGTATAATAAGCGCAATCTGGTGCGGAAGTCGTGGGACGAAATTCTCTAGATCAAAAGCGAGAAGGCTAGTATCAGCAGGATCAACCCCGCCAATCACAGATAATAAAGCTTTCTGTTGAGAGGGACAACTTTGAAGTACTTCTAAAGCGAACATCGTGGACGACGCCTGTGCCAAATATTCAACAATACTGTAATGTTGAGCAGCACAGGTGTTGGGATTATAAGAAGACTTCCGGAGAACACCTTTGGAAGGTGGTTGCACAATGGGTTCAACACTGGGCCTTTCAATCTCTAGAGGGCTGGAAATAGGTGGGGGAGGAGGACCATCAATGATCTCCTTCCCTGTTTCCTGACGCGATCCAGTATAATATTTCAATCGAGTAGTGATGGAAACGGATGCAGAACCATTCATCATGAACACTTGAGAACCAAATGGAGCAGACGATTGAGGCTGCTCGACCATTTGGGTCTGTTGAGACAGAAATGGTTCTTTAAGAACAACAGGAGTACCCTGAGTGCCCTTGAGCAATCGAATCACTTCGGACCATCGAGGATAGTCCTTGGATACTTTAGACATGGATACTTCGGCTTACGCTGTGAACCATCATCAGCACAAGGTTTGGACGAATATGGTTTCGGGGCATCGGCCTTAGGTTTTCCTTTACCCTTCTTTTTTACTTTAGAAGTCTTATCTGTAGGATTGGCCTGAAAAACATTGACCTCCGAGATTTTAACAGGATTTGGACTAGACTGAGGAGAAATATCATTGGAATAATTAGATTTTTTCTTCCTAGGGTTGGAAGAAGAAGACTTACGCGAAGTCTGAGAAACAAAACCAATAATACTGTCGACGGATGGGCTTGCCGGTGCGTTAGAAGTTCCGGGTCGAGGGGCACCAGTCAAAATAGCATATAATATGCTTGATTGAGAGTACATGAGATCAAGGTACTGGGCACGAGCAATGACTTGTTCCTCGGTTACACATGCCCCCATGGCTATGTCTTTCACAATCTGATTGATAAAGCAGGTAGTGAACCAATGAGTAAGAAGCTAACCAGGAATTTCAAATTTGATCAAGCGAAGACGATGTCTACATTCATGAATATGGTCCGAGATATGAGTACCCCAGTCCTGTTTCAAAGAGGTAAGGAGATGCATCCCGGCTTCATAACGAACCAGTAACTGAAAATCAGTAAGGAACGCCATGGTGAGAGAGTTGAAATATTGAAAGATACCACGAGAAAGCTCGATATATCACTTAGCAACAGAACCAGTAAGAGTCCGTTGGAAAAGACGAAGCCGAATAGAATCTTCAACCCAAGAGTTAGAAGAACACCACAAATGGTAAGTCATAACATGTGCTTGGGGGTCTTCTCCGGACTTTCCCTCAAATTTGGGACAATCACCAGGAATCTTAGCTGGAATCGGAGGCCAATAAGGATTATGAATAATAGGATAATTCGTTAACTTTGACACATCCGGTAACTCCAATGTAGCGAGAAATGGTAATTGAGGGTTAAAAGGCATAAAAGGTCCTTGATAAGAACCCGAACTTGCATTCCATCCTGTTTGAGAAAAATCTGCCCCCATGGGTTCTGTCAAGAAGGATTCAGACGATATGGGGGATAAGCCGAATAATTATGTTGATACTGAGGATACTGATTCTGAGTATACCATCAAGGTCCTTGTTGAATATTTTGCAGTGGAATGTAAGTATGGCCTTGCAGTTGATTATATGGCAACTGAGATTGAGGGTGATAAGTAAAACCTTGAGGCACACTATATACTAGTCGATACTGACCACGAGGATAATAAACACCTTGGGGTTGAAATAGTTGTTGATAAGTGGGGCCCTGTTGAGCTGAATAAATAGGGTAAACCGACTGTTAAGCAGACTGAACAGGATGCTGAAAGGTAGGACCCTGCGGTGAAGCAGAGTAAAATTGCTGTTGAGCAGATTGAGCAGGCTGTTGGACCGGTTGAGCAGGTTTCCCCTGAGAAGTAGGTTGGCCTGGATGCTGAAAGCCACCAGGTTTCCCTTGCTGAGCAGGTTGTCCTAACGGTTGCGATGAACCAGGTTTTCCCAGAGGAGGACCAGAGGGTTTTCCTTGTTGCCCAACATTCAGACCAATATGAGTATATGATCTCGGTTGTTGTACAAAAGGTTTTCCTTGCGACGAATAGCTTTCCCCCCCAAGACCATAAGAAGGTCTTGGTTGATATAAAGGTTGACCAGAAGGCCCTTAGGGTCGCCCTTGTTGGACCATAGGCTGACCTTGTGAAGGTTGGCCTTGTGGACCGTAAGGTTTTCCCTGAGGATCAAATGTAAGCCCTAACTGAATCGAAGGTTGTCCCTGCAAGGGTTGTCCTTGTGGGCCAAGAAGTTGCACTTGATAAGTCATTCCAATTTCAGGAACGATTTCATAAGGGTCATAAATTGGAACACCACGCTCATCATTATGATGGGGAGTAGGAAACACATAGATGGGGGTACCGACAGCATCATAGTGATGAGGAGTAATAATAAACAGGATTACCATATTCGTCATAATGGTGTGGCGAATTAACATGAGCATGAGGCTATTGAGAAACCTGAGAGCTATGTTGATGAATAGCCAATAGATACTCTTCAAAGTGAGGCCACCAGGTATCTCAGTCGAGCTTGCTAGTGACTGTGTGACCGGCGCATACACAGCCGCACAGACAGTAGGTTGAACTAGGACAGGTGTAACTGAAAGCGACGAAGCAGGTGTCGTCAGTGACAGTCCTAATGATGGAAGGAATAGACTCCTGGACGGAGTAGATGCTGCCATGGATGCAACACCAACAATAATCTGACCCAAAGACATATATCTGGCTGGAAGTGACACCGATGGTGAAGATTGAGCAGACACATGAGAGGTGTTTTCAAGAAAAAGTTGATACTCTTCTATACAAACAGGAATTCCATCACTGCCAATAGGACTTGATGTGTCCATGTCTGAATCGTCCGTAAGATCTTCGAAAATACTACAGGGACTAGGAGGTATAACAACAACTAAAAATGGTGATCCCGACGTAAGAGGAGGGAATTCCTCCTCATCCCCAAAACCAGACCAAGCACCTGAAGGAGGCCAATTGAACTCAACTGGCTCATCAGCGGGAGATCAGGTAGCAAGGGGTAAGATCGATGGGAGAATAGGCTGCTGAAGCTCGGCAGATTTAAAATGAACTGTTCGGTAAAGGACTACCTCTAGAAGGGAGCGAGGACAAAGAAACTGGTGGTTCCACCACCGTGACTGTTTCACAACAAGAAGGAAAAAAAGAGATCCGAGCAAAGACTCAAAAAACCAAGGCAAACAAAAAAAATCCAAGTAATGAAACTGTATAAAGGGCGTGTGATCGTGGGTAGTTTATTTTACGACACTGAAACCAAACTTTGCTGTTTCATGTTTTAAGAGTCAAGAAACAGGCAAAATATGACTCTAGTCACTTTAAATTTTGAACGAGCGCGAAAGGAAAAGTGGTCGATGATATTTTCAAATTTAAGGAGTTAGTAAAGATAAAAAATGACTGCTCAGGTAATCTAAGCAAGAGGGTATGCCAAGTTTCCGTGAACTGCCATATACACCTTGGTGATCAAATGAAAGAGAAATGACCAAGGATTTGACGTACGTGCAGGTAGTCTCCCCTAATGCTGTGTTCGATGTATCACGGTTACAGGGTGGCAAACTCGGCTTCCTATGGATAAAAGGATTGCAACCTAGAGGGGTCTCCCTTTATATACTCGACGGTACAGGGAGCACAAGTCCGTACTAGTGTTGTCTGGAGCCCGTTGGCGAAAGACAACTACTAGGTTTTAAGATGCCGGAACACGTCTCTAACTTAGACCACTAGAATATTTCGTTAGGTTCCAATGTTGCCTTAGGTTAATAGAAATAAATTTTAACATTGATCTTGGATTAGGTTTCAATTTCCAGGCCTTAACGTATGTCAGATCTGAAATCTTCCTAAATGCAAAACTACATGCAGAAGGATACCGTTTTCAATCAATGAAAGCTATCTACGAGAAGGAAAGAAAACTTTCAAGTAGTAGAAAATAATGAAATCATGAGAAAACATTCAGTAATGCATCTAATGCAATCTGTGGAAAACAAAACTCTTTCCTAGCCTATACAATGCAAATTAAGCGAAGGAAAGTTTCATTTTCAATGCAAAAAGAATGTAATATTTTTTGTTTTTTCAATGCAATAGAGAAAAAAATGCACTAAATGATATGAAAAACAAAACTAAACACTAGCTTGAGAGAGCGAATGAAAAATTTGAAACGAAATGACTCCTCCAACATAAAACAAACACAACAATAATCAAACCAATGATACAAACTTTTCAAATCAAAGAGAAATCACGAAAATGAGCCATACAAGCAATGTAATCGCGGTTCGGCGTAAGAGGAAGAAAAATCAAAACGAGAAAGGCAATGATCATTCAACCAATGAATGTACTCAACAGGATCAACGAGACCAAGAGCAATTAGACAAGGAACGAATTCGATAGCTTATCAAGAAACTCGATCTCCAAATAGAAGGCTCAGTGCACCAAGGCACTCAAAAACCCTAATACCTCAAGCTACACTGATGATAAATGGACAAACAACTGAGGAAAACAAGCCTCGAGCAATCAAAGACATTCAAAAACACTTCAATTACTCTTAAGAAGAACCCAGAAACAAAGACAACTGACCAAAAACTCATGAAAAGCTCACACCCAAAAACTCACAGGGGTCGGCGCGACTGTGAAGTGATATTCAGCGCCAAACAGGCGATGGCGCGAGTGGTAGAAAAGAAACATGCGTGAATCGGTGCGACTGTTCAGGGAAAAACCGCGCCAAGCCAGTTAAACAAGGAAAAAGGGAAAAACTCAACAGAGCAGAGGTCAATCTTAACACTCTGGGGTTGAAAAACGGTTTGAATCACAATTAAAGAACCAGAAAAGTAAACAACAAGACCAAAACCTAAAAAATGACCCAACAAGATCAAAGACAAACTCACACCGATCCCCAGTATGGTCGCCAACTTTTTATGTAGTTAAATCCTCTCTGCGGACACAGACGAGCCCTCTAGCCCTAAGGTGGGTCTAGTAACAAGGAATCATGCTAGAGTGTAGGTTCCTAGACATTTGAATGAACGAGGATGTGATAAAATCACCTACCCATGGTCCAAAGCTGTCTTTGACACTCGTAATGATGATGAGAACTTACCGCTCCTGATCGAAGGCAAGTCACAACCCTTCCGCTTATCACGTTTGGACACCTGCACATAGATCAGAAAACGATAACCACATACCACATATTAATTTCATCCAAAAACTACTAATCATTCAGATAAGACTAGCATATTGCATTTGATAAAGACAAAACACAAGACAAGAACTAGAAAATAGTCACTTATATTAATAGGTAGAAAGAAGAGATACAACCATGCTCTCACGTTGCGGTCTCCTCCAACGGGGCTCGGGTGAAGCACGTCTCAAAGCTCGCCGGGGAATTCAGACGGGATAAGGGACCTCTCGATGGATTTCTCCTTGTTCTACCTTCTCAATAACTCAGTTATTCAACTATAATGTGCTCAGCTCTTCAGCTGTATAATTCTTTTCGTTCAGCTACAACTTAGTCTCCAAGTTCAGCTAGTTTTCATAAAGGGAGAAGGCTTGTTTATATAGAGGCAAAGGAGTAGGTTGGGATCCCTACAAAGGTGGAAGGGAGGCCTGTCCTTTAGGAGTGTTCCAAGGGAGGTGGAAACTACTAATTCAAAGGAGGAGGCACGGGTTACCTACCAACCACTCCCAATGACTCATCCCGAGGTGGTTGGAATCTGGAACCTTGTCTCTCTATTCTTTTTTAAAAATTCATAAATAGCCTCGGCGTGGGCATTACACTGACAGAGCGCTGCATGGCCCTAGTGTTAATCTTCTGCCCCGGGGCGCGAGGGCGGTAATCGGGCTACTCGCCAAGGAAAAAAATAGGTTTTTTACTACTCGCTCATGAAATTCCAACAAGAAGAATTTTATCTCTATCAAAAGGGATGAAATGATGTTATTTGTAAGGCATGACACTATTCAGAAGTCATAGAAATGACCCTCCAATATGCAGGATGGGGATTGCAGGGACAGTGAAAAAATGTTATGTAACACCTTACTTAAATCTTTCAAGATGACTTATTATAAAGAGAGCAAAAAATTGGTTGGGTCATCAAACTTTAGTGCATGGAAGAAGAGGACATATTTGAATTTAATTGAAGATGAATTTATGGATTACATCGAAGGATCTACAATTCAACAATAAAAATAAGATGCCCCAACTCATGCCAAGTACATGAAAGGAGAAATCAAAGCCCAGATGATTCTCATAGAATCCATTAAGGACTCACTCATTCCCTATGTATCAAAACTAAAGTATACAAAAGAAATACATGAGAAACTAGTGGAGCTATTATCTATGAGTACTACAGGAGAAGAAATATCTATGAGACAAGAACTATACAAAATGAAATTGTCAAGAGAAGAAGGAATCACTTCATAATTTATGAGGACTTCTGAAATAAGAGACCAACTAGAGGAATTGGGAGAAGTAATGTCTGATACTGAGATGACTATAGTGGTGTTCATTAATGCTCTACCGGAAGAATGGGGAAACTTCACTTCAAGTTTATATGGAAGAAAGGAACATCATTCCATGATTTATGGTTTCTATGTAAAATAGAGGAAACAAGATTAAACTTGGTGTCGAGGCGGGGGAGATCGAAGTGATGTGAATCGTTTTGTAGCCATATCCAGGAAGAAAGGAAGGTTCATAAAATTTGGTCCTCAGAATAAAAGAATAAATATGGAAAAAGTACGATGCTTTGGATGTAATGAAATTGGGAATTATAAAAAGAGATTGTCCTAAATCTGGAAAGTAAAAGAGGAAAAAGGAATAAGCCCATGTCACAGATGAAAGGGTAGAGCCTGATGTTAAGAAATCTAAGAAAGAAGAAGCGAAAGGTATCTATTATGATTGAGATCATCTTCTCTTTAAGTGATTTATGATGGTTGTAAAATATTATGATAGGAAGCAATGTATATTAATAGCATCATGTTAAAAACATGGTAGGAGCTCTTGGTGAAACAACTCCTGGAAAACCTCGCTAATAACAATATTGATGGAAGGCAGTTATCAAAATCAACGATCATCATGGAAACTGGTGCTGACATTTTCTAATGGATTTCTCTAGTGATTCACTGATTAGAAAGAAAGTAGAAAGGTTTAATCAAGAATTATATGCTACAAAATTCTGGGATGTGATGACATATTGATGAAGCATGTCAAGGGAATTAAGTTCTTCATTCTAGTAAAATTACTACAGGATGACTCAAAGGAAAAAGGTATGAGGTATATATATATTTACATGATAACACTGGATGTTGTGAAGTCATGTCATATGGTTGGAGGTAATGGAATTCTATATATAGAAGTATGATCTATAGAGGAGGATCTCTCACGATGCACTAACAGATGAAATCAACATAATATATCCTCATATAGAATATGAGGTGGTTGTATATGAACAAGGAACTAGAAATTGGAAGTTCTTGGGAATGAAGTTGTGTAGAATGGAAGAGATCATGACGTGCAACCGTGTTAAGAGGAAGTTATCATCCGAAAGCCAAGAAGATGTGACTAGAATATCTCGTGGTAGGATATGTAGACTCTGATAGAATTCTAGTAAATAAGAATACCCTTAACAATCCATATCGTTAGGAAACGTGTCAATCCGAATAGGGGATGTTGATTCCTACATGAAGATGTCATGGTGAAATATCATCACTAAGGTAACTTTTGATTTGAAAGTTCATATGTATATTTTTATCTGGATGAATTTATGCAGGGCTTCTAATCATGTGAAAGGATGTAAGATCCTTGGACATGGTTCAAAAGAAAGCATCATGGCATAAAAGGTGGACTAGATAATGAAGTCTAATGAATCAATTTCCGATAGCTGACATGACTCGTGGATGAAGGTGATGGATGATCTATGCCCTATGAAGCCAAAGGTTGAAGATTCCTTACTATCGAAATCCATGACAATGAGGGGAGGAATTCTTCATGAGTAGCTGGGTGTTTCACCATTGCTGCTATAGGTCCCTGGTTGAGAGGGAGCCTGGTGATAAGTTTCTTGCTTGGAAGAAACTTGAAGCATGTCCTTCCTAAGTTAAGAGGGAGTGACATATATGATTCTCTAATACATGTGTTATGCACTTGACTAGGACTAACAACTGTAAGTCTCAGTGTAGGCCATGTGGAGAGAATGGATAGAAACATCATTTTGGTCTTCACTTAGGAAGACAGAATGGAGGATGGGTAATCACTTGGCATTCTATACTCTTTGAGAATGTGATAGGGAATTCAAGATAAGAATAGTCGGGGACCGATGTTCTTTGAGGGCTAGCTACCCAAGAGAAGAATAGTCCAAGAAGGTCATACTTTGGGAACACCTGGGTGGAGTATGTACCTTAGAGAGACAATGACTATGGTTTCTATAAGTCATGTGTCTCGCCAACATTGTAGCCCATTGTCTCATTGAGATATGGGGTTTTCAGTCAAGGCCTTTCACTAGGAAAATGTTGGTTAATATGATGCTATACAAATGAAATTACAAATATGATTCTTCTTATGAGATTCTTAAGTTTGAAAGTGACCATGTACCTATATGAATACCTCCCCAGTTTAGAGGAAGTGTTGAAAAGTGTAACTAGGATCGGTCTTCATATTGACTATGTAATTATGTATTTATGTAAAGAAGAAGACAAAGATAATATAATGTATTTTTGTTATGATTTCTTCATGGGTTTCATGAGCAAGATTTTTATTATAGGTCAATAGAATTTTCTTGATGTCTATTAGGATTTGTCTTCTGGTTATAAGTGTAATTAAGAGTCATGTATATGAAGTGTCTAGTCTGAAAAATGTAGAAATTATATGCAGATGCATGTATATATCTGCATTCTCTCTAATCTAACAATATTTATCCACAACACAAAAATCCTTCCACCTGTTAATATTTATGAACAAAATCAATCGCAAACACATGAAGCAATAAAAATCGCATATAACACAATTAGACAATGGGAAATCCCTAAGCCTTAAGCCGAAAACCCAACTATCATATATTATGTATATCAATGGAATCATGTAATAATATCATACAAAGCTTAGTACATCAAGCTCTCAGTACAATCAACAATCATTACACACTGTCATGCAGAAATTTGCATCTCCATGCACCAATTTCTTGCCTCCTGACAGCCTACCTCTACTGCGCAATCCCTACTGAAGAAGACCCGTGAATGAATTCGAATCTACCTTGTCTTGACTACGCAATCCTCAATGGCAACTCCAATGTGTCTGTGATGCAATCAATGCATCACCAGGTAGTCACAACGGACAGCCCCATCTTGCCCTTCCATCTATCTCTCCACCGGGTCTCCATTGGAACCGAAATGTATGCAATAACTGCTGTATTTGTTCAGTTGATTAATGAGTTATTATTTGTGAATTAATTAACTAATTAATTCACTCCACTCTCACTAGTGTATCATTCAGTTAGACTAGATACAACTAGCTCAACTGAGTTTAACTCCATTAACTGAGTTAAACTGAATAACAACTCCATGAACTACTCTTCCAACTCTGTCATAAATTTTCCATTTCAGTTCTAACTGAGTCCTCCATGCATGAACCACCAATAAACCTTAGGAATTGCGTAATTCCTTCAGCCCACTTATTTGACAAATCTGTACACTGAAATTAAGTGCTCCAAGATAATAAGTTGTTGTTTATTGTCGGATTATTATTAAGAACTAATAATAATCGACACTTATATTTTTAGATCGACGATCTATAAATATACTTTGCCTGATATTCTAAAAATATAACTTCATCTATTTTTCCAACTTGACCAACCATCCACAAATAACATCTTGCAACTTCTGAAATATGATCACCATGTCTAAAAATAGACATAGTCTAAAAATAAACTTGCACCTAAAAATAGCCTACGAGCCCACTTAGTGAAGGCAACTCATTTTCACTAAGCTCATCATATTGTTCAATCTCAACACTCCCTCTCAACAAGATAGGGATTATCCTTCACCCCGATCCTGCCTCTATGGTATTCGAATTTGCTCCTGGTGAGCGCCTTTGTCAGAATATTTGCATCCTGATCTTCCGTAGGAATGTACTGAAGCAACATGATCTTCCGCTGCACACAATCTCTGATATGATGATACTATATATCAATATGTTTAGATCTATCATGAAAAACATGATTAATCGAGAGTTTATTGCAACTCTAATTATCACAATGTATCACTGTAGGATCTAAATGTGAACCGAACAAACCAACCAGGATCTTCCTCATCCAGATAGCCTCACATGCAGCTTGACTTGCTGCCATGTATTATGCTTCTGCTGAACTGAGTGCCACGGATATTTGTTTCCTCCTGTACCAAGAAACTTCCATAGATATGATACTGAAAATCTTTCCTGATGTGCTCTTTCTGTCTGTTGGGCTACCTACACAATCTGCATCCATGAAGCCATGCAACTTCACCTCATCCGTCTGTCTGTACCATAAGCCATACTCAGATGTGCCCCTGAGATACCTCAGGACATGCTTGCCTGCCTTCCAAAAGAGCTTGGTAGGCTTAACCATCGCTTGCGAAAGCTAGTTCACCGCATATCATATGTCTGGTCTTGTATTAACTAAATACATGAGCGAACCCACCAACTATTGATAAACAGTGGCATCCACTACCTCTGCCGATGAAGCATCCTCTTTCCTCAAATTTCTTGGAAGAGGAGTGTCGATAGGCTTGCAGCCTTGCATGTGAAACTTCTCTAGTATCTCTTGGGCATACTTGCCTTGAGACACAAATAGTTCACCTTCCCGCTGCCATATTTCCAATCCAAGGAAATAATGAAGGAGGCCCAAATTTTTCATCTCAAACTCCTTTGCAAGATCTGCCTTTCATGAGTGTATCAACTGCTCATCACCCGTTAGTATTAAATCATCAACATAAAGAAAAATGATTAAAAGCTTACCCTCCACCACAATTTGGTACAGGTTTGCATTCACCTCACTCTTGGTGAAGCCAAGTTCAGTGAAATAGCTGTCGATCTGTGTGTACCAAGCATGAGGTGCTTGCTTCAGCCCATACAATGCTCTTTTGAGCCTGCACACATGCGACTCACTGCTGAAGATATAAAATCCTTCAAGCTGCTCAATGTACACCTCTTCCTCAATGATCCCATTAAGGAACGCAGTCTTCACATCCATCTGATGAATGTGCCAACCCATCTGCGCTGAGAGAGCAAGGATGGTCCTTATGGAAGAATACCATGCGGCATGTGCAAAGGTTTCTTCATAATCAATCCCTTCGATCTGTGAGAAGCCCCGGGAAAAAAATCTTTCCTTATACTTCTCGACGCTCCCATCAGCAGCTTGCTTTACCTTGTAAATCCATCTTGATCCTACAACTGATTTACCCACCGGCCTTGGAAAAATTTCCCAAGCACTGTTTCTGATAATGGAGTCATACTCCTGCACCATGGCATCTACCCATGTGGTCTCCTGTACTGCTTCTTCAAATGAAGATGGCTCTGTCATGATACACTTGCAAATAAGAGCCATGTATCTAGTAAAATGGTCAGGTGACTGTCTTTGTCTGCACTGTGATGTAGGGACTCCTACATTCTGTGCCGCATCAAGATTTAGTCTCTCAGCTTCTATGGTATGCTTTCTGCCTTGTCTGATGTTTGGTTCTGCATGAGTGGACTCCTCCACTCCATGAATCTCCTCCTATGGCTGATCTACATCTAGAGGCTCATCTTTGGGAACAAGAAGTTCCTCCTCTGCATGCAAGTCTAGCTCCCTCTCAAGAATAGCTCGTGCAGCACCCATGATCGTTCTATTCTTCCTCTCTGCGACCCCATTCTGTTGTGGGTTATGAGGCACTATGAGTTCTCTTTGAATTCCTTCTTTGCTACATAAGTCTTTGAATTCACCCGAGATGTATTCACCAACATTATCGCTCCATAGAGCTTTCACTTGCTTCCCCGACTCCTTCTCCACCAATGCTTTAAACTCACATAACTTTGAGAATGTTTCACTCTTATTCTACATGAAGAATATCCAGCATCTACGAGAATATTCATCAACAAATATAACGTAATACCTGTTTTTTGCTGTTGAAGCAACCGAGAAAGGTCCACACACGTCTGTGTGAATTCTCTCTAGGATCACCGAAGCACGGTTCTCCTTCTCATGAAAGGTGGTCTTCACAAACTTACCCATAGTACATCCCTTGCACTGATATGACTGCGCAAGATTACCCTTGGGAATTCTAGTAAAAATCTGCTACAAAATCTTCAAGGTGCCATGGTGAAGATTGCCCAATCTCCTGTGCCATAATTTTCCCTCATCCTGGCTCACCACTTCTTCTACCTTGCCCACCATTGCAGCACAGCCATCCACCTCCAACTTGTAGAGATTCTTAACTTGAATCCCTATCCTCTTGGTTTGACCCATTGTTTTATGTCGCAGGAAAGCTTTTCCATTGCTAAAAACAACGTCATAACCTTTGTCTTCCAACATTGCGACCGAGACCAAGTTCTTCTTCAGACCTGGAACATGCATAACATATTTCAATAGAAATGGATTACCTGACTCCTTCTCAAAGGTAATGGTCCCAATGCCAGTCGCACTATATCGACCATCGTCACCCATCTCAATATGCATTTGAAGGTCCTTCTCCTCCAAGTCACTAAACAACTCCTTGTCTCCCATCATATGGAAAGATGCACCACTATCAAGATACCACACCAATCCCATATAGCTTGAAACCAAGCATGAAATAAAAAAGAAATCAAGTTTAAATTGCGAGGCTAAGGCCTCTCCAACTGCAGCTTCAGCAACCTTCTTATTCTTCTTCTTCTGTGGGAAGTTAGTTGCAAAATGCCCATGTTCATGATAGTGAAAACACTTCATCTTGGACAAATCCTTCTTCTTTCCTTTAGCTTCAAATTTTGAAGGAAATTTATTCCCCTTCCCTTTCCTTGCTTTGGCAGTCAAAGCACAATTCTCTTCATCTTAATTCTTCAATGAAGAGCCATCCCTGGTACTTCGCCTTATCTCCTCCTGCACAAGATCCAACCAAAGTCGCTCCCATCCCGACAGTTTCTCCTGTCCATTGACAAAGTCTTCGTAGCTATGACAACTCTTCGGAAGCCCAAGGAGAGCCTATCTCACCAAGTCTTCATCATCAACAGTAATCCCCACACTTCCCAGTTCATCCCTACAGTGGAAAAACTTCGTGAGATATTTTGGAATACTGTCGCCCTTCTCCATTTTTATTTTTCTGAGCTTATCTTTCAGCACCAACATCCTCTGGTTGCTACTTCTTTGGAAAAAATCTATCAAATCCTTCAACATTGCAAATGGAGTGGCTTTCCCATGAAGGCTAGACACAATATGGTCCTTCACACCTTCCAACAGAATTCTTCTTGTCTTTGCTATCTTCTTTTACCATGCGTCAAGTAATGCAACATCACTAGATCCCGACTTAGGAACATCGCTATCGATGAACTCCTTCAGTCCATTATACTCTAGCGCCGCCTCCATCCTATCCTTCCAGGCTATGTAATTTGATCTCCCATCAAGTGAATACTGCAATCAAAACCCATTGAAAGACATTTCAATGTATACTCAACTGTCACACTAAGAATTCTATGCAAAAAATTCGAATTGTCCACCAACACAAACTCAGAAATTCTTCACAATTGCAATCTTCAAGAATTAACACTGATCTGATACCATGTAGAAATTATATACAAGATGCATGTATATATCTATATTCTCCTGATCTAACAATATTTATATTCTTTCTAAATACATAATCCTTCCACTGTTAATATTTTGCGGAAATTAAAATCAATTGCAAACACATGAAGCAATAAAAACAATTGCACATAACACAGTTGTTTAACGGGAAATCCTGAGGCTGAAAACCCCAACTATCATATATTATGTATCATGGAGATCATGTAACAATCTCATACAAATCTTAGTACATCAAGCTCTTAGTACAATATAGATTCATTACACACTGTCATGCAGAAATTTGCATCTCTATGCACCAATTTCTTGCCTTCTGATAGCTTGCCTCCACTGCGCAATCCCTGCTGAAGAAGACCCCTGAATGAATTCGAATCTACCTTTCCTTGACTGTGAAATCCTCATTGGCAACTCCAATGTGTGTGTGGTGCAATCAATGCATCACTATAGTCACAACGGATAGTCCATCTTGCCTTTTCACCTATCTCTCCTCTGGGTCTCCACTGGAACTGACATGCACTGTAGTTAACTGCTGTATTGTTCAGTTGATTAGTGAGTTATTATTTGTGAATTAATTAACTAATTAATTCACTCCACTCTCACTTGTGTATCATTCAGTTAGACTAGATACAACTAGCTCAACTGAGTTTAACTCCATTAACTGAGTTAAACTGAATAACAACTCCATGAACTACTCTTCCAACTATGTCATAATTTTGACAATTCAGTTCTAATTGAGTCCTCCATGCATGAACCACCAATAAACCCTAGGAATTGCGTAATTCCATCAGCTCATTGATTTGAAAAATATGTACACTGAAATTAAGTGCTCCAAGATAATAAGTTGTTGTTTATTGTCGAATTATTATTAAGAGCTAATAATAATTGACACTTCTATTTTTAGATTGATGATTTATAAATAGACTTCGCCCAATATTATAAAAATATAATTTCATCCATTTTTCCAACTTGACCAACCATCCACAAATAGCATCCTGCAACTTCTGAAATATGATCACCATGTCCAAAAATAGACTTGCATCTAAAAATAGCCTACAGGCCCACTTAGTGAAGGCGACTCATTTTCACTAAGCTCATCATCTTGTTGAATCTTAACAAAGAATGTGCTCCAAGACCTTATGGAAGAATGACTCATAACAACCCTCATGGAAATCATCATTAACGTTGGAATATATACTCTTCATGCCGACCTATATACTGTGTTAAAGTCAGCCTATATGATGTTTGGATGGTCGTCCTAATAATAGAGAAGGAGCCTCTATATATACTCCTATCTACGGCTCATTTGGGACAAGGATTTTTGGACTGATCTGAAGTGAGAAAGAAGTTTGCGGATAGCTCTGAAATTAAAGTGTGGATAAGCAAGAAGACACTTCAGACAAGTGTAGAGTTAAGGACAAGGTTAAATATGATATATCTACATATTTGGATCAGGGTGAAGCAAATGCGGACATAATACAACATTCTGGAATATATGCGAGTTAAAGACAATGAAGTGTGGATATGTGTTTGGGTACTATATGGTGAATGTAAATTGCTCTGAAGTATGTGGCTAAGTGTTGGACTGTCTCTAGATCACAGTGTCAGAAATTAAGGAAGGTAAATTCATGATTTACCTTCCTAATCTACAATACGTCAAGGAGAGATAACATATCTCAAGTGAAGTAACCTCAATGTAATGTGAAGTGAAGGGTCCCGAGTGACCAAGTCTAATATCTGAATAGAAAGAAGTTTGTGGAAAGGCACTACTATAGAGCATCAAGAAAGATAATTTTTTATAGTACTAAAGACAAATATGATTAGGCAAGAAAGGAGTGTTTTAGAAACCGAGACAAAATCAAGAAAGCTAGTCTTAGAGATCGAGTTCTCTAGTATTGGTGCAGGACAGTGCAGGTTGGTGCAGAAAAGAAGGATCAGCGTTGGAGGTCGACAAAGAAGCAGTGACAAGGTCTTGGAAAGATACATAGATCAAGGGTCTAAGTCTTGGTCATGGTACTTTTCATTTGAAAATCTATAAGAAAAATTTCTCGTGGGTTTTCCTCTGTAGGAGGGAGAGGTTTTTTCCCTAGCTCGAACAACCTAACTTTGTGTCTCTTGTATTTTGTTAATTGACTTGATGAAATACTAAATAAGCTAAGAATAGAAGACCTAAGTAAATCAAGTAAGCTCACAATTAATTATCAAGAATATAATTTTAATTAATTACTAGACCTCCAAATTCTCAACAAGGACCATTGGGGGTAGGCATCCAATAAGCCGCCATTGTCACAATACATTTTGAAACATAGATGTTTACTTTTTAGGGAGCTTCAAATCCATCTATCCACCCATCGAACGAATACCCGAGCATTACCAGAGACCCGTTTTAGAGGGGGTTAATCTTAGGCCCAGTGCATGAGGTGCTTTTTGGGGCTACCTGACCCATATAGTGCTTGGTACTGATAGCTAATTACCAAGAAGCTCAAGACTTGAATGCTCACATGGGATGATGGTACTTTAGTGGCCAAAACTAGGGCATCCTTCCCTACAGGTGACGGTGTAGGAAGCACTTGATCCTCATACCATCTTAGTCTATTCTATGGTTGTTTGAAGGCGTTTCCAGTTCTTTCAGGATGTTAGCCCCAGTACCCACTAGAATATATCCTCGCAAGTCCAATTACATTGAGAGTGTAAGGATGAGTAGGTCTATATAGGCTTTTGGTATCATACAAAAAACAAAAAAAAACTCATTTTTTGCTTGATTGATCATATAGTTTAATGTTAAAGAGAAAAATCACCTTTTCATTTTTCGCTTTGTTTTATGCATGTGATTATATTTTTTCTTTGATAGGAACCGTCCTACCTCCCAAAACACAAAAAGGCCGCCCTAATCGCCATCATAGGGGATCCAACAGAACCCCGTCGATCTAGGTGTTTCATAAACCTCCCCCCATTAAAGACATGAACACAATGAACACAATGGTCCCCACAAACTCATGTCCTAGAAGTTTGTTTCAATTCCTTGCCACAAGGTAAGGACAATTCTTCCTAAGGATAATAGAGTCTATTTCTATCTCCAATATTGATGAAATTTGTAATTTTTACAAAAAATTCATCGCAATTGGGTATTTTGGCAATTGCATACATGCATAACACGTCTTAGATAGATCTAGAAATTGTGGGAATCACATTATTGATACTCCCACGATATCATAGATTAGTTCTACAAACCTTTTCATTTTTCCATTCCTTAAGAAATTATTCTATGTTGTCATTATCAACTACTTGCAAAACATATGTCCTATTAAAATATTTTTGCTGTCTTTCTACCTTGAATTAGTAGTTTTTCAAATGAATGGTGTACCCAACTCTATATTTTTATGGTGGCTGAGTTCTTTGAACTTCCCATGCATTTTATCCCTTCCTATGTTGTATTTTTCAGTTAAGAGGTGGATTTATTTTTCATGAGTTTCCCCACTTCTTTTATTGTATGTGCCATTAGAGGGTTTGTCTATAAATTACCATGTTAAGAGACCTTAGGAATTATATCTTAATCCAGGTAGAGGATGATATGAGTAAGCAACATGTATGATGTATCAATTTTCTTACTTTCAGCTTTGATGTCAAATTTTGAATCACAACTCCGTGGATATCTTCTCATGGCTAGGATGAACACACTTTGTACCCTACCCAACCAAGCTCCTCATGCTCAAACTCAACCAATTTATCAACCCATCGAAAATCTTGATAAAGAGTGGTTTAATATGATTCATATGAACTCTAAAAGAAATTGTTGCAAATTAAAATGCTTATCCTAGTAAATTAATTTGTTGCAACCTTGAGAAGGCTTGAAAAGAGACCAATATTTCTATTCTAAAAACTAGTTTTATTTCTTGGCTATGAAATTACATGTCTCATATTAGCTCCCCTACCCTACCCCCTTACCATTAATTTAAAATCGATGTTCTAATGCACCACACAATGCAAATCAACTAATATAGTGGCATAACAATTGTGAAGTGAATATAATTTTCATGTGGATTATTAAATCCTGTGATGCTTGAGGGTTGTGTGGATCAAAGTCATTTTTTAAAAACATGATAAAGAACTCCACAAACCATAAAACAAAGGATGAAGGATGGACTTCAATGTTCAAGAAACAATGAAAGGTTATAAAACCTATGCAAATTACCCAAAGGTAGTAGAACTATACTAGGCAAGGAGATAAGATCATTACAAAATCATGCATTTGTCTTCAAGGAACAATATTAATGAACTCATTCTCAATTTCTCCAAGGTATATTCATTCTTTCCATACTTAGTAGATTGTGCACTAACAATTCCAAGAAATAACCCCATCAATTCAACAACCTAGAATACCCCCAACTAGTTTTGGTTCTTGAACAACGACAACAATAAGTAATTGTAGATAAAACATTAATCCAAATGCACAATAGAAGACAACCAAGAACAATAGAGACACAACAGTTTGGTCAAAGTCCAGGTAAAATCCCCACAAGGAGGAAAACCATTTCAAAATTCTTCTTCTATTATATTTTCATCAAATGTTTAGCAGAGAGATACAATGTCCAAGTACATCATTATCAAGTCAAAGTTAAAAGCCTTAAATATCCAAACTAATTATCCAATATCCAATCAAAGATGAGTCCAAAAGTAAAATATGGATAAACTTGAATTTTGCAATATTTGGTCAAAGTAAACAATAGTCAAATATGCCCTAACCAGTCCTATTTAATGGTCAAATCAACCTCCGAAAATTTTGGTCAAGGCAGTAGAAAACTCGGCCTATTTGGCTTAGTCAAACTCAGTCAAAACAATTCCAAAATATGCCTTTGAAATTGGTGAGCGTCAAAGTCAACCCTACAGTCAAAGGGAAATTTCATGTATGCGGTCAAACATGGTCAAAGTGCCCATAAAAACTCATCCTCCTTGCTCTTTCATTCAGGCTCCAAAACAAATCCAAAATCCCAAGTCAAACCATGCCAAAAATCCCAAAAGTCAATGTTGGTCAAAGGACCAAATCATAAATCCAACGCAACAAATAGAAAAGTCTTCCTTCCCTTCACATGTGTGAACTCAAACTAGCAATTTCAGAGTTGTATGAACCAATCAAGAGAAGACGCGATGTGTGAGTGATGCCTCCAAGTGATGCCAAGTGTGGTCTATTTACATGTGTCCTTGGAGGTTGAATTTCCCGCCCCACGCCGACTTGAACTTTTGTGCAGAAGTGGGTTTCACATTAAAAATAATATTTTTCCTTGAGAAAATTAAATTATTCCAATAGCTAGAAGGGTCTTCTCTAGATGAGGAAGTCCTATCAAAGGAGGGAATTTCTCCTTAAGCTTCCAAAGGTGGATTTGCAATTACCCCTTCAATAATTCCTTTTGGAATTGACCTCTCAAAGATATTAGTTTGGACACCATTAAATGAAAATGATTAAATGAAGAGTTTCTATATATGAATTTGGTAGTGCTAAATAATTTTCCCTTAAATGAAACTAGATAGCTAACAAAATCCCTAAATTATGTTGGTTATTGTATGGATATTTTAACACAATCAATGCATAGGAGAAAAATAAGGAAAGTTACTTAGAATGCCCTAGAGGATAAGTTTGTCCTCAAACAAACAAGCTCCTCAAGATCAAGCTCAACCAATGACACAAGTCACCAAAAACCATAATAAAATGGGTTCAAGCAGTCTATAATAATTCTAAAAACAATAAGGGACCTCAGAGTCTGCAATCAATTGTGTGGGATGACCTAGAAGAGGGACGATTGCGTCAGCAGTGTGTGATCATAAACGACAAGGACATCTGACTTGTTGATCCCAACGGTACCGAGATCACTATTCGCCATCCTCCTCTGGATGAAACAGTTATAAATGTATATGAACCCACTTTTTAATCCCGATGTTGGCTTTGATACGAAATCATGTGGTAGCTCCATGTCACCCCCCAAGCGTTGTCTCTCTGTCACCTCACCCCTGTTCAGATTTTTACTTGGAATTATGGTGAAACACTCCTCACCGTCTGCATTTACTCTCAGCCTCATGACTTCATGCTCCCCCATGCTCTTCATAGCAGGTGATAGTGTCATGTCACCCCCCGAGCGTTGTCTCTCTGTCACCTCACCCCTATTCATATTTGTACTTGGAATTATGGCACAACACTCCCCTCCATCTAAATTTACTCTCAGCCTCATGAATTTATTCTCCCCCATGCTCTTCATCCTAAATGACGACCCCTCCCTTTCTTCCAATTACCCCGCTTTCCCTATTTTCCCTTTCATCATGTTACCCTTTGTATTTATACTTTTGAATCCTTCCCCCATCTATATGGCTTCGAAACGAGACTCTGGAAGAGGTCATGGGCGATCGACCTCCCATTGGAATACCCCTCCCACCCCTCCCACCACCAGAGCCGAATCCTCGGCCATGCATGCTGCCCTGTCCGACTCGGTTGCAGTCAATCCAGATACCCAGGAAATAATTGAGAATATGGAGGCGCAAGCTAGGGTTCTCAGATTTCGAGTGACAATGAAGAGTGTTGATAGGTAATTCGAGTGGATCCCTGATCCAGGCCTCACCCGTGATACGGAAAATATCTATAGCAAAACCATTGAACTATACTGGAAATAAAGACCACCCTCAGCTTGGAAATGCAAGAGCAAGTGGAGGTCAAAAATACTCTAGAGATAAATATTGACATGCTCACGGATAAGTTCATGGTTTACATTGAAGAAGTGCACCTCTGAAGATTTTTCATAAGGGATTCCCACAATTTCTCCATGTAGAAGAAGTGCTCCCATGTTGGAGAAATCTCACCCAATATAAAGAGGGAAACGGTTGGCGCCTCCTCCTGCGGCGTTATGGCACCTTCCACTCACGCTTCCAGCACACATGAGACACCTATTAGCTTGGATGATGACTTGGCAGAGGGTTAAAGACCCCGGTTGTGGCAGTCAACGCTAGTTCTTGTCTTTTACTGGTTTTTGTTCTCTACCTGTTAATGTTATATGTCTACTATTATCTCTATGTTTATTGCCCCGTTTTACATGGGATCCGACAATGTAATTTTTTTTATTGTTCTCGGCCTTGTAAATCTTGTTACAATCCTCCACAACTCTAATAATTGTAAAAATAACCTCTCATAGGAAGAAAAGGCTTGTTTTGTTTACACGGTACTGGAGCACCTGGCTGGCACCTTATAGAATTTATTGTAAATATGGTTTCTACCTTTTAATATAATTTATATTACTTACAAAAACAAAAAATTCTCAAAACAATAAATCAATTGCAACTAAAAAAGGCTTAACCTATCAAGTTGAAAATCATTGGTGTATCAATTCCTAAAAGGCCCACAACATTAATTGGTGGGAAGGATGTGGAATGTGTAATATTCCCAAATGGGGAATGCAGCAATACAAGACAGATATGTAGGAAAATAACTTAGATAATCTAAGACAAAGCAGGAGGCCAATAAGGAGACCTTCTAAATGTATTTACAACAAAAAAAATAGATGTACAATGAGGCCCATGAGATGCATAGCTTGAAATACAAGTCACCAATAGAATAAAAACCTCAAAAAGAGGTGTTGCAACCATACATATAGACTGAAACTGCCTAGACAACGTTATTTTATTAGGCTGCAATAGCTGTTGATTACACTTCATATCTAGAGCAGATCATTGCATGAAAATTTAGATCTATAATAGATCCATACACTATATAGGCTTCTCTTTCAGATCCCCTTGGGGTTTTCAGCATTACACCATGTACAAGCAGTAGATCTAAGATAAAAGTTTCATATCTGAAGCAATATTCAGTGATTCAGAAATATTTGGAAATATTCAGATCAGATCTGATATGAACAATACATTGATCCATCTTCAATGGATCTTCAAAGTGAAGGGCATATCCCCAAAACTTGAAAACAAACTCTCCAAATGATGTGCCAAAACACCCTGCAACAACACCTACAGGAGTAACACAGTTATGGAAGCAATGCTGTGATGTAGGGTTTAGAATAAGTTTGGCCACATGCCAAGATCTGAAAATGATGCTCCAATGATCCAATACTCTCTTTCCAATGGGATAGAATCCTTCCCCACCGAAAAGGAGCACTAGAATGGTTTAGATCTGAGTAGATCTAGCCTCCACTTGCTGTAGCTTTCAAAGACAACCAAACCCTCAACAAGATCTGCGTTGTAGTTGGAAGAAGAAGCTTGGCCTCAAGCCAGATAGTGGACTATGCAATACAAGACTCTCCCAAGAGCTACTTAATGGGAAGAGGTGGGATTCCTGATCAAGAACACCCAATTCTAAACAACATTTGCAATCTAGGCTAAACAACCAAAGAAATTTGTATGTCTAAACAGAAAATACACCAAAATCCAATATCATTCAACAACCTTCTAATTCTGCCATCGTCTTCCCTTTATAATTTAAGATCTTGCAAACCCTAAACCACTTACAATGAGATCACTTCTTTCACACAAAGCATCTCCATCTAAAACTGCGTTGTGCCTCATCAATGGCCACTCCTCCATGATAGCGATGTAGATTTGGTCAAGGTTGACCCAATCAAAATTTCCAACCCCTTTTCACACCTAAGGGTGCTTTATTTAGTAGCCAAGGTTCAACCTTTTCACATTTGGCATTGATTTATTCACTGTTTAGGAGTATTATGGACCTCCTTTACACATTTATTCTTAAAACAAGGAAACAAAACAAAAATGAGTATTCCAATTAGCTTAGGATTAATTGGGAATATTATAGTCCTCCCCTCCAAAATGTTGCTTGTCCTCAAGCAACTGAAAAGGTGAGTGCTGCAAATTTTCTCCTCCTCCATTGGTGACACCAACATGTGATAAGATTCCTCCATAAGTTAAGTGTTCACCAATCCATCCCTCCATGAATTGCTCCTCCAAAGTTCTCATGAGATGTAAATAATCCATCCCATAAGGAGACAATAGCTCAAATGAAACAAACATGGTTTGCCCAATGTTCTCCTGGAAACATGTAGCATAAGATACATGGAGAATCTCCATCCCATAGGGCACATACATACCTCCCATCCTCCCTCCATACATTCCCCAAAAAAGTACAAGTACATCATCAATGTATGGGAGCAAAACTACATACATATAGACATAAATTTGTGCATATGGAGGTGGGTTATAGTCCCACATGTGGAACCAGCGCAGTGCATCTCCTGACTGCATTAGATCAAGATGTGGTAAGTGGTTTCCCCAACACTTACTTGTTCCCCATGTCATCTCACTATGGTTGAAAGTGTGAGATATATTTGGTGCCTTAGGAATGCACCCGTCATGAAACAAAATCTCCCTTTGTACTCCAAGGGAGTGGCCATATTCAGAAATTTTTGTGGCCCAAAGTTGGCCATGAAGTTTATAAGGTACAACACTCCTTCTTGGAGTCATGGCCTGCATATACATGGTGAAAGAATGCAAAAAAAATTGAATGAAACATTATTTACATGAGCATATTTCTCACCAAATTTTATCCTCAAACAAATGGAGTGGTGCATAATTTGTCCCCTTCCTCAAAAAGAGAAAGAGATGGCTGAGTTAACTCCTCCATAGAGTTATGTTGCTGCCCCATCTCCACATGGTACATGCATCTTTCAAAATTCTGATATAGTTCTCCTTCAAAGCCCTTCCAAGTGTAGCTCCTTAAGATGATGTTGTAGAATCTCATGGAATATGTGTGGTTGAAACATAACTCTTCATAGGCCCTGTTGAGCTCCAAGAATGTTCTTTCTTCCACCACATTCCACTCCATTTCTTTTGTCCATTATTAATCACAGGCTCAAATGATCAATGAAATTAGTTAAAATTGCTTTAAGAATGAATATCATTACTAACTTGCTATGTTTTTATGATTTTGTCATTGTAGTATTGTTTGAACTAGATCTAACTACAGAATGCAGACATTCTGTAGCTAGTTGCCGATTCTGCAGCTGTCTTTATATCTACGCAGGTTCCAGGTGTCATCTTGGAAAAAAAACACATATGGGCTTATTCCACATCATTCCCTCATCATTTTTTGCTCTCCATGAAGTTTGAACGGAATTCTGTAGGAAGTTATGTACGTGGGAACTCAAACTAGGAGAGAGACTCCTAATAGGACAAGGACAGTCCAGATGTCCTTAATTCTATTACGTGACCACCATTAGAGTCCTAGTTTGGTTTTTATTTGGAAAGACAATTATCCCTAGGTTATCTCAAGACAGTTATGTAATTTTGATTATAAATATGGCTCGGGAAACCGAGGGACAGGGTTATATTTTGTGATTGATTGCTAGATTTCAGAAGTCCGAAAACACTCTGTTTTAAAGTAATTTCTCTCTAATGCAAGAAGTATCACTTTATTGAAATCACTGAGTCAATCTTGAAGTAGATTTTGCGTGCTACTCCGGTGGTAGAGGGCCCCTTCCTCCTGAGCAGCCTTGTTTATACAGTTTAGATAAGTATTTTAGTCTCATTTTTCATTTCTAGCTTAAGCACGTTTCTGAAGTTTATGTTTCATGCTTGTTTACATTGATCATCACAGCTAGAATTACTCTTATAAACTCTTCCAAAATATCATCACGATGAATAAGGCATAGCTGTGGTGTTTTAGGTTTTAGTTGCATTTCCTTTCATTAATTATCACAGCTAGACTTACTCTTATAAACTCTTCCAAAATATCATCATGATGAATAAGGCATAGCTGTGGTATTGTAGGTTTTAGTTGCTTGTTTACACTAAGTGTCACAGCCGGTCTTACTCTTACAAACTCTTCCAAAACATCATTAACAACGAATAAGAAACAACTGTGGTGTATTAGATTCTATTTGTGTTTGTTTTCAGTCTTATGTTTATGTTCAACTGCATTGAATAATACAACCATACTTGTTTTACAAACTCTTCCAAAATATCATTCCTATTGAACGAGATGGACTGTAGAATTCCATAGACTAGTTCCATGTTAATTTAGTTACATCACTCCGGAGGTAGAATGCATTTAGTTCAGCTCTGCCATTTCATTTCAAGTTTGATAATGGCTTTTTAGTTTAACACTGTTCACTGTACTTCAAGTAGACTAGTAACACTCTAGTTTAGTCTTAGCTCACTGTATTAACATTCCAAGTTTAGTTGCTATCCATTGCATTTTAAATTGTATTAGTTGTTAAATTTAAATACCACGGTCTTCATTATTTACAAAAATTCTTTTGTTCCAAACTCATATTAATATATAATCATCTGGACAGAAGCTAGTATCAGTCTAAGGCCTGGAGTATTTTGCAACCTTTTTACCATTTCACAAATAAGCATTTTCTCAAAGACTATTCTAAAAAGAAATCTATAACTTTTGAGTGAGGCCTAATGGTGCTAAATTGAGTTGCAGAACAGAATTAGAAGCTAGTTTAGAGTAGAAATCTTATTATGCTACAAATGTTCTTTTCCAAATATGTTCCAATAAACCTTTAACCATGGATGAGATGTTGTAACATTGTAAGTTGACTGTTTGATTGTTTATTTAGGAGAACTTCATTTACACTTAACTTGTCCATTTCTCAAGCTCTTCCAACACATTTTTAATGAATGAATTGGATAAGTTTAGGTTCATGCTGTGATTTATTCCCTTGCAATACAGTCATTATCAAGCTTTGCATTTGTTGTTTTCCATTTATAGCTTAGGCTTTGTTATGTTTTAACACAACCAATAACTTCTTTTCACCAACACTTAGTTCTTTCCCTTTTCAACATAAAACCATAAAACCAAAAACATCATAAAACACTAAACATAATGTAGTGATAAACAAATACCTAGGCACATATAGCGCACCACACTTCAGCAGTTTACCAACCCTAGTTGACAATTAATGAACTCAATTTAGGAACTCCAGGTTGAGCACAAACATTTTGGCGCCGTTTCCGGGGAAGTGTAACTAGGTAGCCTTGTTTCTTAACTCCCAAAAAAAATGATATGCGTAGAGAGAGAGACTCAAGGGGTAGATTCATAAGAAGCAGAAGAAGAAGTTTTATTCCTAGAACACCACCTGTTTCATCAATACCTAGAGCTAGCACACCTCCAACTCAGACCCACATTCAATCCTTTACTGATCCTAAACTTCCAGAAGACTTAAGATCAGATATTCCATTAGAAAGACCTTCCACTTCATCCACTGAACCTGTCTTAGAAGAAGATTCAAGGACCCCTGCTAGAGACACAAAGTTTTCCACTTCCACAGAAGAATCAACTATGGCAGAAGAAGGGGGAGGAGGAGTCTTTAATGGAGAACACACATTATTTGGAGGGGTTAGAGGTAGAGGTAGAGGAGAAGGAGGTAGAGGTGTAGAAGGAGAAGGAGGTAGAGGAAGAGGTAGAAGAGAAATGGGAAGCTCTTTTGGGTTTCCTATAGTAGATGAAGAAACCAATACAACTATGAAAAATATTTCACCCTCTGTCCTTCCAAAATTTTATGGACTTAAAACTGAAGATCCTGAAACTTTCCTATTTGAATTTGAAGTCCTATGCAAAACTTATGACTACTTACAAGATGCTCAAAAACTTAAACTATTTCCTTCAACATTGAAAGGAGCAGCATTGAAGTGGTTTATGAGTTTGATCAACAGTTCTATTAGGACATGGGAAGACATGAAACAAGCATTTCTAGAGAGGTATTTGGATTATTGTACGCCAATCAATCATAAGGAGAAAGTGTTTAAGATGTTACAAAAATAAGATGAAAACCTGGAAGATTTGTTGGAGAGATTTCATTACAACATCAAAAGAGCAAAAATGGAGAACTTAGATCAAGACACTTTAAAATCTCTCTTGTTGAACACAATTAGGGATGAATGGTTGGATATCCTTAACATGATGGGAAAAGGGGATATATCTCAGCTAACATTACCTGAAATATCTGAGTTATGTATTAACCTTTCAAGAGGGAAATCCAAAACTGTAAAAGGCCCAAGAGACCCTGCTCTTGCAAGGGAAAGTAAGTCTGCTTCTGGGACAGTAAGTAGGGCAGAAATAGGACATATGCTTGATGATTTCAAATATGACATATTAGGGAGTCTTAGTGAACAAATAGACACCCTTAAGTTACAAAACAAGCAGAAAGCTGAATCTGATGCTTTAGCAATCTTTTGTCCCAAATGTAGAAAGAAGCATGCCTTGAGAGAATGTCCTTTGGATGCAAAAGTTGTAGAGAACTGTGTAATTTGTTCAGAAAAACATGAGACCAATAGTTGTCCTTCACTTCCTGGTCTTAAAGCTGTCTTTCAAGAAGATACTCCTACAAGTTCCACAGAATCTCTCAATTTTGTCTCTAGAAGGCCTTGGCAAGGACCTCAAACACAAGGATTTCATGATCAAATGTATAATCAACCCCCACCAAACTAGAATTCTTGGCAGCAACCTTGGCCCCAATTTCAAAATCAATCTCAAGCTTGGGCACAAAGAGCACAAAATCCCTATGGAATATACTCCCAGTACTATCAATATCCACCATCCTACCCACCATACCCACATTTTTCTCCTCAAAATCCTCAACAGAATCCTCAAAATCCATAACATCAAAATCAACCACTCCCCTTACCATTTCCTCAGAAATCAAATCAGTTGCCTGCTCAACCCATACTAAACCCCAACAATAAAAATCCTCAGAATACATACATGATAGAAGGCCAATAGTTTCCAACTTATTTAATTACACCTCTAGACCTTAGTGATGTTCAACTTAGGTCTGGAAGAATACTTGAAAAGAGGAAACCTTCTGTGATCATACAAGAACAAGAGAACTCTGAGGAAGATTCTCTACGGGAAAATAAAAGTCTTGAAGAAGACACATATTTTCAGGACCCAAGCATTGAAAAATCAAAACAAAAAGAACCAATAATTTCAACTCCTGTATTAGAGAAGCCATCAACACCTACACCTCCCTTTCCAGAAACATTACAAATTGATAGAGGTGTAGAAAAAAAAATTATGGTGCCTAATTATGATTTCCTAGATGAGCTAAGAAATGTCTGTATTAAGATTCCATTATTACAAGCTATCAAGGAAATTCCAATTTTAGCAAAGACAATAAAGGAGTTGAGCATGAAGAAAACAAGAAAAAGAATAAGAGAGATAAAGAAAATTCAACTGGCAGGAAAAATAACAGACATTATGATGGGTAAGATTGCTATTCCAAAGTATCTAGACCCAGGAAATCCAGTTGTCAAAATTCACATCAATGGAATTGAGATCCAAAACACACTCATCGATTTAGGAGCAGCAATCAATATCATGAGTAGACAAATCATGGATAAACTGAAACTTCCTAATCTTCTCTTTACACCCACATTATTACAATTAGCAGACAGATCTGTGATCAAACCTGATGGGGTAATAGAAGACAGTCCAGTGTCCCTAGATTCTTGGGAGTACCCTGTGGATTTCATGATCCTAACTCCTAAGAATAATCTAGGAGGGCATCCAATTATATTAGGAAGACCTTGGTTAGCTATAGCTGATGCTTTCATTAGTTGTAGATCCGGTGATATGTACATCTCTGATGGTAGTTCAACTAAGAAATTCACTTTGTATCCTCTAGCAAGGACAATTACAGATTTAGATGATACTCAATGGATAGAGGATGAAGAATATTTACAACCTCTCTTCACAATTTCAGAAATTAGTGAAGATAGTCAAATTCTGAATACTTTAGAAAACTTTGAATCCTCTTCGGAACATAAACATGAAAAATTTCAAGAAGAATCCAGCATTGAGTTTTTGTCATCAAGGCAGATGTCTCTCTATTCCATGGATAAATTTTGCAGCTCTACAATTGAGATATTTCTAGGAAAAACTTTAAACATAAACAAGAACCTAGAAAAATCTCAACAAGAAGAGCTAGTCAAAATTTTACAGAGACATTTTTCTACATATGCATGGGAGTACACTGATATGAAAGAGATAAGCCCCAAGACTTGCACTCATCACATCTACATAGAGGAAAATTGTAAACCAATTAGACAACCTCAAAGACGGATGAATCCAAATCTTAGGGAGATTGTTAAAGAAGAATTGCAGAAATTGTTGAATGTCCACTTTATCTATCCTATTTCAGATAGTCAGTGGGTTTCTCCTTTGGTAATTGTGCCAAATAAAAATGGTAAACGGAGGGTATGTATTGACTACTGAGAATTAAACAAAGCTACTCTTAAAGATCATTTTCCCCTACCTTTCATAGATCAGGTGTTAGATACCTTAGCTAGAAAAAAGTACTTTTCATTTCTAGATGGGTTTAGTGGTTATAATCAAATTCAAGTAGCACTTGAGGACCAAGACAAAACCACATTTACCTGTCCTTGGGGTACCTATGCTTACCGAGTATTGCCATTTGGATTATGCAATGCACCTGCAACATTTCAAAGGGTAGTATTAGAAATTTTTTCAGATCTAATACATGATTGTGTAGAGGTATATATGGATGATTTCACAGTTTATGGAAACACATTTGAAGAAGCCTTAGCAAACTTGGAATTTTTTTTAAAGAGATGTAAAGAAGCAAATCTTTCACTTAGTCATGAAAAGTGTTTTATGATGTTTACTGAAGGAATTGTTTTAGGACATCACATTTCAGGGGATGGGATTAGAGTTGATGAGTCAAAAGTTGAAGTCATCTCTAACTTATCTATTCCAAGTTGTCAAGAAGATGTTAGGAGTTTTCTTGGATTTACAGGGTATTATCGAAGATTTATAGAAAACTTCACCAAGATAGCATCTCCACTCTTCAAATTACTTACTAAAGACTGTGAATTCAAATGGAATTCTGATTTCCAGTTAGCCTTTGAGACCCTGAAAACAAAAATTTCTGAAGCACCTATTTTAAGGGGACCTAACTGGAAGTTACCTTTTCATATTTCAACAGATGCCTCAGATACAGCTCTAGGAGCAGTATTGGGACAAAAAGACCTGATTCCTTATGCCATCTACTTTACCAGTAAAAATTTGACTCCTACAGAGTTAAACTATACTGTAACTGAAAAAGAGTTTTTAGCTGTTGTTCATGCCATAAACAAATTCAAACACTATATAACAGGCTATGAAACTTTTTTTCACACAGATCATTCTGCAATTAGATACTTAATGAACAAATCAATTACTAATGGCAGAGTCATAAGATGGTTATTTCTTTTACAAGAATTCAACATTACCATTCTAGATAGGACTGGAAAACAAAACACAGTAGCTGATTTCCTATCTAGAATCCAAAACATCAAAGATGACACTCCAGTTGAAGATCAATTTCCTGATGAATATCTTTTTGCAATTTCTACCCAAACTCCTTGGTTTGCTGACATTGCTAATTATTTTAGTTTTAGAAGAAATTTCCTTCAATAATGAATGCAAGAGATAAAAGAAAAATCATTCATGACGAGTGAAAAATATTCATGGGTTGCTAATGAGTTGTACAAACGCAGGTTCGATTTTTATCATTAGGAGATGTGTTCGGGAAGATGAGATGCCCGAGATTCTCAAAGCATGTCATGATGAACCTTGTGGCGGACATTTCTATGGTAAGAGGACATCGTATAAAGATCCTTCATTTAGGGATATTATTGGCCTTCCTTGTTTAAAGATGCTAAAGAGTATGTCAAAAGGTGTGACGGTTGCCAAATGGTAGGGAAACCTTCTCCTTCGGGGTGAAATGCCATTACAACCTCGGTACATATTGAACCTTTTGAAAAATGGGCTTTGGATTTTTGTAGGACATATTAGTCCTCCATCAAGACAAAAGAGATATATATTAGTTTGCACCGATTATGTTACCAAATGGGTAGAAGCCAAGCCATTACTTTTTGCTACTCGAAGCATCTGTAGTTAATTTTCTTTTTGAGGATATTTTTACTCGTTTTGGTGTCCCAAGGGGAAATTGTTACGAGATCAAGGGAGCTCAATTCACATCAAGGCTAGTGGAACAAATGATGGAGAGGTACAAAATCGGACTACAGTAAAATCTACTCCCTATCATCCACAAGCAAAATGGTCAAGTGGAATCTACTAATAAGGTTATTGAAGGGATCTTAACAAAGACTATTCATTTACATAGAAGAGATTGGGTAGATAGGCTTCACGAAGCCTTGTGGGCCTATAGAACTACATGGAGAAGCACAACGAGGCCATACTCCTTATGAACTTGTTTATGGAAAGCAAGTTTTGTTTCCCATAGAGTTCAGATTCAAACTTTCAAAATGGCGAGTTCAACTAGACTTGATCTATCAGGAGGCACAAAAGCACGATTGGAGCAGATTAATGAATTGGATGAGATCGGACAAGATGCGGTTCGAGAAAACAAGTCTAGTCCAACGACAAAGGACTAGATGGCATGACAAGTACATCAAGGAAAAGAATTTCAAGGGAAGGTGACCTGGGCTCTCTTGTTTGATTCAAAGTTCGAGGATTTTCAAGGTAAATTCCAAACACATTGGCTTGGGCCATATGAAATTATAAGAATTTTTGCACAATGGAGCAATAAAAATCAGGGACAATAGATGAAGAAGGGTCACTTTTCTTGTGAATGGTCATAGATTGAAGCTATATCATAAGCTACTCTCAAGAGAAGAATTTGTCAAGAAATTCCAGGAAAAGCGATGATATAAAGTTAATGAAGAAGAATTTTTCTTTTTTCATCAACTTAAGTGAATTTTCTAGAAGTCACTTTATTGAACAGTATAAAAAATGAAAACCAATCATCGATTGACATGTTTATACGAGAAAAGGTGGAGTGAAAATCGAGAATCTTTGAGCACTCTAGCTTTTTCAAATACATTCTTTTCGTAAGTAGTTATTACAAAATCATAAGTGCAGATTCATTTCACTTATGGTCCATCTCATTTTCCATTTCATTCATTCATCCATACTCCATTTCATTCATTCATCCACACTTCATTCACTTCACTCCATGCTCACCTCATTTTCATTCCATATTTTTTAAAGTTTTATGTTTTTTATGCAATTGAATAATACATATCATGAATTACGAGCCACTTCTCATACTTCACTCCATTTCATAATATGTGATCCATTCCACTCCATTACTCACTTCATTCATATCCCATTACACCATATTTTATTATCCATCCTCACTCATTCCATACAACATTCCACTCATGCTCCAAACCATTCCATTTCATGTTTCAAGTTCTCTACGAGTACATTACGCAATCAATCGGACGTCGCGGTACGGTCGGACATTATGACGGAGCAGACGATGCAGCAGCCGAAAGCACTGAAATCACTTTGTCTAGTAATCATTTGATACGCAACAAAATGATCCTGCATATCCAAGAACAAGCAAAATCAAGAAGGTTATGAAAACTCAAAAATTAATGATTTTCGTGGAGAGAACAAAGCATATGAAGATCACAAGAAAATCAAAGCAAAGAAAAAGGTATGAAATGATTATAATGACATATCATGAAAAAATTTTAGCATAGTTTAGTTATATATTATTCAAAAAAGTTGTTTTAATTAATTTTGTTGATCATGCCTAACAAACCTCGCGCAAAAACTTTGGATAAAACTCCTTCTATTCTGCCATTTCAAAACCCATATCCAATCATCATTTCAAAATCTAAATGGTTAAAGTGTTGAAGTGATTGGATTAGTCACTTCACTAAGCATTTAATGATGATTTTTTAATTCGTTACAAAATATCTCCACGGTCTTTCCTTCTGTGATATCTTTCAACTCATATACATTATCCTCACCTCATTATATTCATTTCGTAACCACTCCATATCACTCTTTCCCGCAGCCAACTTTTAACCATTTTGGTCTGTGAGAAAGAGGCATCTCTGTAACAACCATTGTCACCATGAACAGAGGAAACATTTGTGGAGCAAAAACAACTTGTTAACGACCATTCTCACCGTGAGCAAAATACTAGTGAATTGAAGATTGAAGAAGAGTTATGGGCCTCATCGTGAGAAGCTCGAACAGTTGGCACTAAGTACTTGGAAGGCTATCCACAAATCGGAGAAATCTTACAACAAAGCGGGATGGTTGCAATTCCTTGAAAAAATTCGATGGCTTCCACAAAGAGGTTACTAAAACTTTTGCAAGATCCTTTAATGGAGCCGAGGTTGAAGTTGGAGATATTAAATTCAACATCATCGAGAGGCTTTTATTGCGAAGCAACAGGATTGCCTAAACAAGGAGAAAGGTGGTTTAAGAACAGATAATTTCATAATGAAGCATGGAAGCAGATACTCAAGTCACCAGGTATGGATGTCACCGTTTTTTAAAAGGGTATCCCTAGCTCTGCATTAAAGAACAAATGGAGGAACATGTTGCTTATCCTGCAAAAATTCATCACTTGTGAATGTAGATATGGTACTTTCTATGTTTACCATATTCGATTGATAATGCATTTTCTAGAAGAAGAACTCAACTTGCCCTTTTTCTTGCTTCATAGTTTAAAGAAAATGGCTTCAAGTGTTTAAAAGAGAATTCAATTTCTGGAGACAACCTTATACCAGCATGGTTTAGTCAAGATTTTAATTGAACATCATTTAGCAAAAATGGGAGATACTTGGGATGACTTCTTGGTGAGAAATCACTTTGAGGAACCAAAGGAACCTCCACCTAAAGATAAACCTACAAAAAGAAGCAGAAAATGGAAATCCTCCAAAACTGAAACTGGTAAAACAATACAAGAAAGTAGTGAAGAAATGATTTCTGAAAAATTAGTTCAGATTAAGAAGCAGCTTAAGAAAGAGAGGATCATAAGAAAATTTTTAGAGAGAAAGGAGAAGGGCCATCTCAACCGAGGAGGAGCCACAGACTAAGGGGGATACTAAAGAATTTTTTTAAAAAAAAAACTGGAGTCATAAACATAGAAGACGAAGAAACACCTACTGAGCAGGATTTTTATGAAGAAGCTCCTGAAATAAACCCTGCACAACAAAAAATTTACAACTATGTTGAGTCATTGGAGAGAAAAGCTTCAGAAAGTAGAGACAGAACCCCTAGTCCATCAGAGTCTGAAATAGATATGCTAAGAAGAGATAAGTACGAGCTAGAAGTACTTAATAGGCATATCAGGACTGAAAATGATATTTTGAGGGAGAAATTTAAACTAAAAACCAATATGAATTCAACCCTGTCTCCACAAATGGACAAAGTGGAAAAGGCCAATGAAAAATTGAAAAGGAGAAACAAAAAGTTAATCAGGGCACTTACCAATTTAAGGTTCAAGTTAGTCATTAGGAAGCCCAGAAGGCCTTTAACTGCCAGGCAAAGTAGAAGAAGAGGGTTGGATTTTCTTGCAGAGGTCTCAGAGTTCATGGAATAGTTGCATGAGGACATGCAAGAATCTAGCAGTGGGGGTATGTTGAGCTCCAAGAATGTTCTTTCTTCCACCACATTCCACTCCATTTCTTTTGTCCATTATTAATCACAGGCTCAAATGATGAATGAAATTAGTTAAAATTGCTTTAAGAATTAATATCATGACTAACTTGCTATGTTTTTATGATTTTGTCATTGTAGTACTGTTTGAACTAGATCTAGCTACAGAATGCAAACATTCTGTAGCTAGTTGCCGATTTTGCAGCTGTCTTTATGTCTACGCAGTTTCCAGGTGTCATCTTGGAGAAAAACACATATGGGCATATTCCACATCATTCCCTCATCATTTGGTGCTCTCCACGAATTTTGAACGGAATTCTGTAGGCAGTTATGTACGTGGGAACTCAAACTAGGAGAGAGACTCCTAATAGGACAAGGACAATCTAGATGTCCTTAATTCTATTATGTGACCACCATCAGAGTCCTAGTTTGGTTTTTATTTGGAAAGAAAATTATCCCTAGGTTATCTCAAGACAGTTATGTAATTTTGATTATAAATATGGCTCGGGAAACCGAGGGACGAGGTTAGATTTTGTGATTGATTGCTAGATTTCAGAAGTCCGAAAACACTCTGTTTTGAAGTAATTTCTCTCTAATGCAAGAAGTATCACTTTATTGAAAGCACTGAGTCAATATTGAAGTATATTTTGCGTGCTACTCCAGTGGTAGAGGGCCCCTGCCTCTTGAGCAGCCTTGTTTATACGGTTTAGATAAGTATTTTAGTCTAGTTTTTCATTTCTAGCTTAAGCACGTTTCTGAAGTTTATGTTTCATGCTTGTTTACATTGATCATCACAGCTAGACTTATTCTTATAAACTCTTCCAAAATATCATCACGATGAATAAGGCATAGCTGTGGTGTTGTGGGTTTTAGTTGCATTTCCTTTCGTTAATTATCACAGCTAGACTTACTCTTATAAACTCTTCCAAAATATCATCACGATGAATAAGGCATAGTTGTGGTATTGTAGGTTTTAGTTGCTTTTTTACACTAAGTGTCACAACCGGTCTTACTCTTACAAACTCTTCCAAAACATCATTAACAATGAATAAGAAACAGACGTGGTGTCTTAGATTCTAGTTGTATTTGTTTTCAGTCTTATGTTTATGTTCAACTGCATTGAATAATACAACCATACTTGTTTTACAAACTCTTCCAAAATATCATTCCTATTGAACGAGATGGACTGTAGAATTCGATAGACTAGTTGCATGTTAATTTAGTTACAGCACTCCGGAGGTAGAATGCATTTAGTTCAGCTCTGTCATTTCATTTCAAGTTTGATAATGGCTTTTTAGTTTAACACTGTTCACTGTACTTCAAGTAGACTAGTAACACTCTAGTTTAGTCTTAGCTCATTGTATTAACATTCCAAGTTTAGTTGCTATCCATTGCATTTTAAATTGTATTAGTTGTTAAATTTAAATACCACGGTCTTCATTATTTACAAAACCTCTTTTGTTCCAAACTCATATTAATATATAATCATCTGGACAGAAGCTAGTATCAGTCTAAGGCCTGGATTATTTTGCAACATTTTTACCATTTCACAAATAAGCCTTTTCTCAAAGACTATTCTAAAAATAAATCTATAACTTTTGAGTGAGGCCTAGTGGTGCTAAATTGAGTTGCAGAACAGAATTAGAAGCTAGTTTAGAGTAGAAATCTTATTATGCTACAAATTTTCTTTTCCAAATATGTTCCAATAAACCTTTAACCATGGATGAGATGTTGTAACATTGTAAGTTGATTGTTTGATTGTTTATTTAGGAGAACTTCATTTACACTTAACTTTTCCATTTCTCAAGCTCTTCCAACACATCTTTAATGAATGAATTGGATAAGTTCAGGTTCATGTTGTGATTTATTCTCTTGCAATAAAGTCATTATCAAGCTTTGAATTTGTTGTTTGCCATTTATAGTTTAGTCTTTGTTATGTTTTAACACAACCAATAGCTTCTTTTCACCAGCACTTAGTTCTTTCCCTTTTCAACATAAAACCATAAAACCAATAACATCATAAAACACTAAACATAACGTAGTGAGAAACAAATACCTAGGCACATATAGTGCACCACACTTCAGCAGTTTACCAACCCTGGTTGAAAATTAATGAAATCAATTTAGGAACACTAGGTTGAGCACAAACAGGCCCTTTGTAGTAACTTCTCCTTGAGCTTGGAGGCTCTAGAGAAGAAGATCCTACCATGATAATAGATGACTACTTCTTGGACTAAATAGCCCTCTTCATGCAGTTGGTCATCAAGTATCATGCAAGTGTGAAAATCCTTGGAATAATCCACCAACAGTTGGGATTTCCAATATGGATCTAAACTCCCCAACACTGACAGCGCTGATGATCTATCAACTAAAATGTCTATCATTTGGCTGCTCTTCTCCTTGACTTCTCCCATGCCAAAGGTATATGTTGGAAGTCCATTCCTTCCATTCTTCTCCTCCTTGACATATCCCATGACAAAAGTATGTGATGGGAAGTTTCTATTCCCTCCTTGCTTATGCACATGCTCAAATGAAGATGGAAGTTCTTGGAAGTTAGTCTCCCATGGAAGAATATCATTTGTCCAAAACCTCCTTGATCTTGCCAAAGTATGCATGTGTGACCACCATCTTCTGCCATGTATGGAAGATTTCTCTTCAAGTGAGATCGTCTTTTGAGTCTCCATAGCTAAGGAATACTCCCCTTGCCCCATGATGGTGTCATCCTCCAATCTTGCAGCAGTTTCTCTTAGCGCAGTATGAGATGAGAGAGTGGATAATGGTGTTATTGGAAGAGTATCTCCCTCCTCATTGAGCTCACCCAACACTCTCAGCGCTGTGTTGTGGTCTTCTAATGCTCCGTTCCTTCCTGGATCTATGAATGGAGCATCAAGATGTGAGACATCTTTCATCAAGTCTAAATCAGGTGGACTGCCAGGTGGTTTACCACAAGATAATGATGCATCATGGATCATCCTCATGTGCATAATATATGGGATCATCATATCCCTAATTCCACTGCTCAAATTCATCTCTGTTTCTTGTGTGTAAGTTGCATGACAATTGGGTATCACTCTTAAGGATGCAAGAGTGCTTCTAATTGAAGCAATTGCTCCATCCTCACCTCCATGTGGTGGTGGATCATCTCTTGCTATGTCAGCATTGTGATCCCTCATTTGTTCTTCTTCTCCTACCTTTTGCAAGATCTCATAGTCTAAGGTTCTTTCTTCAAATGTAATTAGCCCATGTACACCCAACATCTCCTTGGTGTCAAGAGTCTTGATCACAAAGGAATGATCTATCATATAAGTGTGTGTTCCCAAGATTGTATTCAATGTTGGAACACACTTCCTCCAATGTTTTGTTTCATTTCCTATCAACATAGACACATGTTGCTCATGATCCTCATGTGTAAGATCCCTTGGAGCTTCTTGCAAAGATACAAGAGCCCTTTTAGTGGAAGCAATTGCTTCATCTCCATCTCCAAATAGAAGTAGATCTCCTCTTGCTGTCACAATGCTGGAGGATCTTTCCAGCTCTTCCTCTTCCTTCTCCTCATCAATGGAGAATACCTCATCATTAAGAGACCCTTTTTCTTGATCTCATTTTGAAAAAAATCCTCATGTCTTCTTCTTAAGAAGAAATTTCTTGCTGATGTGGGGCCTTTTCCCTTGGAAAAGCATGTAGCAGATCTTTAATCCCCTCAACAATGTTTTGAAATGGAGTTGGCTTCATGGATCCTTCCAACAAATGCAAATGTTATGATTTCTTGGGCTTGGTTTTCTCTCCCAAGGAAGTTTCAAATTGTTTTAAATCAAATATTTTCACTAACCTCCTAGTGAACTTTGCATAAGTAGATATATTTGCATTTCTCAATGAAGAAGATTCAAATAACCATCAGGCATAAGCCTTACCTTCAAGATGTAGTGCTGCTATTCTAATGGCTTCTTCTTATTAAACTTGATGCAGCTGGAAATATGTGTCTATCTTCCTTATCCAAGACTTGGCTGTGCTCTTGGGTGACCCATCAAAAGTAGGTAGAAAGAATCTACCCAAAGTGTGTTGCATGCACCCTATTCTTCTATTGTAGTTGCTGGGTCTTCTCTCTTCTTTAAGTTGACAAAACCCTTGGAATCTTAGATTCTCCTTGAATATTCTAGACTGAGATTCATATTCTTGGATACAATCACCAAGAGTCTCCTCCTTTGGTGTTTCTCCTTCTGCTTCTTCTCTTGCCAAGAATGTAGGCATGCTACAGCGTTGTAGATCTGATTGTGTGGCTGAATGCTCACACACATAATATGAAGGACTGGGGCTTTCTTCATATGCAAATATTATTGAGGGATATTCATGTCTTTCCCTCCTCATTCCCCTCATTTCTGTTTTAATCTCATGCATATTTTGGAACAGACTTTTTGAGAACTCCTTCCCTTTCATTCTTCTAGATAAAGGGGTTTGACCCTTGTTTTCTTTGTCCTCGGTGTAATCAAAATTATTCTATCTTTTATTTTCTTCAAAATACATATTGGCTTCTTATAAAGCACAGGCTGTGCAAAGATGATGCTTTGATACCACTGTAATATTCCCAAATGGAGAATGCAACAATACAAGACAGATATGCAGGAAAATAATGCAGATCATCTAAGAAAAAATAGGAGGCCAATAAGGAGACCTTATAAATGTATTTACAGTAGCAAAATAGATGTACAATGAGGCCCATGAGATGCATAGTTGGAAATACAAGTCACCAATAGAAGAAAAACCTCAAAAAGAGGTGCTGCAACCATACATATAGACTGAAACTGCCTAGACAACATTATTTTATTAGGCTGCAACAGATGTTGATTACACTTCAGATCTAGAGAAGATCAGTGTATGAAAATTCAGATCTATAACAGATCCATACACTAGATAGGCTCCTCTTTCATATCCCCTTGGGGTTTTCAGCATTACACCATGTACAAGCAGTAGATCTAAGATCAAATTTTCAGATCTGCAGCAATATTCAGTGATTCAGAAATATTCAAAGATATACAGATCAGATCTGATATGAAAATTACATAGATCCATCTTCAATGGATCTTCAAAGTGAAGGGAAGATCCCCAACGCTTGAAAACCATATCTCCAAATGATGTGCCAAAACACCCTGCAGCAACACCTACAGGAGTAACACATTTTTGGAAGCAATATTGTGCTGTAGGGTTTAGAATAAGTTTGGCCACATGCCAAGATCTAAAAATGATGCTCCAATGATCCAATACTCTCTTGTCAATGGGATAGAAGCCTTCCCCACTGAAAAGGAGCACTAGAATGGTCTAGATCTGAGTAGATCTAGCCTCCACTTGCTGCAGCTTTCAAAGACAACCAAACCCTCAACAAGATCTGCATTGTAGTTGGAAGAAGAAGCTTGGCATCAAGCTAGATTGTGGACTATGCAATACAAGAATATCCCAAGAGCTACTCAATGGGAAGAGGTGGGATTCCCAATTAGGAACACCCAATGCTAAACAACATTTGCAATCTAGGCTAAACAGCCAAAGAAAGTTGTATGTCTAAACAGACAATACATCAAAATCCAATATCATTCAACAACCTTCTAATGCTTCCATCCTCTTCCTTTTATAATTTAAGAGCTTGCAAACCATAAACCACTTCCAATGAGATCACTCCTTTCACACAAAGCATCTCCATCTAAAACTGCGTTGTGCCTCATTGATGGCCACTCCTCCATGACAGCGTTGTAGATTTGGTCAAGGTTGACCTAGTCAAAATGTCCAACCCCTTTTCACACCTAAGGGTGCTTGATTTAGCAGCCAAGATTCAGCATTTTCACATTTGGCATTGATTTATTCACTGTTTAGGAGTATTATGGACCTCCTTTACACTTTTGTTCTTAAAACAAGGAAATAAAACAAAAATGAGTATTCCAATTAGCATAGGACTAATTGGGAATATTACATAATGCCCCAAGTCAAAACACCTCCTCTAAAGGAGGTTATAGGAGTACTTAATCCGTTAATTCCCCTTTCAAACTCCCAAGTGCCCTCAAACCCCAAGGTATCTCAAAATTACCAAGCTTCACACTCTAGAATATTGTTTTATTCCTTGGCAATGAAAGGGAAAACAACTTTGAATATTTATGAAGCTCTATCTAGGTTGGGAGAAAATGTTGATTAATATAATATGGATTATATTCCTATCATTTTGCAAATGAAGTTAACATCATCAAATATGAAGGACCTTAAAGATCGCTATAGAAAAATCATGGCTTGTGATATACAAACCTTGATTCAAAATCTTCATATTTTTTATGTAGAGGAAGTGAAAAGTTTTGGTTTTTTAGATTTAATGTGCCCAAAATTATATTTGGCCGCATGTTGTCTCCATGAATTACCATGGCAAGGTGTAGTTGTAACTCTAGTTTCACCCCCTCAATAATATGTTGGATAATGGGTCTTTCCTAGATATTAATTTGGAAGTTAATAGATTGGAATGGTTAAATGTTGGGTTTCAATGTTTATGCATACAGTGTGTTTGGATAACATACCCTTTTGTGGTATTAGATAGGGCCAAAAAACTCCACAAGTCCCACTAGCTAAGTGGGGATGACAACATGATGGACACTAAAAAGGACAAAGAAAGCACATAGCTGATTAAAATGCCTCATAGTGATAAATTTACCAAAAGCCCCTTCAAGGGAAATCCTGGGTTTCATGGTCCCACTATATATAGAAGGAAAGAGTCATTCAAATTATGGTGTACATGGTATACTTTTCTTAGAATAGAAATCAAAGAGTTCTAAATATATTGGTTTGAGCTCTATTGTTTGAGCATAATACCTTAATTTTACTACAATTATGCAAGGCCCATAAAGATGTTAGGAGACAACGCTCTTCCACACAACCAAAAAATATAATTCTATCTTCGTAATGGAGCTAATAAAATGTACATGAATAAGACTTGTTTTCTCTTCAAATATGTCCCATTTGAAAACCCTTTGCATATATTCCCTCATTTTCATGTATTCCATTTCCCTCCTTGGCATGTAGGCTATTAAGTTCTCCCCTTTGCACATATTCCATTGCCTTTATTCTTGGCTCATTCATCCTTTTTTTGAGACACTACTCCAACTTTGTCAGCGGTGGAATCATGATCCTTTTGTGGGCAGTCCCCAATGCTCTCAAGGTCAATATAGGACACATGATACTCATAGGTAAACATGTTTGATTGAGTTTTTATCTCTTTCTTTAGTTCATGAGTGTTGAACAAGATCCAAGATTTAGAAAATAACTCGAGCCTGTAATTTAAGTGTTTGCTTTCCCGAGGAAGAGATGTGGACCTGTGAAAATTATTGATGCTTTTAACGAATCCATGGAGGTTGCTCCCATCTCAACAATTACTTCGGATATTAGCTTTAGACAACATGTAGGATTTTTACCTATGGTTTGGTTGGCATATGATACCATTAATTTGATAGATAAGCATGGAATATTACATAGATGATTTTTCTAAGTTTCCTTACCTTCTAATCTCTGGTTTATCTACTCAGTGCATCAAAAATTGGTGTGCTTATGATTGTCAATGATTCTATGCTCTTTGGTGGTTTTAAAAGAGAAAGAAATGATTAATTTGATCCTACAAAATTATATTTTACCTTACAAACCACCCTATAGGAAATCCTAGTGTATTCTCATATGTTTGTCAAGGATTGCTTCAAAGATAATCTAGTAAAAGTAAAACATGAAGGATAGTTAGAAACTTAACATCTTGATTTCAAAAACATGGCCTTCAAAAATCATAGTGTGATCCTAGTTTCTTCTTTATGTAGCATGTATTGTTACAAGTTAATAGGAGGCATCATTAAAATAGAAGGGATGCCTAGGAGTTGAGAGACTAGTCTTGTTAGATACAAGTATGAATGGATCATATGAAGTAGATGTATCCAGGGTGAATCCCATGATGGATCCTATCACTTCTATGTATAACAAATATCACTTTGTGTATTTGAAGGAAATGAAAACTAGAAAATTAAGATAGAGAAGCTTCTATGTATGCTTCGGATGATGAAGGTGATATAACAATAGGTGTTAGAAAATCAAGTTGAACACCAGGTCCTTTTGAAGTTGCCCCCTTTGATGTATGATTTGAAGCCTCAATAACTTCTTCTTTGGGGTTCTATCCATGCATAAAATACTTGGTCAGAGGCAAAAATACCCACTTAGACATTTGTGGATACTGGACTTATCTAGGGGCATTCTCTATAATTTTTTACCACAACCTAATTAATATATTAAGACTTAATTTCACTCAATTTTGGCATTTGTCTTACTTTATTGTTTATATCCTATAAAGCCCTAAAACTCGAAAGAGTATTTGCACTTTCATCATAATTTAATGCATTCCATTGCTTTGTCTATTTGATTTTCTATTAAATCATTGTCAACTATCTTACCAAACTATTCTTACAATATTATAAAATGAGAATAAGTTTTGACATATTCATGTTTGTGATCTTAAAAACGTAAGAGTTTCATATATAATCTTTTCTAGATGAGAAAACCTTAGGAAATTAAGTGATTTTCCATGTATCCTCAACATTCCCGCAGTTAACACCATTCCTTATTATGAACTTACATATCTCCAAGGTTAAATTGTTTTTCATGCCAATGAAACATTGCATCTTAATTCCTTATTTTAAATATGGGGTTATCCTTATTCCCACCTTATATAACTAACTTGTTTGGTAATTCATATTACAACAGGTCTTATAAATACTTAAGTAAGATTTTTCAATTAAGCACAATATCCTATGATATCTGGTTGGATCCCAGAGGACCTTAACATAGCTCATATGGATTGTTTCATTTCCCTGTATTGATTTTTAAATAATCTAATTCACTGGTCTTCCGACAACTGGCTTGATGCATTTGCGATGAAATTCAAACCTCTAACCGTTGAATGGAAAGTGTGCAGATATGGAAAGTTTCTAGAAGGATGTCTGATATCATTGGTAGACCATCTTCCACTTGCGTTATTATTATGGTGGCCAGTAATGTGCAACCATCGAATGGAAAGCATGGAGAGTATGAAACAATAAACAAAGGATTTTTGATGTCGTCGATCAACCAATGCAAATATGCATCAATATTACAACACCAGTAAACCATCCTTTCATCAGTATGGAAACGGCGTGGAATGACTATTATCGACATCGGAACTCCAACAAGTGCTTATGTCAGGAAAAATATTATGTCTCTGATGGTACACATCCATAAGTATCGTGAATAACAACAATTGTGAAAATTTTGACAGTAAGATTATTATAGAAGTGACATTTAGTGAGACATCCTTTATTCATTATAATGGTGAATGTTCATCGCAAGAGTGGAAAATGGATTTTGAAAATTGGACCAATTTTTAGTAGTGATTTGGGGAAATCACTTCTCGAGTCTTATTGCATCAATAAGATACCATAGATCCTGATAAATCCTACCAACTTTGACCCTTGGTTTAGCAATCCATCTGACCCAAAAAGCCTTTGATCTGAAACCTTGGTATCCTCATGTGTTTAGAAAGCAGTAACAAATTAGAGCCAATCAGCCAAGGAAGGTATAATTGATACCATATTTCCTAATGAGAGAGCATCATCATCATACCATTCCCAAATTTATATAATGTCATCTATCCCAAATAAATCCTACAATGGTTTTTTAGGAGTCATGTTATTTTGATCATTGATGGTGTACCAAGGCAACAGGTGGAGTTTGAATTCTTCCCTACAAAAAACCCTGTCACACATGTTTCCATTTACTCTGATGGAACCGTAAAGGAATGATATAATTTGGTAAAATTGTCATCCAATCTATAATTATAATTTTTTCCCTGCACCACTAGCAGACCATCAAATCCTTGTTGATACTCCCTCAATCCTTCCTTAATCTGATATAATTGTAAACTAAAAATCCGTTACTAGGAACTCAAGCTCCAATTCTCCCTTTACTGCATTCATCTTCCATACCAAAAATTACATGTAAAATATCTAAATCACAAGAAAACCTATTCATGGAATATTCCATCCACAAGTGGGATATCCAATCAACAAAAATTTTGGTAAGAGTGTATGATGATAGTCCCCCAAGAAGAGCCTTTGTCACAATGCACTACTCTTCCTCCTAGTTATGGTCCCCTACTTTGTTAAGATCTATCATATGATGGAATGATCCACCTATATCCCATTGCAAAATAGGGAATATATCATCCTTGATACCTAAGAGTTATTGTCGCAATGTAATTCTAGCTAGAAGTGCCTTCCCATAGATTCCCCACTGTGTAGGGTACCAACTCATAATCTCCCACCAGTCTAATTTCCATGGTATTCTATCATAGTATATTTCAACCACAACCATAACATTGTTGGAGTTTATGACCTCCCAAAGGATCTCTCTCCTACTAGTCCTTAGAAATCCTTTAAAAATACCACCATGCTTATGTTGCGTATTCTAACTATAATTGGAATATTGATATATTTCTTCTCATCCTATATCCCAATATTATTTCCACATTATATAGGAAACCTACAATATTGGGTTCTTGCTTCCTTATACCAGCCTTCCATCCCACTCTTACTTGTAATCCCTTCATCTGTATGAGGTCTGAAAAATCTCTCATATGAATGTATGGTGTTTTAAACCATGTCTATGTATTACTGAAGAGTGCTACTCCACAACTTAAAAGTGGAGTTATTTTGTTGCCTCCTTAACAAATCTAATTGTCCCTCAACCTTGATGAGGTTAGAATTTGTCTTCACATTTCTAAATCCAAAATATTTCATCTTTTGATCTTGTTGTGATATTTTTTCTTTAAGCATCTTTGTCTTCTCCTTCATTGTAACAAGGACTTTTTTAAGGTATTCAACTTTTTTCTATGTCTCCTCTGAAGTGTAGTTGGGAACCTTCTTCTCAAGACCAGGGAACTTCTCCTCTCTGGTTCATTAGAGGAAATTTCAGCCTAAATTTTTCTATGAAATTTTCATGTAAAAAATATGTAAACCAATCAAAATCCTTTAAATTTAAAAAGAGATACACGTAAATAATTTGGAGGGAAAAAAACCACTTTTTTTAATTGTATTTTTGGCTTATATCCTTATAGGTTTACTTAAATTTCAAGTGTAGATACTTATTGGATGTGAAGTTAAATTCCACATCCAACGAGTACCCATTATGCATACTTCTAAGAAGACTCACATTGATAAAAATTGAATATGCATTAAAATAACATGTTGAACACACTTTTTTATGTATCTTCAATTTTTATCAATGTGGGTCTTCTCATAAGTATGCATAATGGGTACTTGTTGGATGTGGAACTTAAATCCGCAACCAACTAGTGTCTACACTTGAAATTTGAGTAAACCTATAAAGAGATAAGCCAAAAAATACAATTAAAAACAAATCCTTATTTTCCCTCGAAATTTTATAACTCTTATTTTATTATTTTTCCATAGGAGGCCACTTTTAGGCTAAAATTTCCTCTAATGGTTTCATTTAATTATGAGTGTGCCCTTTGAAGAACTTTGCAAATGCCTCCTGGGTTGTTTCAATTTCTGGCATACAAACAATGTGACATATTAATTTCTCGCAACAGATGTCTTCAATTGTCGCTCTATCGTATTTAGATGTGAAATTTGTTCTAACCTTCAATGATTATGATAAATCTCATGCTTCAACCTAATTTATTATCTTCGTGAATTTTTGTTATAGACTTCAAATTCATTTTTCAGGTTCTTATTATAGTCTTCAAATATCTACAAGAGCTTTCACAAGCACTCCTACAAAGACTCCATCTTCTAAAAGAACGAACCAACAAGCCACTGAAATTGATGTCAAGAGCAATCTATATTTTAACTTCCACTAATAAACCCCATCAATTTGGCACTAATATTCCCCCTTAGACTATAGTTTCTAATGATAATGACTTTCCAGTTTTCCCTAGAATAGATTTGGTTGTCACGAATTCGTCCCTCTATTGTGCTTCTATCCTCCAAGGAAATGAATTGGTCCTTTACCACTTGATTGAATCTCTTCTTGTAAGTCTACTGCTACAAAAATTTGACTACTCAACCCTTTAATGAGAGGACTTATATGCTTAATCAATAGTTACACTGCTTCAAAGAACTATAATTAAATTTATAACACACTTTGATTCAACAATTGCTACAAAGTATTTTGATCAATGGTTCTACCCCTAAAATTCAATGTATACTATAGGATACTTGATTAATGGTCATTCAAGGGGAATGACTCGATCTATGTCCAACAATTGAAATGTGAACCCACAAGTGGTCAATGGAATCCTCCCAAAATATTACTATGAACCCTTGAAATTATTGTCCTAAAGACCTATATTAACTTTGCCCTCCACAAGAGAGATTTGGCCTACTTCAAGGATTGGATCTATTGCCAAAAAAATTTCTTGCGCAAGGAAAAATAAATAAATTCTCAACTTCCACAATTGGCATGGATGCATATGGATTCTTGACCTTCACAATATATGTTTCCCAATATAAAACCATTATGTTGATAGACAATGTGATATTGTGGAGAGTCTTTGTATTCACAAAGCTATCACTTTGAATTCATTGAAATTGTTGCCACATTATGGATATGGCTTGAATCAAGCGTTCCTCAAATTACCTACATGGCTTGGATTCCTCACTAGATAAGTTGTATGTGTAATAAAATCATCCTTGGGTATTAAATCGACTGTTAACCTCTGAGCAATTTGAACTTCATAAAATAAATCACTACACATTAAATTTAATTGTCGTAGGATATTAAACTTGACCATCAATTTAGTTGCTACAAAAAATGGATGCAACTTCCCAATTAATCCTCATACAATACAAGAAAAATTGGTCCCCAACCCGCTCAAATAAGCTTGGTTGTGTAGGGATTTGGCTTCCCAAAGAGATATTGTGCTAGATAATTTCTAATCCACATGTAGAAATAACTCAACCACATGAAATCACTTGGATACCTTGCTTCCATGGAATATTGGCCCAAGGTATATAATTGTTTTCAATTGATTCTCCACACTTGACAATTCGGCTTTTATTTTATATAACTTATCCCTCGCTATATTTTGATCCATAGCTAGGGTTTTGAGCTCCCATGAAATATAATAAAATAAACTCTTCTCCAAATAACATGAGTTCCTTTGAGGAATGAGCAAAGAGTGATGGTGACGAAGGCTTACAACGGTCAAACCCTAGTTTTCTCAATCCCTGGATTTACCTCTTGAATGGGTTTTTCTACTGATGTTTGTAGGAGTCAATTTTAGGTGTGTTTCTAGGCCTGGGGGTTATCTGCTAACTATCATTTTTTAGGTTTGAGTTCTCACAAAGGTAGAAGTTTTTTACTATAAATATTTTCCTGGAGTTGTTGTTGTCAGTTTTTGTCTCTTGGGTTTTGTGTTGAGTTGTCCTGATTCAAGGTTTTTGTTTGGTCGCCCGTTGTTTCTAGTGAGACTGGAGGGGAATATTTTATTATAACAACTTGCAATGAGCTAAAAACTGTGGTAGTTTCCCGTGGAGGATTCAGAGCTTGTGGAATACTACATAGATACCTCGTATAAGGATTATGGTTCTGTGAGCCATAGGGGTTTCATGTATCATGGGGAGGGTGGCTTCCAGACGGCAGGTGGTATTAAGCAGGGTTTTCTAGATTTATCATTGTATGGCATGGCCAGAATACCATTTTTTAGTTAGAGGTCCCCTTTTCTCGACGATTTCTCCACAAAATATGTTGGTTAATTCTCTAGCAAAATACTCTGCAGGGTCGCTTTCCTCGGGCGGTTTAGTGGGTGGTCTCTCTTACCCAATACTACATTCTATGAGATTTGGGTTCTCAGTCCTTCCTGACACTTTTTTGGTCGGTTTACTAATTTTAGGGCCTCCACTCCCCTCTTACAATGGGGGTTTCACATCTCTCCTTTATTGCTTGTTGGGTGGGGTTTTTATTGGGGTTTCCAAGGCTTTCTTGAATGCTCATGCAAACACAGTTCAACCAAAAGAGACTTGTCCTGTTAATTCCTTTGGGCCAGGTGTTGGGGCCACGAACACACAAATCGAGATCGGGTCGTGTCTGGAAAGGGTAGTTGAGGAGGTAGTTGATCCTCCTTTACAGAATATCGAATATCATAGGGTTACAAATGAATGGAGGAAAAATTTTAGGGTATTGAAGCGTGCAGTGGTAGCAGCTTCATACTATTGAATTTTGGGCATGGATGTTGTTATGAAAAAAGCGGCAGAGCTCATGGATAAATATATGTTTGGTCGGGCTCAAGGGCGTAAATTAAACAAGGAGTCCATTATTTTGTCTTGAGATCATATCCTCAGCCCTAATATCTCGGATATCCTGAACATTTTTATGTTGGAAAAAGGGTGGTTCCAATTGATTTTAAAAACACATTAGGCTACAGTACATGTCACTAGCGTTGTCTCATCTATCACCTCCACTCCAATTGTCTTCAAATTCTTAGTTATGACTTTGAATGACATTCAGAAAAGAAGTTATGTGTTTCTGGTTTGGGTTTGGCTATCGGGTCTACCAACTCACATTTGGAACCCTAAAAGTTTCGCAAATTTGGGTAATAACATCGGTATTTTCATGGAAGTTGATTACTCTTTTGAGGAAACTAGGGATTTGTATGTGGCACAAAATTTGGTTAGCCTTGATCTATGGAAGAGACTACATGAGTCTATAAAAATTAGGATCTAAGGGGAGTGACTTCAGGTTGTGGATTGTGAATTTTTTCCATTTCGATTTTGTCATTTCCATAAGTACAAATATCTTGTCTAAGACTGTAACCTTCCTTTTCGTCAGGATGGAGGTTGGGCTCCGATTACAAAAAAATAGTTGGTGGAGGATGGAGGAACTTTGGATGTGGAAAATGTGTCAGAGGAAGGTCAGGAGGATGATCCATAGATGTCTTTGTGATCATTGTCCTCAAGTTATATGTACGCCTACCCCATAGTGTTGGCTTTTGTTGGTTTGGTGGCAGCTGCATCTTCTTCTACCTACATCACGACATCTCCTCCTCCATTTTCGAGTACTTCTCACTCTCACCCCCCTGTTTCATTGCTTGTCTCTTCTTTAACTATTCTTAGACTGGTGGATGTACATGCCTCTATTGGGATTGGGTCGAATGGGTCTCTGAGTTCTATCTCAAATTTTCCCACTGCAAATTCTCTGTGCCCTATTCCCTTTCCAAAGTAAGGTTTATTTTCTCCCAAGGGTTCTATTTCTCGAGGTTTTTCAGGACTGTTAGAGGGGGAGGATATCATAAATAACCTCAAAGATAGACTGATTGTATCCATTTCGGTTCGATTTTCAAGAGTTCTTGGTTTTTTCCCTATCTAGGGGGCGGGAATGAAAACAAAATTTCAATCTAAAGCCAAAGATAAGGCTTGTGAGGATATGGTTGTGGGTCATCAATCTATCATCGATGGGGAATTTAAAGTGTTGCTTCCCCTTCATAGTGTTACCAAATGAAATTTCTCACATTCAATTGTATGGGTTTGGCAAGTGAACCCAAAAAACTTGCACTAATACGATTGTTCCATATTGAACAACTTGATGTAATTTTTCTTCAGGAAACCCTTAGTGAAGGTTTCGTTATTAAAATTTTCTTGGAATCTATTATACCTTCCTGCCACTTTATAGCATATGATGCTAGAGGGTGATCGGGTGGTCTGGCAGTAGGGTGGGACACAAGGAATTTTAACATGGAAAAATTTAGGAGCTTCCTAAATGGTCTGGGGGTGGAAGTCCTATTAAAGGATTTGAATGTTACAATTTAATTTGTAAATATCTATGTTCCACATTTAGATGGAGTATCTTATTGGAATGAGGTGTTCAATAAATCATTATTAAAGAGGGATAATATGATAATGGGGGGGAGTTAAACTTATCTATTGGGGAGTTTGAATCCCGAGGCACCAGGGCCCGGGAAGACCATTTGTTTGATTTTTTCACAAGCCATTTACCATCTATAAATATCCTTGAATTGGCTCTAAGTTTTATCATGCCAACCTGGAGGAATATGTGGTTGGGTGATGAGTTTATTGTAAATATAATTGAAATAATTTTGAATGTTGAAAGTATATTTTAGTGTTTATTTTTATTTCGTCAGCAAGTGGGTTCTGGTGGGATATCCAACCATTTCTCGATACTCTTCAAAATTCTGCATGGGCTCCATAAGCCGCCTAGTCTTTTAAAAATGAACTCTAATTAGGCTCTTGATCATTCAACTTTTTTTAATCTCTTTAAAGCAAATTGGTGCCATTTCTCTAAAGGATAGGGAAATTTGCGGCGGCACATTTCCTACAAAATTTAAAATACATAAATTTTTTGATAAAGGAATGGGAAACCAAACATCGATGGGAGGAGGATTTGAGTCTCAGAGAGATTGAAATTCATATTTATATGATCCTCTATCGTTGGTGATGAATTTCCTTCCCATTTTTCAAGGGAAGGAAGAAGCCACAAAAGGAACTCATCCTTCCTCAAGGAAGCTCCTTAACTTCTCACGGCCAAGAGAGAGGGAAGAAGCCACAAAAGGAACTTGGCCTTTCTCAAGGAAGCTCCTTAACTACCCATGATCATAGGAAAAAGAGAGACTCCTCCTCGTTTGAAATTAGAGCTCAAAGGTCCTGCAACAATTTGTTAGTAGTTTCTTCAAGGTGAATCCCACAAGTTGCTACAAGAAAACAAGTTAGTTAAAAGAAGGCTACAAAAAACCAACCAAGTGTTAGAAAAAGAAAATCACAAAATATTGGACAATAATCTACAAAGGGCTAAGCCAAATAGGATGAGTAAATTCTCCTCTTTGTCTAGCCATGCTTAAGCTCTTTAAATAGAAAAATATGATCCACTGACGCACAATGAAAAGTAAAATATTTTTAAATGATTGCATGCATACAAAATATGTCCAAACGAATCCCTGCAAGACACCTTTTCGTAAGATAAACAATGAAAATCCAAATAGCAAATGAGAGTTCCTTTGAAAGTGCTTCAAGAGTGGGTTGGTCTCCCAAAGACTTCCTCTCACGCTTGATGCAAAAGGAACTCTTCTACAATAATCAAGTCACAAATTAGTCCATGTATATTTAGATAAGAAAACAATGAATTGAAACTTCTAGAAATTTATTTGATAATAAACTAGAACTTCCAACCTCTAGGGCCTACTTTCAAATCAAATGCCAATACAAGATATATGTGCACTAGCAAATTCACAAGAATACATGGAAAATGAAATAACTCAAAGCATAGAAAATATTATACCAATAGCTCCAAATGCACCATGCTCCAAAGGAAGAACACCCATGAATGGACCCCCAAATTCTTTTTATTGATATTCTTGAAAAGTGTACAAAGTAGCAGCACTTCCGCAAGCACAATAGCTAGTAAAAATCACATGGAGATTAAAAATCCAAGCCATTTGGCTGGAACTTGGTTATGAGAACAAGAAATTATTTCATTATTTCATGCATATTTATAGTGCTCCCTTTATGTTTCTCTTCCTAGACCTTTTTCCTGGTGATGGGTCTTGTTGTAGACTTGAAACACTGACATTCGAACATGTCTACTATGGAGCAATTTCCGATCTCTCAATCTAACATGTATATTCCTTTGAAGGACTATCACAACTTGGTACGAACCATTTTCAAACAATATATATTGAACTTGTTGGCACTAACATTGCAGAGGAAATTAGGGTTTCAGAGGGTGAACTAAAGGAAGTCTTATCCAACTTTCAAAAATACAATATTCCTTGTCTGGATGGCCGGGCAGTGAAATTTTTCACCACTTACTTCGAACTAGTGGGACATGATCTCCTTCGGGTGGTCAATATATCAAAGGATGGAGGCTTTATTCATCCGCCTTTATATTCAACTTCCATTGCCTTAATTCCTAAAGTGGAAAACTTGGTTTCTTTTAAGAACTTTCTTCCAGTTTCTCTTTTCTACTGTGTGTACAAAGTCATTAGTGATTTCTCGGAGACTAAATCCAATCCTCTCTAGATGTATTTCATAGGAACAATTTGGGTTTATTGAGGGAATGCAACTCCACAAATCCATTGGGGTAGCTCAAGAATTTCTATGTAGTCTTACAAATATGAAATTGAAAGGGGCGTTCATAATTAACTACATCTCTCAAAGGCATATGATAGAGTAAATTGGATTTTCTTACGACTCTTGTTGACTCATGTGGGGTTTCGGGTTCCATTTATTAACTGGATAATTCAGTGTGTGATTATTGTATCATTTACAATCCTTATTAATGGCTCAGCTTCTACTTGCTTCTCAGCTCAAAGGGGGCTTAGATAGGGATGTCCTCTTTCACCTTTAATGTTCCTCCTCATTTTAGAAGGGTTGAGAAGAATGTTTTTAGAGGATAAAGGAAGGGGTTCCTTTGAGGGTATTTGTGTCACTCAACTACTTCATATCACCCATCTACTATTTGTAGATGATATCCTCATCTTCTCCAAGGATATGAGTCATCAATGATAATAAGTATACGATCTCTATATTCAATCTCAGTGATCACGTAATTCAATGGATCAAGTTTTCATTCCCTTACAAGGTTGCTCCTAAAGAAAGTGGATTCAAATACCTTGTTTTCCAATTAAATCCAAATTGTTATAAGAAAGAATATTGGAGGTGGTTGATCAATAAACTAGAGAAACGATTAAAAATTTGGAGCTTCAGATGGCTCTCTCAGGCAAGTCGGATAGTATTGGTCATGTCAGTCCTGAAAGCTATCCATGTTTAGTGGATGTTCCGGACCTGGATCCCTAAGGGAGTGCTGGAACAAGCTCGTCGTCTATGTTTTAAATTTCTATGGGTGGAGACTGGAGATGACTCTATGCTCCCATGGGTCAAGTGGACACATGACATTGTGGTTCCCAAATTATTGGGCAGATGGGGCTTAAAAAATATTTTCCTTTTTGCGAAGGATTTGGCAGCAAAGTGTGTTTGGAGACTTATCGACTCTCAAAGTATTTGGACAAAGGTAATCACACAAAAATAATTAGCTTTGTATTTTGTTGAGGAGTGGATCCATATTCCTCAGCATTCCAGGTCCAATATTTCCGTGGTTTGGAGAACTTTTTTAAAATAATTTGCGGTGATATCAAGGGGTTTTGCTTGGAAAATTGGATTGGGCTACAAAGCTAGGCAGGTTATGGATACATGGTTGGGTATTCATAAAAAGCACATCCTCTCTCCAGGCCTAATTGCTTGGCTTCGGGATCACTGTTTCACTAGAATATCCCATATTGATGACCCGAATCGTACCACCATTTGGAGTCAGGGGTGGCAATCGACCTCCATCTTTGGTCTTCCTGAAGCCTTCTGCGAGGAATGAGGTTTGTTTCTAAATGCTCTAAATTTAGCCTATATTTGAATTTCGAAGGAAGAATATGCCCTCATTTGGATGGGAAATACAAATGGAATATAAAATCCCATAGAAGGCTACATGTATTTAAATATCACTACACAAGAAGTGCAACCTACCTAGTGGTGGAGGGTGCTCTGGCTAGCCAAATGTACATCAAAATAAAAAAATTATATTTTGGTGTATTCTTATGGGTAAATTTCCCACTTGGAACATTATGCAAATGAACCATCATATTGGCTTGGGTTAGTAAATTTTGTGTAAGCATGTTGAAGAGACTATTCTTCACCTTTTCGTTCATTGGCCATTTACAAGTTAAGTCTGGTCAACCTGCAACAATTTTTTAGGGGTTATTTGTAGATGGGAGGGCGCATCTTTCGTGGATACCTGGCAAGGATGGGTCGAAAATAGGGAGGCTTATTAATTTCAACTCTCTTCCCCTAATTATTGCATGGGGATTTTTTTCTCTTACCGCATCGGACTATTTTCAGGGACACTTCTTCTTCCCCAACCGAGATCACTGTCAATTGTTTGGCTACCATGGAACATATCCACAGTCTCGTCTGCAAGCTAAAAACTCAGGAGGTTCTAGTGGAAAATATGGACATAAAATTTCCTTTGGGTTAATTTTATGGGGCCTCACAAGAGGATGGGGATTTGTGTGGTGGGGGATTCCTTCTATTAGCCATCTATAAAATTTGTCATATCAAATGGTGGCTAAATCATTTTTGAAGCCTTCAAGAAACAAGTTTATACCAAATTGTTAGTTCTTGAAGGCTTATGAAGATATCTTATCCTTTGATTAATCTTCACTGCTATTTCCCTCTCAATTCTGAAAAATATGTTGTTATCCTAAAGAAAATACTGTTGCAAAAACCCCATTTTCCCCTTCATTTTTACCCCTTCTTCCACTCAAAATTAACCTCCTTTTTATCCCCTTTTACCCATTAAAATTCTTCTTGTTTCCTCTTTTCCCTTCTTCCCTTCATAAAAATCCCTTTAAAAGGGTTTAAAGCTCCTTTTTAGACCTTACCAAAACCCCAAAATCCTTCGAAATTCCTTGAAGATTCATAAAATACCCACTTTCTTACATTATAGGCCTAAGATCCTTTTTGGCTTAGCCCCCAAACCACTTCCCCACCATATACCCACGCCCGGGACCAAGAGTTAAAGTCCCGAGCACTTATCGCAATCGGAGTTGTGCGGTGTGCGCATTTCTTTGTTTTAAGGAAAAGTCCCATTTCCGATTGGCCCCTCTTCTTTATATCCCCCGATCCCTTCATATTTTCATATACCCAAAAGCCCCACAATCACGCGCTAAACATTATAATAAACCCTTTCCCGAATGCATTTTTCCTTTGTTATTTATAAAAAATCCAATTTTCATATGTTTCAAAGGGTCTCGTCGGTTCACGGTTTAAACGAATCCCGACCGTTGATCTTAAACCAATCAACGATCGACCAAATATCACATCGGAGTTTTTGTGATGGGCGCATGTCTTTTGTAAACATAAAAGTTCTGATCTGATTGGCCCCTTTAAATATAACTCTCGATCCATTTTTCCTCTTCGCAAAACCAAAGGCCCCGCAATCAGGCGCTAAAAGAATTTAAAAAAAACCCTCCCCGATGCATTTTTTCCTTTGTATTTCATATAAAAAACCCATTTTTCGTGTTATAACGTGACCCACCATTCATTGGTTGAAGCCATTCCTCCCATCGTTGATCTTGGACCAATCAACGGCCAGTGCAATCTCGCATCAGAAATTTCCATTGGGCACGTTAAATATTTTATTGCCCCTTCCCGATTGGAAAACTCCCGATGGATTCTCAGCCATCGATCCATTCTGCCATTCCCTGATCCAACGACTCTTATCGCTCCATCCCAAAGCCTTTTCCCCTACCTTTGATCTCCTCCGATTCATTCTTCGCCGTTGATCTGATCCTCAGATCGACGACCCTCGCTCAATCACATCGGAGATTTCCATTGTGCCTTTCCTCTCTCCTCCCCCGATCGCAAACCTTTCGATTGCATCTGGGCCATCGATTCTTATAAATTTGACAGTCCAGATGAGCCCTCAACCTTTATCTAAATTTCATAAACCCGCTGTATAAATTTTGAAATTAAATCTCCGCCGTTGATCTCTGCAGATCAACGACTCACACTGATCCTCTCTCTGCCTCATATTTTATTCCATTTAACCCCGAGATTAAATCTCCATCGTTGATCTATTTCAATTCAACAGTCCATAACAAACGCGATAGGCCCAACTCCTTTGGGTCCTACCCATCCCAGATTTGATCTCTGCTGTTCATTTCTTGATCTAACGGTCCTAATTAAAACTGCCCCACCTCTTTCCGTCCTTGCATCTGTCCTTTATCGTGCTCTTTCCATGACTGTCAGATCTAAGACCCCAGATCTGACAACAGACGCGCAGTTTCGCATAGATTCATGCCCAAAGGTTAATGATTCAAAATTACGCGATGAGGGTGGTTTTGAAATGCCACATGTAGGGCTCTAAAGCATATCGCGTTCAAAAAGGTTAAACCACCTTTCCGCCTTTTCGCTGCACAAAACCCGTGGTTTCTTTTTCTGAAACCGTTTTCCCCATTTTCTATTGCGTTTAATCATGTTCATTCCCCGCCATTGATCTCTGCAGATCAATGGCTCATATTCAATCTGATCATTGAACTATCGCACTCTACCATCCTCCAAGGGACCTCTTAAAGAAATCTCGGTTGTCGATCTCTGAGGCCGATCTCATCCGACGGCCCAGAATCATCCATGAAACCCCAAATTTCCTCGGTGCCTTTTTCATTGCCGATTAAGGTTTTAAACCACTTTTCTTTGTATTTTCCACCATTCCATTATAAATATGGCCCTCTACATTATATTTCCCCCGAAAAATCTCGACCGTCGATCTTTGCAGATCGACAGCCCTGACTTAATCTCTTGCACTGTTTGTTCCAACTGCCTCCATTTGACCCCCCGTGATCAATCTCCACCGTTGGATGCTTTCATCCAACAACTGCACTCTAAACCTAAGCCTCCAAAGAAGTTAAACCCAAATACGTAGGATTTCTCAACTTTTTCTTGGTTGATGCAGGTTTTAATAGATTTTTCAAAAGTTTTAAAAATAAATTGAAGGTCGGGGATGATGATCCCCCAAGCCTTTATACATCGCAAAGATCTTTCTGTCGGGGTTCCATATCATGTTTCATCAGTGTGCCATGAGCACTGATGCCGTTAAAAGCCCCTGTAATGCCTGCACATCAACAAGACACAACAAAATTTGATCAAGTAAAGAGTATCAGTGTAAAATATCCCACCACAGCAGAGTTGAAGAATTGAAGATTGTTAAACACAGTTTCGAGGAATTATGGCTAAAATCGACAATTAAAAGCCTAATCTGCTCAATTAAACACAGTTGAAGAACAAAAGACAGGAAATTAGGCTGAATTAAGCCTAACACACAGAGTTAAAAAAAATTAACAGTGTTTAAAGAAGGACAAAGCAATTCAACAATCCAAGAAGCCTCCACTACCACATCAGAGGCTAATTGATTCCTCACCAGCTACTAAAGGCCACCTGTAGCCTAAAAGAATTCAAAAGATGGCATAGTTATTACAAGAACAGAGGATATTTGCCTTAATACAGCTGAACATTTATTCCAAGCCAAAGAGACTTATTGCAAAATATCAGCAGAGTTATTACAAAGATGACACAGAGCCTTAAAGTCAACAAAATCTCCCCAGCAAGCTTAATTCTTAATGTAAAACAATTAATACAAAGGAAATATCTGTAATCTTCTCCATTGAGCCCCTCAAAGGCTGAGAAGCATTAAACTGTATTAATTGAACCTATAGATCTTTTCTCTCATCCACCTCCTCATTTTCCTATAAAATATTCTTAAGGAGCACATTGTAAAGGGTTGGTCACTGCATATCTGTTGTCTATAAATAGTTTACTGAAGTTGTTGTAAGCTCTGTTTGTAATTGAAGATACCTAAGTTGAGATGAGAATTTTGAAGCTTTAGAGAACCACTAGACTTGAAGATTGTAACTGGTTTGAAGCATCAAATACAAGCTGATTTATGGGATCCTGATCTATGTCAACGGTGATGTTTTTCTTATTGTAAATTGTTATTTTATTTCTGTTTCCATTCTGTCCATCTTCTCTGATAAAGAACAACAATTATAGAGTTAGGATTTACTTTCAAAGGTACCCTGCTCTTACTGATAAGCTTTATCTACATGTTTTCTTCCGATTGTGTTGTTTAAGAATGATTTAGTACAGTCCAAGAAGTCAATATGTTGGCATTCCCTTCTCTTACTGTCTAGACTTTAAACATTGTTTTTGAACATTATTTTCAGTTTCTTCCAAGTAAATTTGAACTAGGGAAGTATATGGTGAGCCCTGTCCTCTAATTTTTATCTCCAAAGGTTGTCTAAAATTTTTCCTAAGGGTATGTTGAAAGCAGGATAGGTTCAAAGTCCTTACCTGATCTTAGACTATTCTTTGTTACCTTATTCTTTGTTACCTTAAGTGATGTCTTGATAAGTTTGCTAAGTAAAGCAGAGCTAGGGAAGTCTATGGTAAGCCCTGTCCTCTAGTTTCTTCTCCAACAGTTGCTTTGAAAATTTTCCCTTGAATATGCTGAAACCAGGATAGGTTCAAAGTCCTTACTTGATATTAAGCTATTCTTTTGTGTTTTAAATTTTTTATATTGAAAGTGCATCAAAAGCAGGCTAGTTTCGAAGTACTTACTTGATCTCATATTACTTTTATGTCTTTCTTAAGTGTATGCCAAAAGCAGGATAGTTTCAAAGTACTTACTTGATCTTAGGCTACTCTTTGTTCTTCATTTGTTTAAAATCCCCTTCTTATTGTTTCATTTCATTCCATAAAATCAACTTTAAAGAGATCCTTAGACATAGATGACTTGCCCCATGGACCACTCTTGAACCTTGCTGTTTCAATTAAATCCTACTATGACTCCATAGCCCAATGGATTGAATCTGTTTCTGGCTTATCTTCTTAGCTGAATCAATTTTCATTTTCATTCACCTTCACCCTTCATTTAGAATTCCTTCACCTTCACATATCTTTGCCCAACCAAAATCAAACAAAAACCTTGTTCTTCATAACTAGCCTAATATCACAGTTAAAAATCCTTAAAGATAAATATATCTTTGCACTTATAGAAAGATCCCTCTCTGGATTCAGGAGGGCTAGATCCTAGAATCCCAAAGTGGTTCAAGTGTTCTCCCTGTAGCTTCAGTCTCACCAATCTGCTGAAATTACAGGGAGCTAACACCTTCTTCATTTAACCGAACATGTGTTCTTTCATATCAGAATGGGATTTGGTAGAAGGCACAAATAACTCGTTTGAACTGCTAGCATGCATATCCTTGATTTCCATTGCTCTAGAAAAAGGTTGTTACCAAATTTATATTTTTTTGGACTCTCTCATAGTGGTCAACTTAGTTAAAGTTTCATAATTATGTCACTCTATTTCTCTTTCACTTATAATTGCTGATATTTTTCATTTAGAAGCTTCATATGTTTCCATGTCAATTAATCATTTCTACAGGGAACAAAACAAGTTTGTTGACGAGCTTTCTAAAGAAGGCTTGCTCCTAGATCAAGGGATTTGGAAAGTAATAGAATTTGGTGGACATGCTCCTTGGAAGTATTATCATCGTCCTTTTTTATAGGAACATTTTCTTGATAATTTTGTTTGATTCATTCAGTGAGTTATATGTTGTATATATTTTATTTCCTGGGATTATTTATTCTTATTTTTTGATTAGTTTCTATAATGAATTAGGAAATATATATCTAGATGCTTAACGCACAAGATTGGGATACCCATACTTGTGTATTGTGTACTATTTTTCATCTTTCTAGACCGTTGTGTTTTGCGGTTAATTTTCCACTTTTTCCCCCTCATGGGATCATGTATGTTTACTTTGGGAGTGCTTATATTATGTTTTCATTTTTGCCACATTGGGAACATGGTTTTTTCTCAAATGCATGATGGAGTGCATAATACAAAATGTATTTTTGGACATATTTGGAAATGAACGAAAAATATGGGCCTTTTTCAAGGAAAAAAAAAAGCATGAGTTCCTTCAGTGATAAATGTGGCCTCCAATCGTTTCCCTGAAGGAAATTTGGTCTCTAAAACCCTGAATTTGGCATCACGCATTAGCTCAAACCTTGGCATGATGTATTCATCCTTCAGAGAGATGTGCGTCCACCTCTACTCGGCTTTGTTACACAGTAATTTTTCACCCTTCTCACTTCATGTCCCTGATCCTGAAGTGCTCTGTGACAGGTCCTATGAATTATATCCACCTAGGAAAAATACACAAAGATATCCCCCAGAGAATCAAAAAATACTTCCTTGAAAGATCACTGGAGAGACCTGGTCAAAAACCTAAATTTTCGGGTCAGCGAACTTCCCTAGTGGCCTGCCTGTGCTGATGGCAGGTTGACAGTTCTAGCCTAGCACCATTAACACCCTTTTTTCTAGGAAAACCATGATGATCCCTCTCTGGCAGTGTTTCCTCAAATGGAGGAGAAGCTTTGACCTCTAGAAGCTCCAAGGTGGCGATTTGGTTTTTATTTGGTGGTGATATGGTCAAGCTCTTTGATTTTAGAGCTTTGATCTTATCAATGGGGGTTTATCCCTTAGAAAGTGGACCTTCCTCCTCCTTTTATGGGCTCCCAACCTCTTCTACCTTCCTATAAATTGATCCCCATCCCTCCACTACTAGTTTTTCATTGTTGGGATGGTAAGATCATTTATTCCCATTACACTCTTGTATTGTGATAACACCTAATCTATTTGGGAGAAGGAATGCTTTAGAGCTTCGATGAAGGACTCATACATCACCAAAGGGAGTCCTCCAACATCAAGGCCTTGGTTGTAATCTCTCTCATTTATATTCATTAATAAAACATCTGATTTTTTCTTTCTATATTTGTCTAATCATTTGCGCAAATAGTCTAATGTTCCTTGATATATTAGATAGCTAATGTTTATGAATATTATGTATTGGATTACGTTTGTTGTTGCCTCATGATCATCCATAGGTATTCGTGTGCCACTAAGTAGTAAGGAGCGAGCCTAAGGGATTGTGGATCAAGGTCATCATCAAAGTGTTCAAGCATAGCATCAGGAAAAGGTATCTCTATCTCCTTTCTTGTCACATTTTGAATATTAGCTAAGAAAGCTTGCATTAGATAGTCTCACAAGTTGCTAGACCCACTATAGGGCTATAGAGATCACATCTATCCACAAAGGTGGTTTATCTTCACAACAGAATTGGAGACTACATAATAATTTGTCACCCTGCTCACTTCCCATCCCTGATCTTGAAGTGCCCTGTGACAGGTTTTGTGCAGTATATCCACCTGGGAAAAATACACAAATATATCCCCTGGAGAATCAAAGAAAACTACCTTGAAAGATCACTTGAGAGACTTGGTCAAACACATAAATTTTTGGGTCAATGTGCTTCCCTAGTGGCCTGCATGTGCTAATGGCAGGTTGAAATTTCTGGCCTAGTGCTTTCAGTGCTCTTTTTTCTAGGAAAAACATGTTGATCCCTTTCTAGTAGTGTTTGCTCAAATGGAGGAGAAGCTTCGGCCTCTAGAAGCTCCAAGGCGGTGAGTTGGTTGTTATTCAGTGGTGATAGGGTCGAGCTCTCTGATTTTAGAGCTTTGAAATTATCAATGGGGGTTTATCCCTTAGAAAGTGGACCTTCCTCCTTTCATGGGCTCCCAGCCTCTTCTCCCTTCCTATAAATTGATCCCCATTCCCCCAATACTGGTTGTTCATTGGTGGGCTAGTAAGATCATTCATTCCCTATACACTCCTGTACTGTGATAACACCTAAGATATTCAGGAGAAATAATTTCTTAGAGCTTCGGTGAAGGACTCAGACATCACCAAAGGGAGGCCTCCAACATCTAGGCCCGGGTTGTAAGCTCTCTCTTTTATATTCATTAATAAAAAATATGATGTTTGCTTTCTATATTTGTCTAATCATTTGCGCAAATAGTCTAATGTTCTTTGATCTATTATATAGCTAATGTTCGTGAATATTATGTATCATTTTACATTTTTTGTTACCTCTTGATCATCCACAGGTATTTGTGTGCCACCAGTAGCAAGGAGCGAGCCTAAGAGATCATGGATCAAGGCCATCATCAAAGTGTTCAAGATTAACATCAGGAAAAGGTACCTCTATCTCCTTTCTTGTAGCATTTTGAATATTACCTAAGAAATATTACATTAGATAGTCTCACAAGTTTCTAGACCCACTCTAGGGCTAGAGAGATCACCTTTGTCCGTAGAGGGGATTTATCTTCACAACAAAATTGGCGACTCCACTGGGGAGATTTGGCCTCTTAGCCTTCCTTTCCCTGGTTGATCTCTAAATACTTTAACTGATCATTGAGATCTAAGTTTCCTTAGGTATCTATAGGTTTCTATAAGGTTTTATAGTTAATCCAGTGTGTCCAGTCTGGTTTTGGTGTGAAATTATTTTTTTCTTTTTCCTTGTTTTTATCGCTCAACACTTTTTCTGTTCTCACAGTAGCACTGACATCGTTATTTGATACAAGTTGATATGCCTTTCAACACCCTTACGATCACCACAAAAGCATTGATCTCAGAGCTAGGAAAAGTTAGGGTTTCCCCTTGCATTTCCAATGTGTCCTCACCCCTGAAGAACATTTTTCAAGTCTGAATGACCTACTGCCTTTGTGATTAGCTTGTTTTTGTGGTTGGTTTTGTTTCTTTGACTTGCTTGTGAGTTAGAGTGAGGTTTAGTTGCTTTCTAGGTATTCTAGGTCAATTACCTTTCATTGGTCACTTGTGCTTGTTGTCAAAGAATTGATAGGATCTACTTTAGGATTCTATTCCAGTTAGTTCAAACTCCTTTTTGCATTGATTCTGGATTTTTTTTGAAGTTTCTGTCTGGTACACTAGTTATCACTGCACTTAGAAACTACCTTCGATTTAGTGTCAAATATAAGATCACAATTTGTTTGATTTGCAAGTTTAGGAGAATGTGTCTTCTTTAGTTCCCGAATTCAAAAGAGTAAATTGAAAGTGATTTTCATCTTGAAGTTTGTATTTGGTTTGTTCTCTTTGAAAAAGAGTGAAAGTGATTTTCATTCGTGCACTTTTTGAAGGGATCTTGTTTTCCATTCGATAGAAGGAAAAGTGAAAAGAATTATTTTGCATTTATTTGTTCTTTTGGTTGATTTTACTTTAGTTCACTGATTTCATTTTCATTTTGAGCTTTCAAAGTAAAAGAAAAACAAAAAATTGTTATGCATCTTAGAGGAAAGAGAAGTAATTTCATTTTTCAATTAGCTTGGATTTTGGGGATAGTGAAAGTGAATTTGATATTTAAAGGAAGTATTTTAGTAGTTTTGAACTAGCTGGGGGGGCATCATCATTTGTTGCATTAATTTCACTCTTGTTTATGTTTCTTCCCTCATTAGTTTAGAATTCATTGAAATGGAATGAATATTTTTTAGCATTTAGCTACATTATAGGGTTTAGGTGACATCGATATTGAGACTTAAACTGAGACTTAATTGAAGATCAAATTTAAAATTCACCTAATTAACCTTAAGGATAATTTGAAATTAACGAAAAAATTTAGAGGTCTAAGCTAGAGACGTGTTCTGGCGTCATTAAATGTAGCAGCTATAGCTAATAGTCTGTGTTACATTCTAGAGGAGAAACCCTGTCCCATGTATGGAAGTATATAGGACTATTCTTCACGTATGAAAAGTATAAGGGGACGTTCTCATCATACAGTTACACATTACACAACACTACTATGGACTAGACTCCCACGTACCATCGAGTATATATGGGGAGACACCACTTGGTTTAAAGCATGCCATAGGTAACCGAGTCAGCCGCCTTGTAGATGTGATACACTGAACATAGCATTTAGGGAGATCACCTGTAGTACGTTAAGTCCTTGGTAAGTTTTTCTATAAGTTATCACCAAGGTGTGTATTACAGTTCACAGATACCTGGTAATCCTTTATGCCTAGTTCACCCTTTTTGAGTTATTTTTTGTTTAATTTCTAAAATAAAGTACTCACGATAACATCTTACTTGTGTTGTTCTCCGATCACATCTTTTCCTGGTTAATTGTAAATTTTAAATTGCTCAAAATTGATTCACCTTTTCTCTCTTTGATCTCTCCCTCAAGGTCATCGTGGTTGAATCGTCGGATTCACCTCCTTCCTCTTCTAAAGGATCTAAAGTCCCTCCTCCTGAGGTCCCCTAATATTATCTCATAACAACTTGTAATAGTTAACTAAGTGTGATAGACTTAGTTAGCTCAATAATTTCAAAGGATAGGCATGTAGAGTGATTCTATTATTAACCGGGTCCAGTTGCAGTTGTAGCACTAGTGTAGTGTGAGTGGTATCATTTAACTCACATTAATTGAGTTAAAATCAGTTTAACTAGTTCTAACTGTTTGATGAGCTAGTGCCAAAGATGAAGTGAATTAAACTATATTTAATTCACCAGTAGTGATCTACCAAGTAACTGATGATTCACTATTTATAGCTACATGCATGTCAATTCTGGTGGAGACCCAGTTGAGACAAAGGTTCAAGGAAAGTAAACTATTAGTTGTATTTTAGGCAAACTACCCAGGTGCAGTTATAAAACCACAGGAAGCTCATGATGAATTGCATAATCAAGGAAGGTTGAATTTCCTATTTAATAGGGGTTTAATTTTCTAGGGATTGTGTAAGCAGTGTAGGCTGATAATTAGCTATGTGTTTGTCCAATTTTTCCTAGATCAGTGTGAAGCAATTGGTAGAGTGTATGAGGTTGTGGTGATCACAAATACATTGTATTGTTTCATGATTTATTAGTTGACTATACAATAAATATGGAGGGGTTTTGAGGAGTTTCTTTCACTAGGAATATCTGGTGTTGTGTATTGATTTACATATTTCTCTTACTTGCATGTGATTGAGCAATTGGGATTTATATTTCACATATTTTTGTAGAAGGATTCAATATCTTGATTTAATACATTGCATGATCGAATTGAGTCCATTGATATAATTTCTACATGGTATTATAGTTGTGTTAGAGATTTTCTACAGAAACATAGGGAACCATAACTATCATTGTAATTTCCTTTTCTTGAGTGTTTTGGCATACTTTAGTGACCTGGTTACACTCCTAAAATTTTGTATAGTTCAAATAAGATTTAATTTTACTTTTCTAACCATCATAAGTAGAGTAATTTTCTTGTCTTTTACTTTAAAATTTTGTATGTTGAGACTAGGAGTAGTGTGATTAAGAATGATATTAGGCTCTCCCTCCCTTACATCCCCATGGTGAACTTGTGGGTGGATCCAAAAATTCTGAAATACTACCCACCATCTCCCTTTCAATTATAAAATTAAACATAGCTTAACTAAGAAAAAAGTAAGCGACCCTAATCCACACATCCTTTACTTGTTTTGCAAAACCAATCTCATTTTTGGTACTAGGAATTGGTGTTAGAAAGAGAGTAGACCCTCCCTCCATTTCACCCTTATGGAAAACCTATAGGGGAATCCAAAAAATTTCTCAAAGCACTAATTTTCCATCTCCCTATATGCTCATCTAGCATAATTAGGAAATGCAAGTGGCCCATAATCCACACATATTTTTCTTTGATTGCAAGGAACAACATCACATACTATAATTAGCGTGAATTGTAAAGGATAATAGTATATCCACATTGTTTCAATTCGAACACTTTGTATGTTCACCATTCACCTTACACATACCATCACATCACTAAACTCACTTAAAATTTGTGCAAAGGGTATGCTATTTTTGCAATATGTGTACTTATTTTATTTGAGTTTACATTTTTGGCACACCCTGAGAAAAGAAAATACTTTTTAAAAAATAAACCTTTTGAACCAACTAAATTCCTCACAAGAGTCATAAAAATAATTTATTTTTCATGTTAGGAACATGGGGGGAGGCATCCCAAAAGCCGTCATGGTTGTTCTTGATTTGAAACATAGAAGTTGTCTTTTTAGGGACCTTTCGAATCTTACACAATCCAGTGAAAAAAGATGATGCGATGAAACCTGTGAAGGCTAAAGGCCTAGATGACACATTATCATGAGCATCCTTATTGTCTCCCAACACTTGGTAGGGGCTCTAGGTCCAAAGTTGACAACTAGAAGTTGAGATTCTGTCATTCCCACTAGACATAGGTAGCTTAGTGGCAAAATTTTAGGGGAATATCTCCCTACAGGTGGTAGGTGCAGGAGCACTTGCACCTGGAGGTGATTGTTGAGAAGTGCAGCAAGAAAGTCTCAATTTGACTTTGCCTTGGTCAAATTGAGAAATTCGAATTTCCACATTAGAAAACAACTTGGATGTAATTAAATTGTGCGTCATGGCTCTTGTCACTTAGTTAGCTCTGTAAATACAAGTTAGAAGGCTTAGAGTTTAGTTAAGAATTTTTTATTTCTAAATTTTAGTAATCTAGTTTAATTATATACATTTGTGTTCAGTTAAACAAATCCTAACAACTGGAGGAACTGGTGGAATGTGAGTTGTGCAGTGGGACCATAGTCTAACGTAGTGATCATCTGGTTAACTGATCAATCATCCTAAAGTATCTAGATGATCCAGGTGGATAGTGGTGGCCACCCACCTATTCCACATAGTCAATTTCATCAGTTTTCTTATTTACTAATTTTAGCAATTTTTCAGGTCCTGGACTTCCAGAGCCATTTTGAGGCCTTAAATGGTATTTTTTAGGTATGATTGTTGCAATGATTTGAAAAAAACCGTGAAAAAAGTTGTAGTCCTTGGAGATATATTTACAACGAGGTATCATATGCGCCAAACGGAGATAATATGACCAAGTTACGACCCCGGGATGTTGCTTGCCCAACTAACACCAACGAGGCCCATAAACTCTTGGTGTTACATCTCCTTGAGTTATTGTTTTGGTTTTTTAGGGTTTTCTCTTATTTTTCAATAATTAAAAGGCCCTCAAGTCTCATTGTAACACAGTTCAGAGGCCTGTAGCCGCCACATCTCTTCTTAGATATAAGCTACCAACGACCTAACTAATTTATTTCCATTCTGTCTATACATATGTTAGTTATGTGATATTAATGAAATGAAGTCTTATTTCTACTGCATCTCTACGTTTATGTGTATTTCTGTATTTTATTACGTTCCTGCATAAGTCTAGATCACTAGTGCATGCACAGAATTTGAGTTCCCAATTGTGATGGAGATTCCAAGGCAGTGTAATAAGAAGTTGTAAACTATTTTGACTATATATGTGTTACATCCAGTCAGATTATCAAGCCTTGGGATTTGCGCAATCAATTGGAGTAAAATTCCTAAAAATTAATTCCTCAGAATTTGTGCAAGGAAATAGGGGCTCAAGTAGAGGTATAAATTGACTAAGTAACGGTCAGAGCTTCTCATTGAGAAAATATATAGGTTATTCACTTGCTAGTTATGCTCAATGCGAGCAAGAAATTGCAATAAATATCTATTCATCTAATTAATGCAAAGAGGATTGAGGGGTTTTTCCCAGTTGGGTTCCCCAAGAAAAAATAATGTGCATGTGTTTTATTTCTTATTGCATGTCTGAGATTATTGTTCTAAATTGCGAATTGAATTTCACATATCAATAGAGTAGAATTGCGTATCTTAATTTAAAATAAAATTTCTTGAGCAGTTGCAATTCGAACACCATATTTTCTACATGGTATCAGAGAAGGACTCAAATTAGAACAAGAATTTTTAAGTTTTTCCTCAAGAGGTTCGAATTTGTAGCTTCAGTGTAGCAGGATTTCTTTAAGATTGGGAAAATGACCTTGAACAGGATGATATTAGAGTATGCCTTAGAAGGAAACTCAAATTTCATTGCATGGAAGCATCGCATGGAGGAAGTGCTTAATGATAATTGACTATTGGATTATGTCAAGAAATACATTCAAAAACCAGGATCAACTTATGCCTAGAACCTAGCCCAATGGAAGAAATATGTAGCCAAGGTGAGGGGAATAATCTTGGAGGAAGTGCAAGACCACATTGTCTCAAATATCCATGGGAAAGAAACTACTTTTGCAAGGTGGTAGGAACTGACAAAGCTATTCCAAAATAACAGTGAACATATAAAATCAGCCCTCAAAGACAAACTTCAAAATATTAAGATGCAAAAAAATGATACTATTTCGCAGTATCTCAACAGATTTACCCAATTTCATGATGATCTTGGAGGGTTTGGTGTGAATGATTTAGAAAATGACCTATTGAGCGTAGCTCTTCTAGGCCTTCCAAAAATATTGCATAGCTACCAGGACATGGTGAACATGAGGGAGAAATTACTGAATTGGGAACACTTATGGTCTGATTTGGTACAAGAAGAGTTCAGGAGAAATGACTAGGATGGAACTTCATCCAAAGTAGAGGATGAAGAAAATTTTGCATTGGTTGGAAAGGGAAAGAAGTGTAAAGGGAAGAAATATCAAACCAAACTAGAATCTAGCTAATGGGGCAAGAAGAAAGACTCTTCCAAAATAAAATTCTGCAATTTTCATGAATTTGGTCACTATGCTACAAAGTGTCCACACAAATAGTCTAGAAATAAGAACTTAGGAGCAGCAGCAAGTGAGGCATTGGATTCAAAATTTGAGATAGAATTCACCCTTATCGCATGCATGACCAAATTTGTCATGGGGAGTGTGTGGTACTTGGATTTTGGCCCATCATTCCACATGACAGGCTACAGATATTTTTTCAGTGACATGGAGGAGAAATATCTCCAAATTCATATTGAGCTTGGGGACAATGGAAGGTACAATGCTACTAGGATTGGTACAATAAACTTTAAGAGGGTGTTTGGATCCACTCTTCACCTCAAATATGTCATGTTTGTTCCATTCCTAAAGAGGAGTCTCATTTATGTAGCAGTTTTGGAAGACCGTGGTTATGATGTGATCAAAGGGAAAGAATTCCTTAGAAACATAGCCACTAGATAGGTGAAGCAGATCGATGTTTGTGTGAAGAACCTGTACAAGTTGGATGTGGAATATTGCACTGCATTAAGAATTAAGGTAGAGAAAATGTAGATCCACGATTTCAGAGAGATTTGGCATAGGATATTGGTCCATTTGCATCATGGCACCCTAAAAATTATGCAACAAATAACCACGGGCCTCCCTAAAGGAGAACTTGAGCAGTTGGATGTCTGCAAAGGTTGTACCTTGGGGAAGTGTGTGAAATCCACATTTGATGATAGAGACAAAAAAAATAGATGAAGTCTTGGAAAGATTCCACTCTGATGTTTTTGTGCCTTTCTTGAAAACCTCCACTACCATAAATAAGTATCTTGTTATATTTATTGATGACTTCTCAAACAATTGCTAGATCTTCTTCATGTGGAAGAAGGATACAACATTCTCAAATTTTGTAGAATTCAAGGAAATAGTTAAGAAAGAGACCGAAAAGAAGGTGAAGGCTCTAAGGAGCGACAATGGAGGTGAGTATGTTTCAAATGACTTCAAGGAATTATGTGCAAAATAAGGCATTTAAAGAGAGCTGACAACACCCCACAACCTGTAGCAGAATGTGGTAGTTGAGAGGAAGAATCAAAGAATTGTGGGAGTTGCGAGACCTATGATATATGACCAAGGAATACCACTACATTTGTGGGTAGAGACATGTAACATACCAATCTACTTGTAGAACCAGAGTCCTCATAGGATTCTTGGTATGATTACACCAGAGGAGGATTTCTCAGGAAGAAAACCGGATGTGTCTCACTTCAAAAAAATTTGAGCCTCTTTCTACTTCGATGTCTCCAAATGTTCAAGGAAGAAGCTTGAGCCGACAACAGAGTTGGGATTTTTTGTGGGTTACATCGAAATTCCACACAATTACCGTGTGTACTTACCTTCCCTCAGAATGAAATTTGTTGGAAGAGATGTAAATTTTGATGATGAGAAAGTGATGCGGTGCTCTCTTGAGAGGGAGCTTCAGATCCCACCAGAAGAGGAGATTTTAACTCAAAAGGAGGAGCCTCGGGACATTGTGGAGAAACCAAAAATAGAGGAGCATAGAGTGGAGACATACACTCAAGCATAACCATCCAGAGAAGGCAGAAAAAGAACTAGGGAAGCCGATAGACTTGTGTAGGATGCGGGGGAGAATGTGGAAGCTCCTTCAAATTTACGCAAGAAAAGGAGGTCACCTGAGAGGTACACTAGCTACATGGATCTAATTACTGAGATAGTAGAGACTGAGCCATCCTCTTTTGAGGAAGAATTTGAGAAACTATTTTGGGTTGATACAATTGTGGAATAATACGAATTCATCATGGAGAACAATGTTTGAGAAGTGTTTCCAAGACTGGTAGACAAATCGGTTATGGTTTCGAAATGGATCTTCAAAGTTAAGCATTTAATTTATGGAAGCATAGAGAATTATAAGTTTTAGGTTTGTGGCCAAAGGATTCTCTCAAGCTGAGTAACTATGAGGAAACCTTTTCTCCCGTAGCAAGGTATTCATCAATTAGATCAATTCTTACACTATATGCGTATATGGGGTGGAAGATCCACCAAATGGATATAAAAACAACATTTCTCAATGGTGTTATTGAGGAGGAGTTGTACATAGAGTAACCAAAAGGTTTTGAGACATTTGATTGTGAGTCTCATGTGTGAAGATTCAAGTGAGCATTGTGAGGTCTCAAACATGCACCCTCTGCTTCGTACACCAGGATAAGAAATTATCTCACAGGATTGGGCTTCACCAAAATTGAAGCAGATGAAAACCTGTGTCATATACTGGTAGAAGGTAAATTTCTTATCATTTTTTTCTATGTTGATGATTTAATATTAACAAGTGATGAGGAGTTGATTAGCTCTTACAAGGAGGATCTTGCAAGGGAATTTGAGATGAAGGACATGGGTCTCATGCACTACTTCCTCAGGCTGGAAGTATGGCAAGGTGATGCGGATTTTTTTGTGTCTCAAGGAAAGTATGCCAATGATATACTGCAGATATTACACATGGAGAGTTGCAAGCCCATGGAGACACCTCTAGCGACCAACTAGAGGAATGAGACTGCCACTTTAGGTGAAAAGGTGGATGCTACCACTTACCGGTAGTTAGTGGGTTCACAGATGTATCTTGTGAACGCACAACCAAATATTTTCTATGCAGTCAACCAACTAATCCAAGCTATGTTTAGGCCAACCAAATTTTATTGGAAGGAAACCAAGCATGTTTTGCGATACCTTAGAGGCACTACCTAGTATGGATTATGGTACATAAGGACATAGGGAGTGAAGTTGTGTGGCTTCACAGATGCAAGTTGGGAAGGGATTCCACCCGACTAAAACAATACATTAGGTGGAATTTTTAATGTTGGGTCCGCAACGGTTCCCTGGTACAACAAGGAGCAAACATTTGTGGTGCTCATCTCGACAGAAGCTGAATGCATGGTTGTAATTCAAGAAACATATGAAATGATATCGATTAGAAAGGTACTTGTGGGAATGTTTGGTTAGATGATAGATCCAAATATGATCTATTTTGATAATCAAATTTTCATTTTTATCTCATATAATTCTATTTTTAACGATTAATCCAAGCATATAGATATCAGATATCATCATTTACGAGATTGTGTGTAGAGGTGAATAATGTTGCTACAATACATTCTGATAAAAGAACAAGATGGTTACATATTGACAAAAGCTTTGTCAAGAGGGAAGTTTGAGTTCCACAAGTGCGGGATAGGGGTGGTTGATTATCCCTTTCTTGTTGAGAGGGAGTATATATAAGTACAACAAGAAAGTCTCAATTTGAATTTTCCTAAGTCAAATTGAGAAAATTCAAATTTCCACATCAACAGACAACTTGGATGCAGTTAAATTGTGTGACATGGCTCTTGTCACTTAGTTAGCTCAGTAAATTTGAGTTAGAAGGATTGGAGTTCAGTTAAGCATGTGTGATTGCTAAATTTTAGTAATCCAATTCAGTTATATCCAGTTGTGTTCAGTTAAACTAGTTCTAATAGTAGGAGGAACTAGTGGAAGGTCAATTGTGTAGTGGGAAGAAATTCTAACTCAGTGGTAATCCAGTTAACTGATCAATCAGCCTAAAATAACTAGTGCATGCATATAATTCAAGTTCCCAGATGTGGTGGAGATTCCAAGGCAGTGTAACAAGCAGTTGTAAATTAGTTTGAGTGTACAGGTGTTGAATGAAGTCAGATTATCAAGCCTTGGGAATTGTACAATCAATTGGAGGAAAAATCCTAAAAAATAGGGGCTAATTCCCCAGGATTTGTTCAAGTAAATAGGGGCTCAAGAAAAGGGAAAAATTGACTAAGTCTCGGTCAGAGCTTCTCATTGAGCAGAGAGATAGGTTATTCACTTGCAGGTTGAGCTTAGTGTGGGAAAGCAATTGTAATACATATATATTCATCTAATAATGAAAATAGGCTTGAGGGATTTTTCCGAGTTGGGTTCCCCTAGAAAAATACTATGCATGTGTGTTATTTCTTATCACATGTCTGAGATTTTTATTCTAAATTGTGAATTGAATTCCGTAGATCAATAGAGTAGAATTGTGTCTCTTGATTTAGATTACAATTTCTTGAGAAGTTTCAATTCTATCACCATATTTTCTACAACGATTTCAATCAGGGTACTGGAAGTGTCACCAATAGTTTTAGAACATGGCCCTCGTACACCACATTAGAACCCTCTTCTATACATTGGTTGGTTTTTGGATACTAGAAGCATCACTAGTACTTTAAGGGTGTGGCCCCAATACCTTTATACAAGCCTTCACAAGGCCCAGTTATTGATTGAGAGGAATGACGTTAGGTAATTTAGAATTTTTATTAGAGACAAAACCTCACAAACCTTCTCATTGATTGTTTAACACATCAAAGGGTTTTAAGGGAAAATTAACCATTTATTTTTAGTGTTGTATTATGTATGGGACTCATTTTGTTTGATAAAAAATTCCCCTCACAATATCTTCTCACATGCTTACTAGGGCACCACAGGGGACCCAAGGGTTTATCGTCACTCTATGTGCCTATAAGTCCTCCCACCTTTACCGGGAGTACCTGGTCTCTCACCATTTCATCATAGGATACAACTCCCAACTACCTTGTTTGGCACATCCACTTTTTGAACAACTTTGTTAGGATATGGTTCGTCTCCAAGTAGCCCTAGCACCACCCCTCTGGGTAACACCAACACTACCCAGTAGGGTAGCCCTACCAACACTACCATGCAGGGGACTCCTATCAACACCGCACTGCAAGGTCATACAACCATGGGAAACACTAATAAGATACCATTTGTAGCTTCATTGAACCTCCCATATCTTATGAAAATTAAAAATGATCCAATTGTGAATAACGCTCAATGGCCCCCTCTGCCAACCAAGTTACACTTGGATATCCCCAAATTCAAAGGAAAATAGGGGCAAGATCCTACCAACCATATCATGACCTTCCATTTGTGGTGTTCCTCTTATTAACATCATTGAGGACTCATTTCAACTAAGATTATTTCAACACACCCTCACTAACCCTCATATGAAATGGTATGTTAATGAAGTTGGAGGTTCATATGGAACCTTTAAATATTTAGCCTACTCTTTCCTCACCTTATTTTAGCTACTAGTTTCACCATGAAACAGGGTTGGAATTATTAACCCACTTTCGACGAACTACCTCCACCCATATTTTGATCATGTTTGTGAATGGAGGAAGTGTCACAAGTTTTTCAAAGTGGACCAAAAAAACCCTCTTCTTCTAGATTTATTCTTTAAATTGATTTTTCCCACAATTTCAAAAGATGATGCCACTACCTTACAAAAACAAAAAAATAAGAATCTATAAGCAAATCCCAACAATCAGAGCTGATCATTTACACTCAATCATGGCATCTCTACTTTCTTTTTTCTAGATAATCTTTGCTTATGGTCATTTATTCAAGATAAAACTGCAGCATCAAATGATGATGATGGTTTGATTAGGAACCTCACCTATAATCAAGTAGGAAATTTTCTCCCATATCAAGTTGGGGTCCTGTGATTTGGCAGATTGGCATACCAAATGACAAGGCAACATCAGAACCACTTTGGAATCCTAGGATCTAGCCCTCTTGGATTCAGAGAGGGATCTCTCTATATGTGTTTTAGAATGATATTCTTATAGGCTCATGATATGATATTAGGCTAGTTATAAAGCACAAGGGATTTGTTTGTTTTTGGTTGGGGATCATTAACTGAAAAGGTCATGTGAATTGTGAAGGAGGGAATAATTTGAAGGATATTTCAGCATGGGAAGATAGGTCAAGAAAAAGTGTCAATCCATTGGGCTATGGAGTCATAAAAGGGTTTACTTGCACAACAACTATTCAAGGGTTTCCATAGGGCAAGTCATCTATATCAAAAGATATCTTTAAATTGAGTTTGTGGTATGAAACATTAAGAGATGATGTGAAAGAAGCAAAGCTAATAACCAATTAAGAATCTATTAACTTCACTAAACAAGAAGAGCCTTTCAAAGTGACTGATTTGGAAGCAAGCCAAAGGACAGGGCAAACCATAGACTTCTTTGGGAAATACTCCTACTAAAGACAACTTCTTAGGACAACAATCTAGTAATCCTCTTGAATACCTTTAGAAAGTAGAAAACATATAAGATAAACAAAGGGCAACCTAAGATCAAGTAAGGACTTTTAACCTAGCCTGCTTTCGGCATACTCTTAAGGGAAATCTTCAAAACAACTGTTTTAAGACTAAACAAGGGACAGGGCTAACCATAAACTTCCTTGATTAGGACTCTACTTAGCATGCAGTGAAAAGATCATTCATGAACAACATCTCAAGTTCTACTCAGCAAGACATGGGCTCACCAACATTCCTTGACTGGTTATACTCTATTGATTCATTCTAAAACACACATTTAGAAGAAAACATAAAGATAAATATTATCAGTCAAAATTAGGGTGCATTAGAAGTAAATCCTAACCTATATTTCCTGCTCTTTATCAGAGAATATGAACAAAGTGAAAAACATAAGAAGCAACAGTGACAATAAGGAAAAACATCACCAATGATTTAGATCAGGATCCAGTGAATCTGCTTGTCTATTTTATGTCCAAGACCAATTACATACTCGAGTCCAATTTCTTTCTACAATGTAATACTTCTCTTCCCAGCCTACTATATTACAACTACTCAGCAACTCTTACTCAATAACAGTTTGACAATTAACAATTTTCCAACCCCTTACAATGAATCTTCAATGAGTACTTATAGGTGAATGAGGAGGAGAAGTGAAAGAAGTGGTCTTAATGATCATTTAAGACAGAATGGATGTGCATCGGATATTCCATTATGCTCAATGAATGCTATATTAACTTGTGAACCACTCTAGTTGCTTTTGTTTGACTTTGAAGCAGATTTGGTAGGCTGGTAATAACTCCGAAGTATGTATCTTATGAGATATTTTCTGAATGTAGTAGCTCTGTTTAGGCTTTTGGGACAAGTTAAGTGAAAGAGAGGGCTTTGAGGCTTTCCCATAATTTCACAATAACTATTGTGACAGTTGAAATGTCTCTGTTTGTAGTAATTGCCAATTTTTGTCCTTGGTAGGTAGAATGCAGATCATGGTGGCGGTCAGACATTCTGACTGAATTAAATTCTTTGCTCTGACGTGCACGAGGCCCTCTGTCTTGTGATTTGTCCTGGATGACTGATTTATCTTTGATTTATTTTTATTTATGCTTTATCCTTTAAACTGTGGATTAATCCTTTAATCTTCGAATTTTATGCTTAACCATTTAACTTTATCTCTGATATTTCTTCACTGTTTGCTAACAGGTAACTTTCGACGCTGGAGGGCTTTGAATGTTTAACTGATGTTCATGATACATCGATTAGACCTGGAATTTTAACCCTGTGGGTCCCTTTTCTATAATTTCAGGCCTCTAAGGATCCTCACCCTTGGCCTATGCCCCTATTCCTTGACTGTGGAACGGCTTTAATGTTTAAACCGCCATGAAACCTGCAAAAACAATAAAATAATTATATAAAACCTGCGCATTGGGTAAAAATGCTAACAGAGGCTTATGGCAGAGGCAGAGGAGCATGCAGAGGTGGTGGATGCAGTGAAAAAGGGCCTCATGGAAAAAAACCATGAAAACCAGGGTTCAAAACTGAGTTTGGCGTGAAAAGATGCAATGGCATTTTGGCTGAAAACAGGAGGCAGTTTTCGCGCGGGATATCAGCGGTAAATGGTATTGAGCTCAGGGAATGAGATACACTCCAGAGGTTGACGCGTGTCCCATTGAAAACCATTGTTTTCGCGTTAAAGTTGCGCATTGGGGGACTTTGGAAAATCGGGCGCGAAATGAGGTTTAGACCGTCTGATCTGGGCAATCTAGATCGACGGCTGTGAGTGAGCGCGATGGTTCAAAAGTTGTGCGATGAATGGATGGTGGGGCCTGACGGATGCGTTAGCAATTTTTTCATTTAGAGGAATGGGTTGATCATTGGGTGAAATGGTGAGGTTAAGTGGGAGCCATTGGATCATGAGGATCAACGGTTAGGATTTGTTTCGCGGGGGAAAGGTAGTTGATAGAGCGGGAAGAGCAGGGAGGAGCCCGGAAAGGGTCTAGACTGTCGGATTTGAGGAATGGACGGTCCAGATGAAGTGAGAGGATATATAAGGCTGGTGGGGTGTCAAAAATGGGGATCAATTCAAGCTGTTGGATCTCGAAGGAATTGACGGAGGAGATGCGATCGGGGTTTCGCATATCAGTGGAGAAAAGGAGTGCGGGAGCAAGACTTTGGAAACTGCGATGGCCGATAGCCAATGGGCTTAGTGCTTGCTCACGGTGCTGGGTCATATGACGAAAAGGGCAGAAGGGCTTAAGGCCAAAAGTGCTTAAAGCCTTATGCATAAAAAGGGGCGGAAAGGGTTAAAAACAAGGTTTTTAAAGGCCTTTTTTGTGTTCTAATAGGTTAAAAAAGGCCAATTTAAACCAAATGAAAGGAGATAAATGGTCCAAAGGGGTTTTGATAGCCTTTTAATGGAAATGAAAGGAAAATAAAGGGATTCTTCAGAAGAAATGAAGGATAAGAAAAGGGGAAAAAATGAGTGATATGGAGGGAATGGTGCAGATGAAATGGAGGAATGGAATGATGGAGATGAGGCCATGAAAAACAGTTTTCTCTTTGGAAAAAACAGGATTTTGAGGTGAATATATTAGTGAGATGGGTTCTTTGGATAATGAACATGGCAGGACTTCAAGAACTCACATATTTACTTGAAATTTGTTTCTTGAAGGCCACAGACTTGTTTTAGCCATATTTTGCTATGACAAAATATTATGGATTGCTAACAGTGGCTCCACTTGGGGATGGTAGCTCCTTGGAGGTGTCAAGAGCCTCAGAAATTTATCTCTGGAATGTAGAACAATGTCCTGCACTTTGACAATCCTCTTTCTTCTTTGATCATGCTGCTTGAAAAGATGATCAACATTACATCATAACAAATCAATTTCTCCCAAACAACTACCTACACAGCCTACTTTCCTAACCTTTTTTCTTCAGCAGGGTGCACTTGGACTTGCAAAACCTTTGACATCAACATTTTATTCTTTTATTGAAAGCAAGAAAACTAATATAAATCTACCCTTGTAACTTCCATGAGTCCAGATTAAACAGTTGGACTCAAAAGCTTCTCTACCTAACTACTATTTGTCAATATTAAGCTGTCTGACAGATTTCATTCTCTATATTCTAAAACAAAAATTGAAAACACAGCCAAACCAAGATTAAGATGTCTAATTTTCTGTAGTGTCCATGGCATAAGAAACAAGCTGTACATAGACTTATTTGCAGAAAATTAAAACAAAACTATGAAGGCTTAAGATTTGAAAATTACAAGCATCCTTCTTTCTTTCTTTCAGCTCTGGTTTTGATCTTTTTAGAGCTGTCTTCTTCTTCTTTACCTGTTTCAAGTTTTTAGCATGTTAGAACCAGTCTTCTTTGTATCTTTGGCTCAAGTTTTGATCTGATCTGAGCCATTCTTCATCAAACTTACAGGTTCAGGATTTAAGCTTGTTTGAACCTCTGTTTATTCTCTACTAATCAAATCTACTGATAAGCCAAGATTAAACAGTTTGGCAGTTCTTATTCACTAACCTATCAGCAGTAAATTGAAATTTATCTAGTCATGATTAGGCTGTATGACTAAATAACAATGTTATTTTTGGTAGTGGCATTTAATCTTGCACACTTTCAGACTCTCTTTATTTTTTGGTATGGGGTTGTACCTTTATTCTTTTTCTAATCTACCCTCTTTTTCTTTTCTATTGTTTTTGTATTTTTTCAATTTTTCTTTCAAAGCAAAAAACAAAAAACTAACTAAATGCTCACAGGCCGAGCTTTATTGACATTCCTACCTACCCTAATCTAACTCTGAAATATTTACATGTTTAGCTGACAAAATCTCTTTTCCAATACATTCAATCAATCAGATGGTCCCATTACTGGTCTTTGTTCATCTCTTTGAGCAGGCAGATATAGTGCAACCATTTGATTGGTAACAAAAAAGGGTAGAAAATCTAATTGATTGTCATAGATAACCACAGGCTACTTTGAATATGGGTCTTCAAAACCAAGGTCACCACAAGTGGTTACCACTCCTGATGTATCTAGCTCTTGCAAAGGATCAATTCTTGGGAACTTGAGCCAATCAGGGCCTCCATATACTCTACCATAGGATCAACAAAAACATGATGTAAAATTTATTGTTTTAGGTCTTCCATGACTGGTAGACTATCTGCATCCTTGACAGCTTTGATCACTGCATCTTCAGTGTGGCTCTTGGAAGCACAATCATCCTTTTCCTGCACATCAAAAGGCAGTGAAATTTCTTCTTGCTTTGGGGGAGGGAGACTTTCCAAAAATGCTCCGGGGTCCCTGAATTGGTATGACTGATATTGTGAATTCAACATTTCAATTTCAGTTTCATATCTTTCAACTACCGATTCTAGAAAATTTTTCAGGACCTCAGGGTTCCTATTTTGTGTCCTTGAAATGCAGAGAATAGCCTTTTGAAGGTCATCAGTTTGCAACTCTGATAACATTTTTGACATTTCATAGTGAAGTACTGCTCTTACCTTTGGCTACATGTTTATAAAGTGTTCAGAGTCTTTCTACCAGTGGAGTCATTTAGAAAATTGTATCCAAGTATGACAATCTTTAGAGGCAAACTAGTCTTTAACAAAGAAAACTTAATCCTCAAATTTTCCTAATCATGGGTGTGCATGATGTTTCAATGGTAGTGTGGGCTATCCCAGTGGAGTCTTTGTGAAACCAGGGGTAATCAGCAGGCCTACTGATCACCAGTGAAGTCTTTTGGTCTTTTAGGAGTTGTGGAGTCGTCAGGTGGATGATTTCAAATATTTTAAGATGAGTTGTTGTCCACCATCAGCAATTGAATACCAATCTAAGGAGTTTTGTGGGTCTTCTGAGGTCTTAAGGATGTATAAGATGTAATTCACTCAGAATTCCCCAGCGAAGTCGCCATTATGTTGGGGTCCTGTGATTTGGCAGATTGGCATACCAAATGACAAGGCAACATCAAAACCACTTTGGAATCCCAGGATCTAGCCCTCCTATATTCAGAGAGGGATCTCTCTATATGTGTTTTCGAATGATATGCTTATAGGCTCATGATATGATATTAGGCTAGTTATGAAGCATAAGGGATTTGTTTTTTTTTGGTTGGGGATCATTAACTGAAAAGGTCATGTGACGTGTGAGGGAGGGAATAATTTGAGGATATTTCAGCATGGGAAGATAGGTCAAGAAAAAGTGTCAATTCATTGGGCTATGGAGTCATAAAAGGGTTTACTTGCACAAAAACTATTCAAGGGTTTCCATAGGGCAAGTCATCTATATCAAAATATCTCTTTAAATTGAGTTTGTGGTATGAAACATTAAGAGATGATGTGAAAGAAACAAAGCTAATAACCAATTAAGAATCTATTAACTTCACTAAACAAGAAGAGCCTTTCAAAGTGACTGATTTAGAAGCAAGCCAAAGGACAGGGCAAAGCATAGACTTCTTTGGGAAATACTCCCACTAAATCCAACTTCTTAAGACAAAAATCCAGTAATCCTCTTGACTACCTTCAGAAAGTAGAAAACATATAAGATAAACAAAGGGCAGCCTAAGATCAAGTAAGGACTTTTAACCTAGCCTGCTTTCGGCATACTCTTATGGAAATCTTCAAAACAACTATTTTAAGACTAAACAAGGGACGGGACTATCCCTAAACTTCCTTGATTAGGACTCTACTTAGCATGCAGTGAAAATATCATTCAAGAACAACATCTCAAGTTCTACTTATCAAGACATGGGCTCACCAGCATTCCTTGATTGGTTATACTCTATTGATTCATTCTCAAACACACATTTAGAAGAAAACATAAAGATAAAGCTTATAAGTTAGAATTAGGGTACTTTAGAAGTAAATCCTAATCTATATTTCCTGCTCTTTATCAGAGAATATGAACAAAGTGAAAAACATAAGAAGCAACAGTGACAATAAGGAAAAACATCATCAATGATTTAGATCAGGATCCAGTGAATCTGCTTGTCTATTTGATGTCCAAGACCAGTTACATACTCGAGTCCAATGGCTTTCTACAATCCAATACTTCTCTTCCCCGCCTACTATATTACAACTACTCAGCAACTATTACTCAATAACAGTTCGACAATTAACAATTTTCCAACCCCTTACAATGAATCTTCAATGAGTACTTATAGGTGAATGAGGAAGAGAAGTGAAAGAAGTGGTCTTAATGATCATTTAAGACATAATGGATGTGCATCAGATGCTCCATTCTGCTCAATGAATGCTATATTAACTTGTGAACCACTCTAGTTGCTTTTGTTTGACTTTGAAGCAGATCTGGTAGGCTGGTAATAACTCCGAAGTATGTATCTTATGAGATATTTTCTGACTGTAGTAGCTCTGTTTAGGCTTCTGGGACAATTTAAGTGAAAGAGAGGGATTTGAGGATTTCCCATACTTTCACAATAACTACTCTGACAGTTGAAATGTTTCTGTTTGTAGTAACTGCCATTTTTTGTCCTTGGTAGGTAGAATGTAGATTATGGTGGCGGTCAGACATTCTGACTGAATTAACTTCTTTGCTCTGACGTGCACGAGGCCTTCTGTCTTGTGATTTTTCCTAGCTAACTAATTTATCTTTGATTTATTTTTCTTCATGATTTATCCTTTAAACTACGTATTAATCCTTTAATCTTCGAATTCTATGCTTAACCATTTAACTTTATCTATGATATTTCTTCATTGTTTGCTGACAGGTAACTTCGGTGTTGGAGGGCTTTGAATGTTTAACCGATGTTCATGATACATCGATTAGACCTGGAATTTTAACCCTGTGGGTCCCTTTTCTATAATTTCAAGCCTCTGAGGATCGTCACCCTCGGCCTCTGTCCCTATTCCTTGACTGTGGAATGGCTTTAATGTTTAAACCACCATGAAACCTGCAAAAACAATAAAATAATTATATAAAACTTTCGCATTGGGTAAAACTGCTAATAGAGGCTTATGTCAGAGGTGGAGAAGCATGCAGAGGCGGTGGATGCAGCGGAAAATGGCCTCATGGCGAAAAACCACGAAACCCAGGGATCAAAACTGAGTTTGGCGTGAAAATATGCAATGGTGGTTTGGCTGAAAACCGGAGGCAGTTTTCGCGTGGGATATCAGCGACAAATGGTATTGAGCTGGGGGAACACGATACACGCTGGAGGTTGATGCGTGTCCCATTTAAAACCACCGTTTTCGCGTTAAAGTTGCACGTTGGGGGACTTTGGAAAATTGGGCGCAAAATGAGGTTTAGACTATCTAATCTGGGCAATCGAGATCAACGGCTGTGAGTGAGCGTGATGGTTCAAAAGTTGTGCGATGAATGGATGGTGGGGCCTGACAAATGCGTTAGCAATTTTGTCATTTAGCGGAATGGGTTGATCGGCGGGTGAAATGGTGAGGTTAAGTGGGAGCCGTTGGATCATGAGGATCAACGGTTAGGATCTGTTCCGGGGGGAAAAGGTAGTTGATAGAGCGGGAAGAGCAGGGAGGAGCCCGGAAAGGGTCCGAACCGTCGGATTTGAGGAATGGATGGTCCAGATGAAGTGGGAGAATATATAAGGCTGGCAGGGTGGAAAAAAGGGGGATCAATGCGAGCCATTAGATCTTGAAGGAATTGGAGGAGATGCGATGGAGGTTTCGCATATCAACGAAGAAAAGGAGTGCGGGAGAAAGACTTTGGAAACTGTGATGGCTGATAGCCGATGGGCTTAGTGCTTGGTCATGGTGCTGGGTCATATGATGAAAAGGGCGGAAGGGCTTAAGGCCAAAGGCACTTAAAGCCCTATGCATAAAAAGGGGTGGAAAGGGTTAAAAACAAAGGTTTTTTAAGGCCTTTTTTGTGTTCCGATAGGTTAAAAAAGGCCAATTTAAACCAAATTAATGGAAATAAATGGTCCAAAGGGGTTTTGATAGCCTTTTAATGGAAATTAAAGGAAAATAAAGGGATTCTTCAGAATAAATGAAGGATAAGAAAAGGGGAAAAAATGAGTGATATGGAGGGAATGGTGCAGATGAAATGGAGGAATGGAATGATGGAGATGAGGCCATGAAAAACAGTTTTCTCTTTGGAAAAAGAAGGATTTTGAGGTGAATATATTAGTGAGATGGTTTCTTTGCATAATGAACATGGCAGGACTTCCAGAACTCACAGATTTACTTGAAATTTGTTTCTTGAAGGCCACAGACTTGTTTTAGCCATATTTTGCTATGACAAAATATTATGGATGGCTAACATCAAGGAAATAGGTGTGGTACATAACCACATTTCCAATCATTCACTATTAAATTCACAACACTAACACCCTTGAATGTTGGATTTTATCCCAACCAACCTGCATGTCCCAAAAACCCTCCCATGCAAGGGAATAAATACCCAATATGTGATTTAGATGGTGTGTTAAGCTCCCAACCTATGTCTTACACAAACACTAATAAAGGGAATCCATATTTTCCTTTCCTATCACCACAACATAATAACCCCCCACCTCAAAAAAGTGTAGGGGTTAGTTTTGTTCAATATTTTTTTCCTCAAAAATAGCAGTCGTTCGAACAAATCAACACTGGAAACCCACCTAATGCCAATAAAAAGAAAGGGAAAATAACTGTAAAGGAGATCAAGGATAGGGGTTTAAACAACAACCACAACAACAACTGAGGAAACTAATTGCAGCAATTCCCCTAATCGCAACCAAAACCAAAACCAAGGTATTACTAATCCACAAAAGAAAAAGAATAATTTCGTTCTACAAACTAACCACTCTTGTGCCATTTGTGGAGAATATGGGCACTAGACCCATCATTTCCCTCAAGTCCCAGAGTTGAAAAACATGAGAGAGGATAGGAGGTAGGGCGCAGGAAACCAACAACCTGTCATAATGCAAAATCAAAATCCCCCCCATCGAGGAGAAATAGATACATAGCATGAGGATAATACTCGCTAATACCAAAAAAAAAGGGGGCATTTCTCATGACACCTCTAATAGTGACATCTACATGCAATGTCCTTCACCAAACATGAAGTCATGATTATGGAAGCCCTCTAAAACCTAATATCTCCACATCAACAATACCCATTACCAATACAACTATGATACCATTGACCTTACAATGACCTCCCATTGAACCTATCTCTAAGATAGTAAAGAGACCATTACATCACACAACCCATAATTCAAAGGCAATTACAACTATATTATTGTTGACAACCTTGCTCAATCTCCATCTTCCATGTCTTCTTTGGAGGTACTTCAAATTTCAAACATGTTCAACTCAACATAAATCACTCCTTAATGCATTAGGTGCAATTTATCTTTAATATTATCGATTATTCACCTTTGATTTGGACAATTTAGAACCAAATATACCATCCATAGTCACATTATAGATTCAAGTAGCCTTCCAAAATGTCACTATCCATTGTCGCATCATTCACAAGAGTGAATCCACCTGTATCATGTCAAAGTTAGTTTGGAGAAATCTTGGATCCCTCGAACTCACTAACTCCTCCATGAAATTGAGGGCATACGGAGGTTGTCCATCATCACCTGTAAGAATTTTTTAGAACAACCCCATTGAAATTTATGGAAAGAAGGTTCTCATAGATATTGAATTCCTTGATGTGCATCTTGATTACAACTTTTTTGGACGAAGTTACATGTATTCCATGAAGGAAGTGGCATCATAAGTATTTTTCACCATGAGTTTTCCCCATAATGGGAAAATCATTACCACTTACTAATTAACACTTTATGATATGAGGATCTATTCCTCCCCTGATATCATGTTACCCTTTGTTGTGTCCCAAAACAAATTGGTCCCTTCCTTGATCGAAGTCAATCCTGAAATATTCAAAAAATCAACTCTTCTTGGCACATATCCAAGAGACCCATTAGACGTCACACCGGTTAATGTAGCCCCTGCATGCATGATGACCACATTATCTGGTGAACACACTCATGATCCTCAATAACCAACCCCATAAATGATCTAGGAGGATATTGGTGGCCACCCACCTATTCCACTTGGGGCCTCACCATTATTTATTTCAGATTTTCAATTTCCTTAACTATAGCACAGTTTACTATTTTTAGCAGTTTTTTGGGTCTTGAACTTCCGGAGCTATTTTGAGGCCCTGAACAACGTTTTTTGTGCATCAAACCCTTGGCGTACTGAATCAAATTTGAACTAGATGTTCTCTGAAAAAAAAATTAGTCCTCGGATAGATCTTTCTAACGATGTATCATGTGCATCAAACGGATATAGTATGCCGAAGTTACGACCTCGGGAAATTGATATACCAATTTACCCCGACAGGGCCCATATTCTATCATTTCATCTCCTAGGGTTAGGTTTTTGGATGTTTAGGGTTTTTCATTGTTTCTCAATAATATATAAGCCTTCGAGCCTCATTGTAACACAGAGTTTAGAGGCCTGTATCCACCACATCTCTTCTCAGAGTTAAGCTACCAACGCCCTAGCTAGTTTATTTCCATTATGTCTGTGAACAAATTTAAGTTCTTTGATATTAATGAAATGAAGTGTTATTTCTACTTCTCTTTTATATTTATGGTTATATGTGTATTCTATTGTGTTCCTGCATAAATACGTATCAATGGTATTAGAGCGGTTTGCTCTTTCTCGATCCTTCTTTACATGTCCCCAATGAGGTCGTGGTATAAGGAGTTAGGGCTAGATTTGGTTGAACCTTTGCAAGATCAGCCTCGCAAAACCCGACGACTGCCCATGGGGTACGAAAATAAATATGAGAGAGTAGGAGATCCTATCAAAATATTGCTTGAGGAGGCCCTTGAAAAACAAAGGAACGCGATGATGGATAACTTTGCCCAGATCCTTCAACAACTGCCCATTGGCAGCGCATCTACATCCAGCAACCACTTAGGAGGCGCAACTCCTTTAAAGGTACAAGTAAACTTTGACATTCCCATATTTTAGGGCCAAATAGATATAGACACCGTATATATATGGTTGAATCTATTAGAAGGATATTTCTCAGTTCATGACTTTTCCGACCGGGAGAAGATTTTTTTCACTCCTCAAAGCTACCCCCATGTCAAGGACTAGTGGGAAACCTACTGTGAGAAAAAGGATGAAGGGGTATCCTCTCTGTTTTCAGCCGTACCCACTTGGAATTATTTCCGAGACTCCATCAAGGAAAAATATTATCCTGTGGGGAGCTATGAGGACAAGTACATACAATGGACTACGGTGCGGCAACAAAGGGATCAAGATGTGCATGAGCTGACGAATCTATTCCATACCTTGCGCAATTTTAGCTCCCTGTAATTAGCAAGATTAGCAAATTCCAACTGCAGGGAGAACACTATTTCAACTACTTTGGGATTCAAGGATCTAGCCCTCTTGAATCCGGAGAGGGATCTCTCCAATAAAGTGCAAAGATTGATTTGTCTTTCAAGCTTGTGGGTAATGATATTAGGCTAGTTATGAAGGCCGAGGGTTTTGTTTTGTTTTTGGATGGTTGAGAATGATTATTATTTGGGTGGAAAGTCCTAAATGGAAAAAGTTTCAAAGGTATGAAGTTGCAAGAAATCAGGACAAGTTTTGGCTGAAAAGATAGATATAATGCTGGTTTTTAGTCCATTGGGCTATGGAGTCATAATAGGATTTAATTGAAACAACAAGGTTCAAGAGTGGTCCATGTGGCAAGTCATCTATGTCTAAGGATCTCTTTAAAGTTGATTTTATGGAATGAAATGATACAACAAGAAGGGGAAAAAACAAATGAAGAACAAAGAACAGCCTAAGATCAAGTAAGTACTTTGAAACTATCCTGCTTTTGGCATACACTTAGGAAAGACATAAAAGTAATCTAGGATATGGTAAGTACTTCGAAACTAGCCAGCTTTTGATGCACGTTCAATGGAAAACATCTTAAAAACAAAGGGAAACTTTAAAAGCAACTGTTGGAGAAGAAAATAGAGGACAGGGCTCACCATAAAATTCCCTATCTCTTCTTTACTTAGTAAACTTTCAAGAAAAACACATAAGATAAAAAAGAATAGTCTAAGATCAGGTAAGGACTTTTAACCTAGTCTGCCTTCAACATACTCTAAGGGAAACTTTCAGATAGTCTTTGGGGATAAAACTATAGGACAGGGCTCACCATTACTTCCTTAGTTCATCTCTACTTAACATAAATTGAAAATAACATTCAAGAACAACATTAAGCCTAGACAGTAGGACGAGGGAATGCCAGCATTCCTAACTACTTAGATTGAATTAAATCATTCCTAAACAACACAATTTGGAAGAAAACATATAGATAAATATTATCAGTCAGAGAAGTTTACTGATATAGAGTAAATCCTAACTCTGTGATTGCTTTTCTTTATTAGAGAAAATGGACAGAGTGAAAACAAAAATGAAATAACAATTTACAATAAGAAATAACATCACCGTTGACATAGACCAGGATCCCACAAATCAGCTTGTATTGATGCTTCAAACCAGCTATGGCTTCAAGTCCAATGTTTCAGTTCAGCAATCATCTTCACTTCTCAGCCTAACTTATGTGACTACAAACAGAGCTTCAAGAGCCAGTGAACACTATTTACAAGTAGAAGTTTCGAGCTCAAGTATATTTCAAAGTTCTGCAACCAACATTTACAACGAACTCCTTAATAAGATTTTATAGAAGGATGAGGAGGTCGAAAGAGAAAATATATAAGGGTTAAATTAATACAGATTTAGTACTTCTCGGCCTTTGAGGGACTCAATGGAGAAGTTTACAGATATTTTCTCTGTATTAATTGTTTTTACATTAAGAATTAAGCTCGGTGGGAGCTTTTGTTGACTTTAAGGCTCTGTGTCATCTCTGTAATAACTCAGCAGATATTTTGCAATAAGTTCTTCGGCTGAATTAACTGTTGGGCTGTCGTGAGGCAAATATCTTCTGTTCCAGTCATTATTCGGCCTCTGTTTGAATGTTGTGAGGTCACAGGTGGCAATCTGGTAGCTAAGAGGAATCAATTTTCCTCTGATGTGGCAATGGAGGCATCCTCTGTCTGATAGATATTTTTGTTTTTCCTTTAACTGTGTTTAATTTAGTGGATTAGGATTTTGATAATCGATCTTAGCCGTAATTGATCTGAAATTGTGAGAACAAATCATTTCTCATACAGAGATTGACAGTAGGGGGCTTTTACTGGTTATTTCACCTTTACTAGAAAGGATGAAACCAGAAGCTTCTAGCCCACAAACTAGCTCTACCTAAAGAAATAAATTGTAAACACTAAAATAGATCCGATCAATGAAATTATTTGTTTATGTGCAAAGTATTCATTAATCAAAATTTTATGTGTGAATAAGCAATTTCAAGTATTCTGCAAATGAAGTAATGTGGTTTGAAGTTGAACTAATGAGTTTTGTTCATTGTATAAGTCTACTTGGGAAAAGTGTACTTATGAAAAGTTACTGTTTAATGTAGCAGAATCTGAAATATAACAACAAAAATGCACAGCATAACAGTAAGCATTTGTTTAAGCAGTTCACCCCTCTCTTGGGCTACCTCTGCTGGGTCCAAAAGCCTCTAATTAGGCTTTTCCCTTTTTCATTAATGCTCAAAATATGAATTACACTGTGTGTAAAGCCTCAAAAGGAAAAATAAGCTGCAAATTCAGAAACAGAAGGCTGAAATTAGTAAAAATCGACTATTCATTCACCTCCAATGGATGAGTATAGTCCAAAACAGCTGATCTTTCATTAGGCCTTGGTGGCTCCACAACCAAAATCGCTGGTAAAATCACTGATAGAGTGCCCTGATGGCTCTGCAAACTCTCCCAATAGCTCTAGAATGCTTTAATACCCCAAAATAAAAAAAACATTCGTCCCAAATGGACTTCCCTAGCCAAAGTTATGGCTAACTGAAGTTTGCCCAGTGTCACCTAGAAAAAATCCACTAAATGTGGAGAACTGGAGTTAAATCCAGTTAAAATTGGTGACGGGCGCTAAATTTAGGGAGCCGCCAATTATTCTGCCGAAATGAGGGTGCTAAGGTTAAGCCCCCATGTGGCTACACCGATCGGACTTCATTAATAAACATATAGTTAAACACGCATATAATAAAGTTTAAAAAACCGCATTTAAATTGAACTCCGCACCAAGTGCTGGCCCTCGTGACCATGACCCACATTTTTCGGGCCCCGCCCAAACATTAACAACGTTTAAATAAATTTTTGTTGCATTGGTTAATAAGAAACAATGACATGGTCCAACGGTCGGGCCTTTGTGTTATCATCCCGCTGACCTGGGATCGAATCTTGCCGCGCCCATAACAAATTTTTTTAACGCCATTTCAATCCAACTTGGGGCCACGTGGTGGCCTCCGGGCTGGCCACGTGGCACCTGTTCATTGGCTGCCACTGGAATATTTCACAGAATATTCTGTGCAATATTCCACAGAATATTCCCAGAATATTCTGTGGAATATTCTTTTTTTAATAAAAATATTTTTTCTATAGTCAAATTTGGACCATTTTTTAACTCAAATTGGCAAACTTCAAAGCTAAATAACTTTCTCATACGGAGTCGGTTTTCAGTGCCATTCACGTCTACAGGATCTTTTTTCCGATATTTTTCCAGTCGTTTGGGTTTGGACCAATTCTGAGCAACTTCAATTTTTAACAGTTTTCTACAAGAGACTTGATCTCTTGATCACACCTCCCCAATGGGAAGCTTTTGGACCCCAAAAGCTCTTTGATTAGTGAAAATTATAATGTGGAGACTGATTCTCCACTCTTCCACCCTTGAATAACTAAAATCTACCCGATTTCATCAAATGGAGCTTTTGTGAAAATGATAATCTGTCTCTGGAATCAACTGATCGACCATTGCTAAGATTGATTGAGTCATGATGCAAATGATTAAAATTTGTAGAACAACAATTGTAATCTGCAGAAAACAAACTTTTTCTACACTGATCAAACTTCCCAGAAGACTTAAAATAACTGTCACTTTGCAAACTGTTCACATGGCGAATTCTACCATTCTGAAACCAAATTTTTCCCATGCTGAATTGTGTATCCTTCTTGCTTGCACTGCTTTGCTTTGACACTTCATTCACTGCATTGGCTGACCCAAAAGGTAATTTTTGCAACATAACATCATCTTATTTCAAAGACAAACTATTATTAAACTGAGACAAATCATTAGCAACATCATAAAAAGGCGAATGCTCAAAATCTGGTCGTTTCAACATTAACAAAGTTAGACTTTGACTTGCATTAACCAGTCTTTTCAATTGACTTGCATGGAGTAAAGAATATTCAAGCTTCTTCTTGTGAGCTCTCACAATGTACTCTTTACCATCTTTGAACAAGTGATACTTGTTTTCATGACGATGAAAGATAGCCTTCCTGTCAAATAAATAAGGACTTCCCAAAACAATACCTGAGATATCAAGTGGCACCACATCGAGTTCAACTGTGTCAATAAAGTGTGCAGTTATTGCAAAGCGCAATATGCACTTCCTTGAGACTTGAAAATTGGCATCCTTGCATATCCATCCAAGTGGATAAGGCTTCGGATGTGGAATGGTCTCAAGTTTAAGCTGCTTGACCAAATCTTCAGATATAATATTCGCTTGTGACCCACTATCAAACAGTGTGTCAATTTTGGTATGTCTGAAATTACCCTCACATGGAAAAGCTCTATCCTCCTCTTTTCTTCATGAGTATCTTTGTGACAATTCAAAGAGCTAGAACTAGGAATTGTGTCTTGCACCACTTATTTTCCCTTAATGTTCTTTAAAACCATGGCTATGTTTTTTGCCTCATCTCCTGAGTCTGACCCTAAGTCTTGCTCAACTGTTGCTACAGTTTTCTCCTTTTCTTTGGTCTTGTTTTTGTTCTTATATTTTTCTGGTTTCAGTTCAGGATGAAGCTTCCAACAATGATCTTCATCATGACTTGTCTTTGAACAGTTATTGCAAAATAACTTTCCTTTTTCCTTTCTTGAATTAGCAACTCTCTTCTTTCCTTTGTTTTTAAAATTACTATCCTCATCAAAAGTATTCTTTCCTCTAGCTTCAAAATGTGTAGCCTGGACACAGACTTCATCTAAGCTGGTAGGATTGAACATTAGAATAGTATGTTGCAGGTAATTGTGAAAAACTCCTATGTATTTCAACAAGGTGTCTTGACTTTGTAAGTCTACTCCAAGTAGAAGTGCTCTCCTTCTAAACTCTTGGGTATAATCTTGCACATTTTGACCCTTAAGTTGCCTAAAACTTTGCCAATTCATGATTGCTTTCTGAATATGAGTAAGAGGATAAAACTGTTTCTTAATAGCTGTAATAAACTCATTCCAAGTTAGAGTTATCTTACCATGCTTTTTAATCTCCTCTCTGGTCTTGGCTTCCCACCAAACCAAAGCTGCTCCATCCATTCTCAAAGAGGCTAATTGGATTTTTGTGTCATCATCATGCAAATTTTGAATCCTTAGATAGACTTCCAGCTGTCTAATCCAGCTATCCAATTTTTCTGCATTCACATCACCATTAAACATCGGCAACTCAAATTTCACATCAAGCTTTAACAAAGGATTTTTAAGAGATGTTTTTGTTTTTTGTGACTGATTTTCAGAAGTTGAAGAGGATGATGTGGAGGATGAGGATGATGATGGAGATGGTGGATCACCATTTCCTCCATTCCCTTTCTTAGACTCATCTTTGTCTTTCTTTCCTCCTAAAGAATCTCCTTCTTCTTTTTGGTTTCTAGACCCTTCTCCAACAATCCTATCATTTCTCTCCTGGTATAGGATCCTAACCATCTCAGTCATGTCCAAGAAAGCTTTTCTAAAGACTCTTTCTTCTTCCTTGGGATCCATTTCCTCATGTACTTCTCCTTCTCTGGAAGACATGTTTGTGGTTGATTCTAAGGCTAATGAGGATGAAATGGAAGGTGGATATAATGGCACTCTATCCCTCCTTGGTTGAGAATTAACTTGTTCTCTAACCAATTGACCTTCCCCTCTTTTCAATTTCAGCCTAGTAAGCATCAAATTTTGCAGAATAACACAATCTTCTTGCACAAATTTTACAAAATCTTAAGCAAAACCTAGAGCTCTGATACCAACCTCATCTGAAATTGTGAGAACAAATTATTTCTCATACAGAGATTGACAGTAGGGGGCTTTTACTGGTTATTTCACCTTTACTAGAAAGGATGAAACCAGAAGCTTCTGGCCCACAAACTGGCTCTGCCTAAAGAAATAAATTGTAAACACTGAAATAGATCCGATCAATGAAAGTATTTGTTTATGTGAAAAGTATTAATTAATCAAAATTTTATGTGTGAATAAGCAAGTTCAAGTATTCTGCAAATGAAGTAATGTGGTTTGAAGTTGAACTAATGAGTTTTGTTCACTGTATAAGTCTGCTTGGGAAAAGTGTACTTATGAAAAGTTACTGTTTAATGTAGCAGAATATGAAATATAACAGCAAAAATGCACATCATAACAGTAAGCATTTGTTTAAGTAGTTCACCCCTCTCTTGGGCTACCTCTGCTGGGTACAAAAGCCTCTAATTAGGCTTTTCCCTTTTTCATTAATGATCAAAATATGAATTACACTATGTAGAAAGCCTCAAAAGGAAAAATAAGTTGCAAATTCAGAAACATAAGGCTGAAATCAGTAAAAATCGACTATTCATTCACCTCCAATGGATGAGTATAGTCCAAAATAGCTGATCTTTCATTAGGCCTTAGTGGCTCCACAACCAAAATCGTTGGTAAAATCACTGATAGACTACCCTGATGGCTCTACAAACTCTCCCAATAGTTCCAGAATGCTTCAATACCCCAAAATCAAAAAAAAAATCGTCCCAAATGGACTTCCCTAGCCAAAGTTATGGCTAACTGAAGTTTGCCCAGTGTCACCTAGAAAAACTCCACTAAATGTGGAGAACTAGAGTTAACTCCAGTTAAAATTGGTGACGGGCGCTAAATTTATGAGCCGCCAATTATTCCGCCGAAATGAGGGTGCTAAGGTTAAGCCCCCATGTGGCCGCACCGATCGAACTTCATTAATAAACATAGAGTTAAACGCGCATATAATAAATTTAAAAAAACCGCATTTAAATTGAACTTCACACCGTGCACTAGCCCTCATGACCATGACCCACGTTTTTTGGGCCCCGCCCAAACATTAACAATGTTTAAATAAACGTTTGTTCCATTGGTTAATAGGAAACAATGACGTGGTCCAACGGTCGGGCCTTTGTGTTATCATCCCGCCGACCCGGGATCGAATCTTGCCGCGCCCATAACAAATTTTTTTAATGCCATTTCAATCCAACTTGGGGCCACGTGGCGGCCTCTGAGCTGGCCACATGGCACCTGTTCATTGGCTGCCACTCGAATATTCCACAGAATATTTTTGGAATATTCCATGGAATATTCCCAGAATATTCTGTGGAATATTCTTTTTTTAATAAAAATATTTTTTCTAAAGTCAAATTTGGACCATTTTTTAACTGAAATTGGCAAACTTCAAAGCTGAATAACTTTCTCATACAGAGTCAGTTTTCAGTGTCGTTCACGTCTACAAGATCTTTTTTCCGAGCTCTTTCTAGTTGTTTTGGTTTGGACCAATTCTGAGCAACTTAATATTTGAGCATTTTTCTACAAGAGACTTGATCTCCTGATCAGTAATCCATTAAACCGTGGAATCGATCTTCAATCTTCAGTTCTGCTGTGGTAGGTCTTCAACACTGATAATCTCTATCTCTTTTAATCTTATTTATGTCTTGTTGATGTGCAGGCATGCATAGGCTTTATAATAGTATCAGCGCTCATGATGCACTGATAAAACTTGATGGGAACCTTTGCCGAAATATTTCTTTGATAATCAAAGGCCTGGAGAGTTGTCACTCTCGGCCTTCCATTTTCTTTTTAAAATATTTGAAAGACCTTTAAAGTCCTGCACAAACCAAGAAATAATTAAGAAATCCTGTGTATTTGGTAAAAAACTACTTTGGAGGTCATGGTTAGGAGCATGGTTGTTGGATGGCAACATCCAACGGCGGAGATTGCGTGTTGAGGGTCGAAGGAGGGGGTTGGAAGAATGATGCAGAGATTAAGTCCGAGCCGTAGATCTGCTTTGACTGACGGTTAATATTAATCAGAGAAATACAATGTGAAGGGGTCACATGTATTAAAAAGGACAGAAAATATAAGCATAAAAGGTAAAAACCTTAATCAACATTGAAAAGGTGTTAATGTAATTTGGGGCTTCCGAAATGATCATAGGCTATCGGATTGGTTTGGCCCACGGAGATCAACGGTGGGAAATAAATCAGGAATCGGCGATCAGAGGTAGGTCGATGTGATGGTGCGATCGGGCCATCACAATCAGAGGTTTGTAAAGGAGCACAATCGAAAGAACCCTCACAGAAGTTTCTGATGCGATGGGCGAGGGAACAAAACTGAATGGTGCCGATGCGATTGGCTGTGGGCCGTCGATCTGCAGATCGGATCGACGGTGGAGGACGAATTGGAGGAGGCCAATTGGAGGTGGTGAATAAAACACGCCCGATGCGATCAGCGCTAGCCTTTGATCTGGTTTAAGATCAACGGTTGGGATTGGCTTAAACTATGAAATGGCAGAGCCCTTTAAAATATATGAAAATCGAATTATTTACCAAATACAAAGGGTTTTGGCTTCGGGGTGGATTATTTATAAGGATTGGCGCCCGTCTGCGGGGCCTGTGGATATATGAAAGTTTAACGGAACCGGGGTTTAAACATAACAGGTGCCAATCGGCATCAGAATTATGGTTCGGGACTTTTCAATCTACCCATTCGAAAAAACTCCGATGCGAGATCCTTTCGACCGTCGATCGGCTTTTCAGATCGACGGTCATTTTCATTAAAAGACATTGCATCGGCGGTTTAATATAAACCTAGGAAAAGTGGGTTTATGAATATGCAAAGGAAGAATATGATCTGGAAAGGTTTATTAACAAAGTTTAGGACCCGATTGCGGGTTCTGAGGTTATATGAAGCGGCAATGGGATTGAGGATTATATATAAAGGGCCAATCGGCATTGGACTTCCATGAAACATAAAGACTTGCGCTCGATGGAAAATCCCGATTGAAATAAGCGCTTTATGGGTCTTAGCACCTAGTTCTAGGGCATGGGCACATGGTGGGGAAGTGGTTAGGACTTAGCCCAAAGGGGCTTAAGCACACAATCAAAAAACTTATTTTTATGAAATTTTTCATAGTTTTCGATGGATTTGGGGGTTTCGGCAAAGTTTAAAAATGAGTTTTAAACCTTTTAAAGAGGATATTATGAAGGGGAAATGGAGAAAAATGGAAAATAGAGGAATTCCATGGGGAATAAAAGGGGTAAAAATGAAGGTTAGTTTGAAGTGAAGGAAGGGAGAAATGGTGTTTTGCAGTAGTCTTTTCTCTTATGAAATCAACAGAATTTCAGAGTTTGAAATGGAAACAGTAGATAAGATTTAAACAAAGGGTATGATGTCTTCATGAGTCTTCAAGAGAGAACATTTTTAGCAATAAACTTATTTCTTGAAGGCTCCAAAAATTATTTAGCCACCTTTTGATATAACAAATTTTATAGGTGGCTAATAGTGGCTCCACATGGGGATGGTGCCTTCTTGAAGGCATCAAGAACTTCAGACTTGAATTCCCTGGGGGATGATCAATGCCTCATCCATTGGGCTGCAACTTTATTTACTTGGATGTTTCTCTTTTTCTCTGAAAATGTTAACAGCCATGAAAAAGAATGGATCTTCATCAACACAAGCTTTCTACCTACCCAATCCTGCTGATCTAAAATTTTTTCTTCTTTAGAGCGCACTTGGATTGGAAAACTCTCTTACAACATTTTATTTTTTTGAAAGCAAGAAACTAATCTAATTCTACTTCTTATATCTCCATGAACTCAGATTAAACAGTTGAGTTCATATGCTTCTCTACCTAATCTAATAATCTGTTGGGATTAAACAGTCTAACAGATTTTTATTCACTAATTTCTCAAACATAAATTTAAAAGCATACAAGTCAGGATTGAATAGTCCAACTTGTTGCTGATCTATGGCATGAAAAAACAAGCTGCACATAAATATTATTTTATAGAAAATTAAATCAAAATATAAGGCTTAAGATCTAAAAGTTCAAAGCACGGCCTACATCCTTTTTCAGCTCTGTTTTTGCTTCTGTTTGAGCTTTTTTTTCTTTGTTGACTGGTTCAAATTTTGAGCTGATTAGAACCAGTTTTACCTTTGTTTTTGACTCAAGAAATAAATAGATTTGAGTCATCTCTCTTTTGAAAACTAAGGTTCGGATTTAAGCTTGTTTGAACCTTTAATTTCTATCCTAATCTACCTAACTGATACGCCAAGATTAAGTTTTTTGGAAAATCGAATTCACTAACCTATCAGTAGTCAATTTAAAACTAATTATTCATGATTAGGCTTTATGACCAACTAGAAGTGTGATTTTCAGGAGTGGAATTTGAGCTTGCCCACTTTCAGACTTTATCTCTCTTTTTTGGTATGGGACTGTACCTTTCTTGTTTTTACAATCTGCCCTCTTTTCTGTCTTTATATCGTTTTTGTATTTTTGATTTTTCTTCGGTGACAAAAATCAACAAATATCTAATTTCTCAAAACTGAGCTTTAATGACATTCCTATCTAACCTATTCTAACTTGGAGTATTTACATTATCATATGATACAAAAGTGCCAATGTAGCCAGTTGCGTAGTGTCATAAAGAAGAAGAAACTCTAGCTGCCTGTCAGGGGTATCCATAGTATATTTTGAAGATTAATCTTCAAAACCAAGACTATCACGGGAGGTGACAACTTTTCATGTCTCTGGCTCTTGCAAAGGATCCATACTTGATAATTTGAGCCAGTTTGGACTTCCACACATTCTTCCAAAGGATCAACAAAGAAAAGATGAAAATTCTCTTCTTTTTGGCTCTCCATGTCTGGTAGATTATCTGCTTCCAAGGCTTCAACTTTGAAGACTGAGTTGTCAGTATGTGGCTTGGAAGTATCATCATGCTTAACCTGCAAAAAAGAAAATAGTGAAATATCTTCTTTCTCTAAATCTATGCTTGCTTCTGATATAAATTCAGGTTCTTTGAATGGCAGATTGACATTAGTGAAGGGAGAAGTCTCTTCTTGGGAAGATGGTATATCCTCAGTAGGATAGTCTTCTATTTGTTTTTCTCCTTCATCTTCTTCATCATCTGAATTGGAGGATTCATCATATTTGGCAGTGTTTTCCTCTTGTAGCCCTGGTATGCTTGGATTTAGTGGACTAAACTTTGTGAAGAGGTTATTATATTCTTGAGCAGGGGTGTCTTCAAAGGTTTCCTCTTTTTCAAGAGAAGGCTCATTTTGCTCAAAAATTTCTTTATTTCTATTCTCTTCACCCTTTGAGTTGAAATACTGTTGATTCCCAATTATGTGAAAGCTATTTGTGATGGATTGAAATGGGTGATTTCTACTTTCAAGTTGACGATGGTGTAACTCATGACACCAATCGAACGCTAGTTGCCTTGCGTGATTAGTTTTTGCTTGAAACTCATCATCATCATCATACTGATTAAAATTTGGAAAATTATCAGAATAGGCAATTTCATCAGTCAAAGATATTGGGTCATCAATTTTCTCTTCTTTTAGTTGATCTACAAGTTCGCTGTTTGTATAAATACAACAAGATGGAGTAGGTAGATGAGCAGAAGCGTTTAGTTCATATGAAGGTTTAGAGGCTGGCAGTCTATTCAATACTAAATCAATCTCTTCCTCTATCAAGAGAGAAGGAGTTTTATTTTTTCTTAGAACAGAAGTACAACAATCCTCTTTGTCTTGTAAAGGTTGATTTTGAGGCTGGATGTCTTCTTGAGCCTCTTCTAGGGGAACTTCATTTGTACTTACAGTGAAACTTTGAGGATTTTCTATTGTTTCCTGATTTTCTTGGGTTTCAAAAAATTCCTCATGATTGCTATGATACTCATTTTTTACAGCAGGTTCATGAGTTATTTTCTCCTCATTATCAAGATGCCTTTCCTGTTGTATAATCTGAACTAAGTTATAACACAAAGGAAGGGTTTCGATATGTGTTGGTGTCTCCTCAATTTCAGATTTCGTGTTTTCCAAATGGCTACTTGTTTCCTCGAAGCACTGCTCACTATTAGTATTCGCATTTTGGTCATGAAATTCTCTTATCAGCATAGTACAAGACATAGGTAGGTAATCAAGCATCTCTTGACAACCTTCTTCATTTCTTTCTTTGCAATTTTTCTCATCATTTTCTATAAAGTGTTGATCATAATACATGTCATGATGAGTGTCTTGGTCTTGAGGTGATTGGGCTTGTGTCTGATCAGGAGAAAGCATAGCTTGCTCTAGATTATCAATATTCATATTAGCCATCAACCTATCCATTCTCCTTCCAAGCATGTACATCATCTTTTCCATCATGATTAGAGATTTTTCTTGATGGTTTCCACTATAATCTTGTTCATCATACATGTCTTGTAGTGGTAGAAAAAGTGTTTTCTTAGGGAAAGGAATATGTTGCTCTAGATTATCAATGTTTAGATTAGCCATAAACATATCCACCCTTCTTCCAAGCATGTACATTAATTTTTCCATCATGATCATATGTTTGTCTTCTAGGTCTATATCTAAATCCATGTTTGTAAATCAGAAAAGAGATCATTGTGTCTGTTCAATCAGTTCAAGGTCTTCTACCAGTGGAGTCATTTGGTCCTTTGGGAGTTTCAAAGTGTGGAGTCGCCAGGTGGAAGTTTTAGCTCTCTTGGAGGTAAAAGGTTTTAATGGTCCACCACCATGTTTATTAATACCAATCTGAAATGTTTTGGGTTTTTTCTGAGTTTTTTGTGGTTGTTTGGGAGATTAATGAGTCTATAAAAGCTTGCTAAGAAACTATGAACTCAGAAATCCCTAGTGGAGTCACCAGAAATGTTAGTTGCTGGTGGCTCAACTAGAAAATATACCAATTGTTCTTTGAAACAAATTTATTTGGTGTCCTAAGGTGTTCTTAGACTGTTATCAACCCAGAAATCCCCAGCGGAGTCGCCAGAAATGTTAGCTCCCTGTAATTAGCAAGATTGGTAAAGTCTAACTGCAGGGAGAATACTATTTCAACCACTTTGGGATTCAAGGATCTAGCCCTCCTGAATCCGGAGAGGGATCTCTCCAATAAAGTGAAAATATTGATTTATCTTTCAGGCTTGTGGGTAATGATATTAGGCTAATTATGAAGGCCGAGGGTTTTGTTTTGTTTTTGGATGGTTGAGCATGATTATTATTTGGGTGGAAAGTCCTAAATGGAAAAATTTTCAAAGGTATGAAGTTGCAAGCAATCAGGACAAGTTTTGGCTGAAAAGATAGATATAACGCTGGTTTTTAGTCCATTGGGCTATGGAGTCATAATAGGATTTAAATGAAACAACAAGGTTCAAGAATGGTCCATGGGGCAATTCATCTATGTCTAAGGATCTCTTTAAAGTTGATTTTATGGAATGAAATGATACAACAAGAAGGGGAAAAAACAAATGAAGAACAAAGAGCAGCCTAGGATCAAGTAAGTACTTTGAAACTATCCTGCTTTTGGCATACACTTAGGAAAGACATAAAAGTAATCTAAGATCTGGTAAGTACTTCTAAACTAGCCAAATTTTGATGCACTTTCAATGGAAAACATCTTAAAAACAAAGGGAAACTTTAAAATAAACTATTGCAGAAGAAACTAGAGGACAGGGCTCACCATAAACTTCCCTAGCTCTACTTTACTTAGTAAACTTTCAAGACAAACACATAAGATAACAAAGAATAGTCTAAGATCAGGTAAGGAATTTTAACCTAGCCTGCTTTAAACATACTCTAAGGGAAAATTTCAAATAGTCTTTAGGGATAAAACTATAGGACAAGGCTCACCATTACTTCCTTAGTTCATCTATACTTAACATAAACTGAAAATAACATTCAAGAACAACATTCAGCCTAGACAATAAGACGAGGGAACGCCAGCATTAATAACTACTTAGATTGAATTAAATCATTCCTAAACAACACAATTTGGAAGAAAACATATAGATAGAGCTTATCAGTCAGAGAAGGGTACTGAAATATAGTAAATCATAACTCTATGCTTGATTTTCTTTATCAGAGAAAATGGACAGAGCGAAAACAGAAATGAAATAACAATTTACAATAAGAAATAACATCACCGTTGACATAGACCAGGATCCCACAAATCAGCTTGTATTAATGCTTCAAACCAGTTACAACTTCAAGTCCAATGTTTCAGTTCAGCAATCATCTTCACTTCTCAGCCTAACTTATGTGACTAGAAACAGAGCTTCAAGAGCCAGTAAACACTATTTGCAAGTAGAAGTTTCGAGCTCAAGTATATTTCAAAGTTCTGCAACCAACATTTACAACGAACTCCTCAATAAGATTTTTTATAAGGATGAGGAGGTCGAAAGAGAAAAGATATAAGGGTTCAATTAATACAGATTTAGTACTTCTCGGCCTTTGAGGGGCTCAATGGAGAAGTTTACAGATATTTTCTCTGTATTAATTGTTTTTACATTAAGAATTAAGCTCGATGGGAGCTTTTGTTGACTTTAAGGCTCTGTGTCATCTCTGTAATAACTCAGCAGATATTTTGCAATAAGTTCTTCGGCTGAATTAATTGTTGGGCTATCGTGAGGAAAATATCTTCTATTCCAGTCATTATTCAGCCTCTATTTGAATGGTGTGAGGTCACAGGTGGCAATCTAGTAGCTGAGAGGAATCAATTTGCCTCTGATGTGGTAGTGGAGGCATCCTCTGTCTGATAGATATTTTTGTTTTGCCTTTAACTGTGTTTAATTTAGTGGATTAGGCTTTTGATAATCGATCTTAGCCATAATCCATTAAACCGTGGAATTGATCTTCAATCTTCAGTTCTGCTGTGGTAGGTCTTCAACACTGATACTCTCTATCTCTTTTAATCTTCACTGTGTCTTGTTGATGTGCAGGCGCGCAAAGGCTTTATAATAGTATCAGCGCTCATGATGCACTGATAAACCTTGATGGGAACCTTTGCCAAAAGATTTCTTTGATAATCAAAGGCCTGGAGAGTCGTCACTCTCGGCCTTCCATTTTATTTTTAAAATATTTGAAAGACCTTTAAATTCCTACACAAACCAAGAACTAATTAAGAAATCCTGCGTATTTGGTAAAAAACTGCTTTGGAGGTCGTGGTTAGGAGCATGGTCGTTGGATGGCAGCATCCAACGGCGGATATTGCGTGTTGAGGGTCGAAGGAGGCGGTTGGAAGAATGATGCAGAGATTAAGTCCGGGCCATAGATCTGCTTTGATCAATGGTCAAGATTAATTAGAGAAATACAATGCGAAGGGGTCACATGTATTACAAAGGACAGAAAATATAAGCATAAAGGGTAAGAACCTTAATCAGCATTGAACAGGTGTTAATGTAATTTGGGGCTTCCGAAATGATCGTAGGCCGTCGGATTGGTTTGGCCCACAGAGATCAATGGTGGGAAATAAATCGGGAATCGGCGATCGGAGGTAGGTCGATGTGATGGTGCGATCGGGCCATCGCAATCAGAGGTTTGTAAAGAAGCGCAATCGGAAGAACCCTTGCAGAAGTTTTCGATGTGATGGGCGGGGGACCAAAACTAAATGGTGCTGATGCGATTGGCTGTGGGCCGTCGATCTGCAGATTAGATCGACGGTGGAGGACGAATCAGAGGTGGCGAATAAAACGCGCCCGATGAAAAAACCCCGATCCGATTAGCGCTGGCCTTTGATCTGGTTTAAGATCAACGGTTGGGATTGGCTTAAACTATGAACGTCAGAGCCCTTTAAAATATATGAAAATCGAATTATTTATCAAATACAAAGGGTTTTGGCTTCGGGGTGGATTATTTATAAGGATTAGCGCCTGTCTGCGGGGCCTGTGGATATATGAAAGTTTAACGGAACCGGGGTTTAAACATAATGGGTTCCAATCGGCATCGGAATTATGGTTTGGGACTTTTCAATCTACCCATTCGAAAAAACTCCGATGTGAGATCCTTTCGACCGTCGATCTGCTTTTCAGATCAACGGTCATTTTCATTAAAATACATTGCACCGGCGGTTTAATATAAACCTAGGAAAAGTGGGTTTATGAATATACAAAGGAAGAATATGATCAGGGTTTATTGACAAAGTTTAGGACCTGATTGCGGGTTCTGAGGTTATATGAAGCGGCAATGGGATCGGGGCTTATATACAAAGGGTCAATCGGCATCAGACTTCCATAAAACATAAAGACTTGTGCTCGATGGAAAATCCCAATTGTGATAAGTGCTTTATGGGTCTTAGCGCCTGGTTCTAGGGCATGGGCACATGGTGGGGAAGTGGTTAGGACTTATCCCAAAGGGGCTTAAGCACACAGTCAAAAAACTTATTTTTTATGAAATTTTTCACAGTTTTTGATGGATTTGGGGGTTTTGGCAAAGTTTAAAAATGAGTTTTAAACCTTGTAAAGAGGATCTTATGAAGGGGAAATGGAGAAAAAGGGAAAATAGAGGAATTCCATGGGGAATCAAAGGGGTAAAAATGAAGGTTAGTTTGAAGTGAAGGAAGGGAGAAATGGTGTTTTGCAGCAGTCTTTTCTCTTATGAAATCAGCAGAATTTCAGAGTTTGAAATGGAAATAGTAGTGAAGATTTAAACAAAGGGTATGATGTCTTCATGAGTCTTCGAGAGATAACATTTTTAGCAATAAAATTGTTTCTTGAAGGCTCCAAAAATTATTTAGCCACCTTTTGATATAACAAATTTTATAGGTGGCTAACACGCACAAAGTTGGGTATCAAAGATTCAGAGAAAAATTTGGTGTTGAAGTACCACAGTTGTCTGCACAAATACATTCAGGAGGAAATGGAGTTCCTAGACATCTCCTCGCTTAGTACAACATACCGGTATGCTGCCAAGATTGAGCATAAATTCAAACAAAAGAAGTGAGACTTTAGATATGTGAATCAAAAGCAAGGGAAAGGTGCCCCAAACACCGCAGAACAAAGGAAAAAGCCAAGGCATGGTGGCCCAAGATAACCTATCGAAGTCACAAGCAAATAACAACACCACGAAGCCAAAGAAGGACACGGGAAAGTGATGTGATTTCCATAAGAGCTCCACTCACAACACAAGCGAGTGTTGGGCCAAGCAGTCACTGGTGGCAAAGATGAGTGCTTCTGAATTAGATGCATGCTCCAACTTTGAATCAGAACCCGGCAAGGAGAATGACAAAGGGAAGTAGATTATTGATTTGGAGCCCAACACCACCATTGCCACTACAAAGATCCAGAAGGAGGAACCAAAATATCCAGAGGAGGAGGAGCGTCTCTTCCACTCTCAAATGTGGGCAAAGGGTTCCCTGCTACAGTTCATTGTTGACAGTGGGATCCAAAAGAACCTCATTTCAGTAGAGGTCGTTAAGCGTTTGGGCTTGCCAGCCATAGCACACCCACAGTCGTACACCATCGGGTGGCTTCACCAAGGACGGGATATCTGCGTCATCCAACAATGTTGCCTTCCCTACAGCATCAAGCCCTTCACATATGAGGTATTATATGACATTGCTCCTCTTAATGTTTCTGATGTATTATTAGGCCAACCATACTAGTGGAAGCGACATGTTGTATATGAGTCTCAGCCTCGTGTTGTTATTGTTACTTTGGGAAATAAGTTGTACAGGATACCATAGGTACCACCGCCTGCGGCTATCTCTTTGATTACTCCAAAACAATGTTTTAAGCTCATTTCCAAAACCAGGAAATTTTTCTTCTTAATGATCTGCCCCTGGGGCAAGAAGAAGACTGTGGCCACGACCTCTATACAGGGCTCCTCTGCACGAAAACAACAAATGGACAAGGTCATGGAGGAGTACGGGGACATCTTCACCTCATCCATAGGGGTGCCTCTACACTGTCACGTCAAGCACCCCATTGATCTGACCCCAGGTGCGCCACTGCCCAATGGATGGATATATCGGCGCTATATTGTGAGAACGATGAAATCAAGAGGCATATTCAGGAGATGTTGCAGAAATTCCACATCCGACCGAGTTCATCACCCTATGGGAGCCCAATCGAGTTGGTGTAGAAGAAGGATGGGAGTTGGAGACTCTGTATTTACTATCAGGGTGCTGAACAAGATAATTGTCTGGAATAGGTACTCGATCCTACAGATTGATGACCTTCTAGATCAACTCAAAGGGGAGAAATATTTTAGCAAGATCGACTTGAAGTCTGGGTATCACCAGGTACCAATAAAACCCTCAGATGTGTGGAAGATTTCCTTCAAAGCCAAGGAGGGCCTTTTCGAATGGTTGGTCATGCCTTTCAGGTTGACGAATGTTGCCGCAACCTTCATGAGGCTGATGGATGACATCTTGCAGCCATTCACCAACTCATTTGTAGTAGTATACTTGTATGACATCATTATCTTCAGCCAGACTTAGGAAGGGCACCTCCACCACATCCGACAAGTCCTCCAAACACTGTGGCAACACAAGTTGTGTGCCAATTTGGAGAAGTGAAATTTTGGCATGACTGAGGTTCAGTATCTAGGATACATTATTGATGAACAGGGGTGCATGTGGATCCAACCAAGATCCAAGTAATTCGAGATTGGCCGACCCCAACCACTCTAACAGAGCTTCACAACTTTCTGGGTCTTGCTAATTTCTATCGCAAGTTTGTGTTGGGATTCTCTCATATCACTTGGACCTTGAGTCAAGTCACCAAGGGAGGAGCAAAATAAAAATTATTTTGGTCGGAATCTCAACAGAAGGCATTCGTAGAATTGAAACATCACCTCTGCTCTGACCCAGTGCTCACATTACCATACTTGCAACAACCATTTGAGATCGAGACAAATTCCTTTGACTATGCTATTGGGGATGTTATTACTCAACATGGGCATCTATTGGCATATCAGAGTGAGACATAGTCTACAAGTATCCCACTTATGACAAAGAAATGGATTCCATTGTGCATGCGTGCCGCCAATGGAAGAATTACATTTTGAGGAAGGAAAAGGTCATCCACACATACCACTAACCCCTGCAGTTCATAAAAACACAAGGGAAGTTACAGAATTATAGCCATCAAGAGTGGTCCACATATCTGCAACAATTCATTTGAACATCAAGTATAAGAAGGGAAAAACCAATAATGTTGCAGACTGCCTCAGCCGACCACCGATCATGGCACTAACCACCGTTCTCAACTCTTGTGGGCATAATACTTTTGATTGGCCACTTCTCTACAAGAACAATCTGGAATTCAACCACACATACAGGACACTCTTTGAGGGTATGTACATTCCAAATTTTCACCTCTAGGATGCACTGCTATGTCACCTAGGATGCCTTTCTGTTCCTTCAAGTGAGCGCGCCAAGATGATTTTGGAAGCACACTATAGTTGAGTCATTGGGCATTTAGGGGTTGAGAAAACAACGGTAGTACTGTAGAAGTATTTATATTAGCCGAACCTTTGACAGGATGTTGGGAAGTACATCAGATCCTGCACCGTTTGCTCCATTGCCAAACCGACCATCAAGAAGCAAGGCCTCTATACTACGCTATCTACCCCTAGTCGACCTTGGTAATCCATCTCCATGGATTACATGTCAGACCTTCCTTCTACTAAGCATGGAAAATATTGTGTTTTCATGGTCATCGACAAATTTTTGAATATGGCCATTATGTCGGCATGCAAGAAGAATATCATAGTAGAAGCCACTGTTAAACTCTTCTTTGAATGAGTGTGGGTGCACTTTGGGATCCCATAGTCTATCATCTTAGATTGGGACAGTAGGTTCCTCATCACATTTTGGTCCAGCCTCTAGTCAATGCTGGATGCCAAGCTCACCAAGTCCACAGCTTTCCATCCCCAAATTGATGGCCAGACAGAGGTCGTCAACATGATGATTGTACACATTCTGCGCATGTAAAATTCAAAGCATCCATGCACATGGGATGAGAGCATTTCCTATGTACAACACAGTTATAACTGGGCTCTCCACAGCTCAACCGGCCACAACCCATTTCAGGTGGGCCTGGGGTTCCAACTATTATGTCACATTGATGTAGCCATGCCATTTGTGGCTACTCAAACCAATTCGGCTCATGTCCAGCCTGAAGTTAACAAAGTGAAAAACTTCATTGAGCACATTCAACACATCTACCAGTAGATTCATGAAATATTGGATAGAGCCAGTGCTAAGTACAAGCAATGACATTATCAACATTAGGTGCCACACCACTTCTAGGTGGGCAACAAAGTGTGGCTACATTTGTAGAAGGAGCGCCTCACTGGACCCCACCGCAATCTTTTCCCACTCCGATATGGGTCGTACACCATCACCAAGGCTGTAGGGAATAATGCCTTCGAGCTCAATATTCCACCATTCCTTGGTTTTCACCTAGTATTCAATGTGGACCGCCTTTGGCCCTATTTCCAACCTCTACTGGACACCTCTGACATTGTAGAACAACTCACACCAACAAAGTTAAACCCAAACTGCATGGAACAAGCCACCACAAATTATATCATGGACATGAAAATCAAGAACACTCGCCAGCAGAAGATCCAACTGTATCGGGTTGTGAAAGTTGGCCAACTCCTGCACCAAGGCAAGTGGTTCACAAGGGACCAAGTTCAACAGAAGTTTCCTCATCCCATGGAGGAACTCAACGCGATGGGGACCATTGCTTCCTAAGGGGGGAGGAATGATCCAGATGGATATTGGTGGCCACCTGCGTATTCCACTTGAGTCTCACCCATTGTTTCTTTCAGTTTTTCAATTTCCTTAATTATAGCACAATTTACTATTTTTAGCATTTTTTTGGGTCCTGAACTTCTGAAGCTATTTTGAGGCCCTAAGCGATGTTTTTTGGGCATCAAACCTCCGACGAATATGAGTCTATTCTAGACTTCCAAAATTGATATTTTCTATTAGCAGCTGTAGTCCTCCCTGCATCTGATAAATCTAGGATTGATCAGTGGCATGCACCCACTATAGGCATGCCACCTTTAGATTTTCACCCCAACTCACCACCAAGAGGTATGAGTGAATTTTCACCATAGAATATCAACTACAAAGCCTCAGAAGATACACCATGTGCCTTAAACCCATATTATATTTGTACCAACACTTCCCATGGCTCATCCACATGTCCGCTTCTTCAAATATTTGGGTGGATTACCTAACACGATGCCCCCCTCACATAAACCAAGAAGAGTTTCATCTTGGAGAGGATCAATCCCTCACTTTGTCTCCCAGGACACCAACACCTTCCCAATAGTATTCTCCCATTCATCCTCATTCATACATCAGGGAGATGCTCTCTCCCCCTAGTGTTGATGACACACAACACCAAATTCGCTTCATTTCTTCTTCCATTGGAACCATGATTAAAGTCGTCTGCTCATTATTCCATGGTGTCGAGATCACTTTTCCCATTTCAAATATTGAACCACCTATGACTCAACCTATCTATGCATTTCCAACATCTCTTGTTTCTATGGAGGCAAGTACGAAATCATTCCTTTACTCTTCAACTAGCACTTCAAGGTGCCAACCATACTTCATGACCCATCGCCCCATTCATCACCTTTTGGGAGCCTCTTTCATTCTAATGATGAAATTATTGAGGCCATGAAAAAGCCAAAATTTCCTTGGGATGCCATGCATCATCTCTCTTTCTTCCTCCTAGAAAAACATTTACACCAACAGACGCAGTGACTAATACCATTCACATAGTATAAACCAACTATTTATTTTCTAAGGGCCAAGTATATTGGTTCAAAAATCCCATTCTAGTGCCAGATACATTTGGAGAAGGGAACATGTCCAATATCTCACCCACCATTAATGTAGATATCTCAACCAATCCCGACATCGTCGAGGATATCTCACTCGGAGTAACTTGTTCACCTAAAGAAGTTGCCTCATACGAAGCCCTCTTCCAGTAATTTAGAAATATTTTTTTCTTGGTTGGATTTTTAAATGCTTGGCATTAGACCCACCATTGTAGAGAACCGCATAGACACATGGCCCAATGCCTACATTGTAAGGAAAACGTAGCTCCAACTCCATCCATCCAAAGCGGAAGCAATCAAACTCAAAATTGACAAGTTGTGTAAGGCTGAATTTATCTATCAGATTGCTTACACATCATGGGTTTCTAACACTATACCCATCATGAAAAAAGGGCACCATACATGTTGTATTGATTTCCATTATTTGAATAAAATTTTCTCTAATGAGAATTTTCCCACACCATTTACTGAACAGGTCATTAATGCTTGTGTGTGGCACGAAGTTTTCCTTCATGGATGGATTTTTAGGCTACTATCAAATCTAGATATGCCATATAGACTAATATAAAACCGCTTTCACCACTTCTTGGGGTAAACATCACATACTAAGTGATGCCCTATGGCCTTAAAAATGCAGAAGCCACTTTTCAACAAGCTATGAACTGACTTTTTCATGATCTGGATCATCTCATACTTGCTTATTTGGACGACCTTACATTCCATTCCAAAAAGTGCTAAGATCATCTTAAAGATCTCTACCTTGTGTTTTAGTGATGTCGACAGTACAACCTATGTTTGACCCCCCTCAAATTTGTCTTTTGCGTAAATTCTAGGACACTATTGGGAATTATTGTTTCCTAGCAAGGTATTAGGGTAGACCATTGAAAGTAGAAGCCATATGCGAAATCCCACCAACCAAGAGTTTTAAGCAACTACAAAGCTTACAGGGTAAGGCCAATTTCTTACATCACTTTGTTCCTAATTACACCACATGTGCTCATAGTTTTGTCCCCCTTCTCTGTCTATATGTCCCATTATAAAGAGAAAATCAAGCTCAATAGTCATTCAAGGATTTGAAAGACACACTATCACAAGTTCCATTAATAAGCCCACCTAACCAAAACAAGGACTACACCCTATAATTCTCATCATATGACATAGCCATTGCAGGTGTGTTAGTCTAAGAAGGCTTCGATAATAGATAACACATCATCTATTATATCAGATAAAACCTCATAGTACTTTCTTTGAATTGTGATCTAACCAGGAAAACTTCCCTAGCCCTTGTACACTCTGTATAAAAGCTTCAACATTATATCATCCTAAGGACCATCTCTATCATTGCTAGTATCAATCCCATGTGATACTTTCTCACTCGTCATATGATAAATCGTAAATACACTCGATGGGTTGTTATTCTGCAAGAATTTGACTTCCAATTTGCTTCTCCTAAAAGAAAAAAAACCCTCATCCTTCCAAAATTCATCGTTGATCTCCCCTCAGAATATCAAGGATCCCCTATGAATGATTCTTTCTGAGATGAACACCTATTAATTATATCGACAGATGACCCTTGGTACTATGGCATTCTCCTTTACCTGCAAACTCAAAATTTCAATCCTTAACTCACATGCGATAATGCAAGGCTCATTTGTCGTTAAACACCACACTACCTCCTCGTTGGAGATGCTCTCTATCGTCGAGGCATGGACACGATTCTTCACTGATGCCTTTCAATTGAAAAATCTAAACAAGTCTTAAATGGTTGTCATAGTAGAGCTCATGGTGGCCACCTTTCGAGGATGGCCAACACCCAAAATATCCTCCACGCTAGTTATTTTCGGACAACTCTCTTCCACGATTTCATCCAAGTGGTTAAATGATGTGAATTATACCAACAACATTCCATTAAAACCAGAAATCCTCCCGCTCCTTTACGTCCTATCATTTCTACCAGCCCATTTTGTAAGTGGGGCATTGACTACATGACTTACAATCTGCCATCCCAAAATGGCCATAATTACATTGCAGTCGCAGTCAAATACTTCACCAAATGGGCCGAAATCATGCCCACATTTAATAACATTGTTGATACCAATACTCAGTTTTTTTTAACCATGTCATAATGCGGTTTGGCGTGCCCAAGGAACTCATATATGACCATGAAAATAATTTTGAGAATGAGATATTCCAACAATTATCTCAAGTCCTTCGGTTCACTCATGAGTTCTCTCCCCCATACTACCCCTAGTACAATGGCCAGGTAGAATTTGCAAACACAGTCTTCAAAATGATATGGTGAACAAAGATAAAATCAACTAGCACCTCACGCTATTCTCTGCCTTATGGGAATATTGTACCTCGGTCAAAAAGTCCAATGGCTTCACTCCATTTCAATCAGTGTATGACGTCATGTTCATACTCCCTATTGAGTGTGAGATCTCTACCATACACACGAGCATCGAGCTTATCCCAGATACTTCTTCATTAGAATAAAGGCTCATCCAACAAGAACACATCGATAAAAGTAGACGAGTATCCATCTAGCATAATGAACCCTACAAAAAACAAACCAAGGCCTCCTTTGATCTCCATGTCACCCTTTTCTCATTCAATGAGAGGGATTTAGTACTCTGGGATGATGTTGCCAATGAAGCCCTAAGACCTATAAAGTTCAAAAATATATCGAAAGGGCCATAAATTGTTAAACATTTCATTTTGAAAGGTTCATATATGTTAGTAGAACCTGACGGGACTCGTCTCAAAGAACCCAACAACAGGCTCTACCTCAAGAAATCCCATGTCTAACCCTACATTTTCGGCCTATGATGTTACTATGTATCATGATTTATTTTTATGATTGCCTCATCATTGATTTGCTCTAAATTGTACTCTTATCATGTGTTGCAGATGGATCATCCACCAACTTACTATCATGGGTTCACTGATGGTGCTTCTCGATGGTCACGGAACCTCATTGTGGAAGCCTAGGAAGCTTATGTAGAAATTTGAATAACTGATATGTTATCCACCGAGATTCTCCTGATCACACACTATTTTAACTTCATGCACAATACAAAATATTTTCTACCATTGATCATTAATTGCGGAAATAAAAACAATCGCATGCGCACATTAAAACCATAAACAATCACACATATGAACACAGTATTTCATGGGAAAGCTTAAAGCTGAAAACCCCCAAATATCTGTATATTATATGTCATAGAGATTATGTAACAATCATTATACAAAGCTCCTCACAAGCTCTCAGTACAATCTCCAATTGCTACACACTAATCAAGCTAGATCTAGCAAAACACATGCTCCAATCTCTGCCACTTGATAGCCAGCCTCTATTGTGTTATCAATGCTGAAGAATGGCTCATAAATAACTTCGAACCACCTAGCTTGTACTACGCAATCCTCATTGGCTTCTCCAATCACTGGTTGTTGCAAATCATGCAACATTATAGTCACCACTGATAGTCACACTGCTCTTTCACCTATCTCTCCACTGGTCTCCACTGAAGTTGTCCATGCACTGAAGTTAACTGATGTATTCTTTAGTTTATTAATGAGTTTATAATTAGTGAATTAATTAATAATTAATTCACACCACTCTCATTAGTGTATCAATCAGTTAGACTAGATACAACTAGCTCAACTATGTTTAGACTAGTTAAACTGAACACAACTCCATTAACTTCCTCAATCAACTCCACCAAACTCTCTCACATGAGTTCTAACTGAAGTATCCATGCAATAGCTCCACTTAACCCTTAGGAATAGCGTAATTCCTTCTGTCAGCTCTTGTGCCACATCTGTGCACTTAACTGAAGTGCTCCAAGAGAATCAGATAATGTTTATAGTCCAAATTTTATTAAGAGCTAATAATATTCGACATATCTATTTTTAGACTGGCAATCTAAAAATAGATTCCGCCCAATATGTCTAAAAATAGAATTCCATCTATTTTTTTCCAACTTGACCAACCATCCAAAAATATCATCCTGTAACTCATAGAACATGATCCATATGTCTAAAAATAGACATAGTCTAAAAATAGAATTTGCGCCAAAAATAGCTTGCGGGCCCACTTAGTGAAGGTGACTTCTTTCCACTAAGCTCATCATCTTGTTGCAATCTCAACACTCGCTCTCAACAAGATAAGGATTATCTGCCACCCCTATCCTGCCTCTGTGGTATTCGAATTTTCTCCTGGTGAGCGCCTTCGTCAAGATATCAGCATCCTGATCCTTCGTGGGAATGTATGAAAGTAACATGATCTTCCACTGCACACAATCTCTGATATGATGATACCGGATGTAAATGTTTTTATATCTATCATGAAATACTGGATTAACCGAGAGTTTGATGCAACTCTAATTATCACAATAAATCACAGTAGGATCTAAGTGTGAACCGAACAATCTGACTAGGATCTTCCTCATCCATATAGCCTCGCATGCAGCCAAACTCACTACCATATACTCGGCCTCTGCTGAATTGAGTGCCATGGATCTCTTCTTCCTGCTATACCAAAAAACTGTTGTCAACCCGATACTGAAAATCCCTCCAGATGTGATCTTTCTGTCTGTTGGGCTCCCTGCCCAATCTGCATCCGTGAAGCCACATAGCCTCACCTCATCCAACTGTCTGTACCATAATCCATATCCCGATGTGCCTCTGAGATATCTTAATACATGCTTTCCTACCTTCCAGTAGAGATTGGTAGGCTTAACCATAGCTTGTGAAAGCTGGTTAACAGCATAGCATATGTCGGGTCATGTATTGACCAGATACATGAGCGACCCCACCAACTATCGATAAACAGTGGCATCCACTACCTCGGCTGAAGTAGCATCCTCCTTCCTCCATCTACTAGGAAGAGGAGTATCAATAGGCTTGCATCCATGCATGTTGAACTTCTCCAGTATCTCCCGGGCATACTTGCCTTGAGAAACAAACAATCCATCACTGCGCTGCCAAATTTCCAATCCCATGAAATAATGAAGGAGGCCCAAGTCCTTCACCTCAAACTCCTTTGCAAGATCAACCTTGCATGAGTGTATCAACAGTTCATCACCTATCAAAATCAAATCATCTACATAAAGTACAATGATCAGCAACTTACCCTCCACCATAATCTGGTATAGGTTAGGATCCACCTCACTCTTGGAGAATCCAAGTCCGGTGAAATAACTGTCTATCCATGTGTACCAAGCACGAGGTGCTTGTTTCAACCCATACAGCACTCTCTTGAGCCTGCACACATGCGACTCGCTGTTGTAGATCTCGAAACCTTCGGGCTACTCTATGTACACCTCCTCCTCAAAAACCCATTGAGGAACGCAATATTCACATCCATCTGATGAATGTGCCACCCCATCTGCGCTGAGAGAGCAAGAATCGTCCGTATGGAAGAATACCTTGCGACAGGTGCAAAGGTTTCCTCGTAATCGATCCCCTCAATCTGTTAGAAACCTCGGGCAACAAATCTTGCCTTGTGTTTCTCCACACTCCCGTCAGCTTCTTGCTTCACTTTGTAGATCCATCTCAAACCCACCATTGATTTCCCTTCCGGCCTTGAGACAATCTCCCATGCACTGTTTCTGACAATCGAATCATACTCTTCCACCATGGCATCTACCCATGCGGGATCCTCCACAGCTTCCTCGAAAGAGGATGGCTCCGTCACGATACACTTGCTCATAAGAGCCATGTATCCAATATACCGGTCAGGTGACTGTCTCTGTCTGCGCTGTAATGTAGGTGCTCCTACAACCTTCTCTGCATCTTGAGCCAATCGCTCAGTTTCTGTAGTGCGCTTCTGCCCTCTGATGGTTGGCGCTGCTTGAGTGGTCTCTTCCACTCCATGAACCTCATCTCGTGGCTGATCCACATCCTGAAACTCATCCTTAGGAACTAATAGCTCCTCATCTGCATGCAAGTGTGGCTCCCTCTCAAGCGAACACTTCATGGCTTTCTCCTCCTGAAATTTGATATCCCGTCGCACAACAGTCTTGCGACTATCTGGAAAATACACACGATAGTTGTGGGGCGTATCAGTGTACCCCACAAATATCCCAACCTCTGCGATCGGCTCCAGCTTCTTCCTGGCATCCTTCGTCACATGAATGTAAACAGGTGAACCAAAAATCCTCAAATGGGAAATATCAGGCCTCTTACCAGAAAATGCCTCCTCGGGTGTACTCATGCCAAGTATCCTGTGAGGACAACGGTTCTACACATATACTGCAATATTGCATGCCTCAGCCCACAAGTGTATGGGAAGGCCCTGATCATGCAACATCGCCCGTGCAGCACCCATGATCGTTCTGTTCTTCTACTCAGAAACCCCATTCCACTATGGGTTATGAGGTGTTATGAGCTCTCTTTGAATTCCTTCTGAATTGAAAAATTCCTTGAACTCTCCAGAGATGAATCCATTTTTGCTCCTAAGAGCCTTCACCTGCTTCCCCTATTCTTTCTCAACTAGTGCCTTGAACTCACATAACTTTGAGTATGTCTCGCTCTTCTTCTGCATGAAGAAGATCCAGAACTTACGAGAAAAATCATCAACAAATATCACATAGTACCTGTGCTTTGTTGTTGAAGCTACTAAGAAAGGTCCACACACGTCTGTGTGAATTCTCTCAAGGATCTTCGTGGCACGACTATCCTTCTCGTGAAAGGTGGTTTTCACAAATTTTCCCAAAGTACATCCCTTGCACTTATCTAACTGCGCAATTGTACCTTTGGGAAGCCCAGTAGAAATCTGTTGTAGTATCTTCAAAGCTCCATGGTGAAGGTGGCCCAATCTCCGGTGCCACAACTCGCCATCATCCCGGCTCACCACTCCTTCTGCCTTGCCTGCCATTGCTGCGTAACCATCTACCTGCAATTGATAAAGGTTCTTAACTAGAACCCCTATCCTTTGGGTCTCACCAGTTGCCTTACTGCGCAGGAAAGCCTTTCCCTCGCTAAAGACAACATCATATCCCTTGTATTCTAACATCGCCACAGAGATAAGATTCTTCTTCAATCCTAGAACATGCATCACTTCCTTAAATATGAAGGGTTTACTAGACTCCCTCGCAAAAGAAATGGTATCATTACCGGTCGCACTGTATCTACCATCATCGCCCATCTCGATGTGCACTCGAAGATCTTTCTCATCCAGATCAGTAAAAAAATCTCGATCTCCGGTCATATGAAAAGATGCACCACTATCAAGAAACCACATTGTACCCATCACACTTGAGACGAAGCATGCGATCAGCGAAAAATCCAGCTCAAACTGCGAGGCTAAGGCCTCTCCAGCTGCAGATCCAGCGGCCTGCTTATTTTTCTTATTTTGTGGACAATTAGTGGCGTAATGTCTGTGTTGGTGACAGTGAAAGCACTTCACCTTGGACATGTCCTGCTTCTTGCCTTTCACACCAGATTGAGAAGCATTCTTCTTGCTCTTCGCCTTCCTTGCTTTGGCAGCCAAAGCGCAATTTTCTTCATCAAAGTTCTTTGATGAAGATCCGTCCCTGGTACTTCGCCTTATCTCCTCTTGCACAAGATCCAACCAAACTCGCTCCCATCCTGGCAATTTCTCCCGACCATTGACAGAGTCCTGATAGGAATGCCAACTCTTCGGAAGCCCAAGGAGAGCCAAGCTCACCAAGTCCTCATCATCAACAGTAACCCCCACACTTCCCAGCTCATCCCTGCATTAGATGAACTTCGTGAGGTACTTGGGCATACTGTCGCCTTTCTCCATTTTTATGTTCCTGAATTTATCCTTGAGCGCCAACTTCCTCTGGTCGCTCTTGCTTTGAAATAAATTTGTCAAAGCTTTCCACATCAAGAATGGAGAAGCCTTACCATGAAGGCTAGACACTATGTGATCCTTCACACCTTCCAATAGAATCCTTCGACACTTTGTTGTCTTCTTTTGCCATGCGTCAAGTACGGTAGCATCGCTAGAAGTAGGTTTTGGAATTTCTACATCTATGAACTCCTTCAACCCATTTTCATCCAGCACCGCCTCCATCCTGTCCTTCCATGAAATATAATTTGAGCTACCCTCAAGGGCATACTCCAATCGCAATCCGTTGAAAGACATCTCAACTTCGACACCAAGAAAACACTACTGCAAATTCGAATTCCACCAGCTCAAAACTCAACCGCTTCAATGTTTTGCAATTTCTCCAATGATCAATATCGCTCTGATACCATGTAGAAATTTTAATAACTGATATGACATCCACCGAGATTCTGTTGATCACACACTATTTTAACTTCATGCACAATACAAAATCTCTTCTACCATTGATCATTAATTGCGGAAATAAAAACAATCGCATGCGCACATTAAAACCATAAACAATCACACATATGAACACAGTATTTCATAGGAAATATTAAACCTGAAAACCCCCAAATATCTGTATATTATATGTCATAGAGATCATGTAACAATCATTATACAAATCTCTCTCAGTACAATCTCCAATTGCTACACACTAATCAAGCTAGATCTAGAAAAACACATGCTCCAATCTCTGCCACTTGATAGCCAGCCTCTATTGCGTAATCAATGCTGAAGAATGGCTCATAAATAAATTCAAACCACCTGGATTGTACTATGTAATCCTCATTGGCTTCTCCAATCATTGGTTGTTTCAAATCATGCAACAGTATAGTCACAACTGATAGTTACACTGCTCTTTCACCTATCTCTCCACTGGTCTCCACTGAAGCTGTCCATGCACTGAAGTTAACTGATGTATTCTTTAGTTGATTAATGAGTTTATAATTAGTGAATTAATTAATAATTAATTCACACCAATCTCACTAGTGTATCAATCAGTTAGACTAGATACAACTAGCTCAAGTATGTTTATATTAGTTAAACTGAACACAACTCCATTAACTTCCTCAATCAACTCCACCAAACTCTCTCACATGAGTTCTAATTGAAGTATCCATGCAACAGCTCCACTTAACCCTTAGGAATAGCGTAATTCCTTCTGTCAGCTCCTGTGCCACATCTGTGCACTTAACTGAAGTGCTCTAAGAGAATAAGATAATGTTTATAGTCCAAATATTATTAATAGCTAATAATATTCGACATATCTATTTTTAGACTGGCAATCTAAAAATAGATTCCACCCAATATATCTAAAAATAGAAGTCCATCTATTTTTTTCCAACTTGACCAACCATCCACAAATAGCATCCTGCAACTCATAGAACATGATCCATATGTCTAAAAATAGACACAGTCTAAAAATATAATTTGCGCCAAAAATAGCTTGCGAGCCCACTTAGTGAAGGCAACTTCTTTCCACTAAGCTCATCATCTTGTTGCAATCTCAACAGTTTACTCTCCTAATCAGACTATTCTCCATTATAACAATGTCTTCATTAGGGCAGCCAAAAATAATCATGTTGCTTTCGATGCAATAATATGCCTTTTGGTTGATGCCTCCCAGTTAGGTATTTTACATTTGCATGTGTTCCTTGACTCCCATCCTATCATATCACAATTGAATCAAATTTTCCATGTCCATGGCCCTTGTTTCATTTGGAAATACCTACATGCACAATTTTTAGCATGTGGTTTTTATCATATCGCATTTTTGCATATAACGAGAAATTAAAATCATGTTGACCACATAGCTAATCAAATCCTAGACTAGCATGTGTTACATTTAAACCATCATCAAGACACATAATCATAATAAACATTATCCATCCCATCAATAAAAATAAGCATGAAACACATTATAATCAAAATGACACATCATAAAAACCACAAAAATATGTATTTCTCATATAAATATCAAAAAATAAGGTTTATGTACATTAGTTGGTCATCACTAGAAAAAACAGATCATCTACAAAAAGAGCGGAGCATCCAAATAATGGGTGCTTCCCCTGATACATAGTGTATACATCTAAGGTCAGGGCTCGTCATCAATTGAATCACTTGTCTAAGAATCTTGTTATGGTTTATTTCTCATTGGGAAGATTGCATATTTGATGTTGTAGACTACAAGCCCTAATTTCGTATAGTAACTATGTATACTAGTTATACTAGTGATCAAAGGACATGATCTTTTGTACAAGATCCAAATGATTATTTTATTGATTAGCTAACAAAATTATTGAGCTTTGGGCTCAAATCATTGTGAACTAAATTGATTTCACTGTTGAAGATTTATGTCGTGCAAAGTGCTAAAAAGTTGAGGGTTCCTAGTTGTTTGTGTGCATGATTAGCCTCAAACCAGGTCTAGGGCCTAAGGAAAAATTCAATAAGTTCTATTACCTTTGGGATTACATGGGATTTTTAGCCTTCCATTGTTTCTTGATCATTGAATTCTGTCCTTCATATTTTCTTTTAGGGTGTGTGGATTTCTTTCTCATGTTTTTAAAAGGGGACTTTGAGGCAAACAACCCCCAAGCTCATCACATGATTTAATCTTCCACATGAAAATTATATTTACTTTGCAATTTTTATGGAATTTTATTATTTGATTTTCATTCCATGGTGCATTGGAATGAAAATTTTCAATTAGTGGTAAGGTGGAATGGTCGAGCTAAGAAGAGACGTGTAATTTTATGGCTAAGAAATATAACCATCTTTTTAGAGTACAAACCTTGGTTTCTTTTCAAGACTTCTCAAGGTTGTAACAATTGAATTTGAAATTTAATTTACTAGGATTGTTAGAAAATTATACAATACAGAGAAATGAAACACATAAAATATGAGGAAAACAAAAGCACATAAAACACATAAAACCAAAGAGATACAGATTTACGTGGTTCACCCAGTTTGGGCTACATCCACCCCAAATAGCTAGCCCTTCCTTTCTATTATTCAGCAAAATTAAGAGACACAACCTACAGCAGATCCATTGTAATATCCTCTGTTCTCTCTCACAGTCTCCCTATATGTTTCTCACTCTGAGAATACTCATACAATACACAGCCTCAATACAATACTCTCATACAAAGTGAGCAGATGCCTTCTAGGGAAAAATACCCTAAACTAAATATAACTTCTACCGTCAGATCATCCGCCTAATGAACGACCTATATTTACTAGAAATTAATATACTTTTACAAGGAAATTTTACATCTGTTTTTAGCTTCGAGGGCACTACCCACGAAACCCCCACCAGGGGATCGCTGGCCTCCGGACCCCCCAGTTGAGGGGTCAACCCCCCCCCCCCCTCCAGACCCTACGGGGGGGAAAAGTCCCCCCTGCACCCCCTTGCTACAGGGGTGTACAATTTTCTTGGGGTATACATCCAGTTAAAACAAGGATCTATGAATTAGGATGAAAATTAGGCTCCACACCCAACAATCTCCCACTTGGAGACTGATTGTAGCAACTCCACCGCTGCTTCATTTGCTGGACAATGACTCCTCTTTGGACCTGGCCGTTTCTCATCTTTATCGTCATCCATGAAGACCAATTGAAACTGAGCATATTCTCAGTTTCCCCCTAGTTACAACTTTTGTTAGCATATCTGTAGGATTCTGGCTAGTGTGTATCTTTTCCAGCTTCAATTTTCCATCTTCCAATACTGACCATATGAAATGGTACTTGAGCTGTATGTGTTTAGTCCTAGAATGAAATGCTGAGTTCTTTGCAAGATGAATGGCACTTTGGCTATCACTGTATAATGTGCCCATATCATGATTCTTACCCAATTCATACATAAACCTTTGTAACCAAATTGTTTCTTTACTAGCCTCTGTAGTAGCAACATACTCTGCTTCTGTTGTTGAAAGTGCAACAACACTTTGGATTTTTGAAACCCAATTGATAGTTGTTCCACCTACAGTAAATACATATCCTGTAGTGCTCCTCCTATTATCTCTGTCACCTGCCATATCTGCATCAACATATCCCTTTAGAGAAATTTTTGAACCACCAAAGCATAATGCTTGATTTGTGGTACCTCTCAAATATCTGAGAATCCATTTCACTTCCATCCAATGTTCTTTTCCTGGATTGTTCAAGTACCTGCTTACAACTCCCACTGCATGTGCAATATCAGGCCTTGCGTAGACCATTGCATACATTAAGCTTCCAACTGCTGATGCATATGGAACTTTAGACATATAATCCATTTATTCTTGGGTCTTAGGGCACATCTCCTTACAAAGTTTGAAATGGCTAGCAAAAGGTGTACTAACTAGTTTTGCATTCTGCATATTAAATCTTTTCAACACCTTTTGTATGTACTCTTTCTGAGATAGTGTTAATTTGCGATTTTTCCTATCTCTAGTTATTCTCATACCAAGGATTTGTTTTGCAGCTCCCAAATCCTTAATTGCAAATGAATTTGCCAATTTTCTTTTGAGCACATTTATTTCCTGCATATTATACCCTGCAACAAGCATGCCATCTACATACAATAACAATATAATGTAGCTTCCATCATTTTTATTTTTCAAATAAACACAATGATCAGAGTGACATCTAGTATAACCTTGTTCAAGCATAAACTTGTCAAATTTTAGATACCATTGCCTTGGATCATTTTTTAAGCCATACAAGCTCTTCTTTAACCTGCACACAAATTTTTCTTTCCCTTTGACCTCATATCCTTCTGGTTGCTCCATATAGATCTCTTCCTCCAAATCTCCATGGAGAAATGTTGCCTTTACATGTAGTTGTTCAAGATGTAAATCTTCTATTTCTACAAGATTTAAAATAGTTCTAATTGAAGTCATCTTAACAACAGGAGAAAATATTTCATCAAAATCAATACCTTTCTTTTGTGCAAACCCCTTGACCACAAGTCTAGCTTTGTACCTCTATTTTCCTCCATATTCTTCCTTCAACCTGTAAACCCATTTATTCTGCAATGTAGTTTTACCTGCAAGAAAGCTGACTAAGTCCCAAGTCTGGTTATGCATTAAGGATTCCATCTCTTCTTCCATGGATAGCTCCCACTTCTTCATAGTTTCAACCTGCATTGCTTCTTCATAACATTCGGGTTCACCAGAATCAGTCAACAATAAATAATATAATGAAGGAGAGTATCGTTCAGGGGGTCTACTTATCCTGGTAGATATTCTCACACCACTTTCAGGTGATTAAGGTGCCTGTTTTTGTTGTGGTGGTTGTTGTTGTTGTGGCTGTTGATTATTATTATTTTCAGGCACCTTTACTTTTTCTGTGATCTCATCAAGAACTGTGTATTCTTTATTTTCCTTTTCCTGTTTCTTTTCCTGCAAATGATTCTTATACAAGACCTTTTCATTGAATATTACATCTCTACTCCTAATGATTTTTTTATTTTCATAATCATATGAGTGATAACCAAAATCATTAACACCATATCCAATAAAGGTACATTTCTTTGATTTTGCCTCAAGCTTTGTTCTGTTTTCTTTATTAATATGGACAAAGGCCTCATAGCCAAAAGACTTTAAAAAAGAGTAGTTTACCTTTTTACCTGTCCATGCTTCCTCTGGAATACCACCATCCAAGGAACGTGAAGGCCCTCTGTTTATTAGATAAACAATAGTATCTATAGCATCTGCCCAAAATTGTAAAGGAAATCCTGCATGCAATCTCATGCACCTTGCATGCTCCATGATTGTTTTGTTCATTCTTTCTGACACACCATTTTCTTGTGGTGTTCTTGGAACTGTCTTCTCTTTGTGATTTCCATGCTCTGAACCGTACTTATCAAACTCTTTGCTGCAATATTCACCTCCATTGTCTAATCTGAGACACTTCAACTTCTTGCCTGTCTCAATCTCAACCAAAGCTTTCCATTTCTTGAAAATATCAAATACATCAGATTTATTATGAATACAATAAATCCAAGTTTTTATAGTTGCATCATCAATAAAATTAACATAATAACGAGAGCCACCAAGAGATGATACCTGAGCGGGTCCCCATACATCTGTATGCACAAGCTTTAATTTTTCGCTCTTCTTTTCTTTCCCAACTCTAAGAAATATGACTCTTTTTTTTTTCTCCATAAATGCAATTCTCACATAAATCCAAATCAACATTCTTCAAACACGACAATAAATTTCTCGAGTGAAGAATATTCACCCCCTTCTCACTCGTATCTGAGCCTATGATGCCATAATGCTGCATCTTCTCCTTTGGAAGTTAAAGCATTAATAGAGTTAGAAATACCATTGCATAAATACAATGTACCAACCTTTTCACCTTTTTCTATTACCTCGCTAAGGATAGCACTGACAGCATCATCAAACTTTAAAGTACTAGATCCAAAGACAGAGTTAGTAATGGCCATAACTAAACCGTTCCAACTTTCTAGCAATGAGCACAGAAACAAAAGAGCCCTAACTTCATCATCAAAGTTTACCCCTACAGAACTTAACTGACTGGTAACTATACTAAAATCATTTAAATGGTTTGCATCAGATCCACCTTCCAACATCTTCATATTAAATAAACGTTTCATAAGAAATACCTTGTTTGAGGCCAAGGGTTTTTCATATAATTTTGCCAATGCCTTAATCAAACCCTCTGTTGTTGTTTCCTTCGAAATATTGAAGGCTACCGACGCCGCGAGGCACAATCGTACTGTTTCAAGTGCCTTTCTATCGAGAATCTCCCATTCTGCATCTGCCATAGCCGTCGGCTTCTTTGTTTTTCCGCTCAATGGTAGGTACATATCTTTCTGATATGGATAATATTCCATCTACATCTTCCACAGCAGGAAGTTTTGGCCGTTAAATTTCTCGACCCTAAACTTACCATCTTCTGCCATTACTCCCACTCGAACCAGGAACCCTTCTTTCCTGCGAGTTTCTCATCCAAATAGACCTTCGGCTCTGATACTAGTTGTTAGAAAATTATATATTACAGAGCAATGCAACACATAAAATATGTGGAAAACAGAAGCAAAAAAAACACATAAAACCAGAGAGACACAGATATACGTGGTTCACCCAGTTTGGGCTACGTCCACCCCAAACAACCAATCCTTCCTTTTTATTATCCAGCAAAATGTAGAGACACAACCTACAACAGATCCACTATAATATCCTTTGTTCTCTCTCACAGTCTCCCTATCTGTTTCTCACTCTGAGAATACTCATACAATACATAGCCACAATACAATACCCTCATACAAATCGAGGGGTTGCCTTCTAGGGAAAAAAACCCTAAACTAAACATAAATTCTACCGTCAGATCATCAGGATGAAAATCAGGCTCCACACCCAACAAGGATGATGATATTAATTTGCAATATATGCTTTTAGAGTTCTTATGAGTGATATTAACCTACTATTTATCAAGATTGTCGATGGGTTGAGGAGATTGGTTGACTAGGGTAGCAGATGGGCTCATCCTAACATGAGAAGATATCCACAGGTGATGTGATTCAAAATTTGACATAAAAATTGAAAGTAAGAAAATCAATACATCACTCATATTGCTTAATCATCTCACACTCTGCTTAGATTAAGATATAATCCTTAAGGTCTCTTGACATGGTAATTTATAGAGTAGCCCTCTAATGGCATATATAATTAAAGAAGTAGGGGTATCTTATGACAAATAAATCCACCTCTTAACTAAAAAATATAATATAGGAAGGGATCAAATTCATGGGAAGGTCAAAGAACTCAACCACCATAACAATATAGAGTTGGGTGCATCATTCAATTGAAAAACTACTAATACAAGGCAAAAACACAACAACAATATTTGAATAGGACATATGTTTTGCAAGTAGTTGATAATGACAACATAGGATGATTTCTTAAGGAATGGAAAAAGTAAAAGACCTGTAGCTAAGCTACAGTTACTGTGAGAGTGTCAATAATGTGATTCCCACACTTCCTTGATCTAAGATGTAATCATTGTTATGGATGCATGCAATTGCCAAAGTACCCAATTGCAATGAAGTTTTTATACAATTACAAATTTCATCAATATTAGAGATAGAAATAGATACACTATCCTTAGGAATAATTTTCCTTACGTAGTAGCAAGGAATTGAAACAAAATTCTAGGACATGCCTTCGTGGGGACCATTGTGATCATGACTTCTAACAAGATAAATTCTCTTGAAGTCATCGAGAAGTAATAAATTACTCTAAAAAACTATGTTGTAGGTGGAGACATGATAATTAGGGCCAAAGAAAGTAATAATATGATAAAATAAGGTGATAAAAATAAATCGAAAATATTTCACATTAATCTTAGCAAATTGTCAAACTCTTCATAATTATTTTTGCAATTTATAATATTTTATCAATGAATAATAACATCTTTGAACACATAAATGTGTTCATCTTACTAAGGCCTATAATATGCAAGTAATTTATTTTTTAGAAGTAAAGAACACCCATAAACCTAATCTATTTTCAAAGTGTTCTAACTTTATTTTGTTGAGATTCAACAAGATGATGATCCTAGTGAAGCCCGTGGGCTATTTTTAGGTGATATGTCTATTTTTAGAATTTGGATCAAAGTCTATTTTTAGAAGTAGTCTATTTATAGATGGTTGAGAAAATTATATGGATGGATGGGCGTCTATTTTTGGAATGCATGTGCGAAGTTGTTTCGTGGAATGCATGTCGATTATTGTTATCTCTTAACAATAATTAGACAATAAATAATAATCTATTCTCTTGAAGCACTTGATTTCAGTTAACTGATGTGGAAAACTAGTTAACTGAAGGAATATCGAGTTCAAAGGTTGGTTGGTGGGACATGCTAGTGGACTTCATTGTAACTGAGTAATACAAAGTTGTAACAGAGTTGGATGTGTAGTTATGTGAGTTGTAAAGTAGTTTAACTCAGTTAAGTGAGTTTAGTTGTGCTAGTTGTAACTATTTGTAACTAAAGATACACTAGTGAGAGATCAGTGAATTAAATATTAAATTAATTCACATGGAGTGATCTCACATGCAACTGAATATTTACTAATTTTAATTACACGCATGTCAGATCTAGTGGAGACCCAATTGAGAGATAGGTGAAAGGGACAGTTTGACTATCAATTCTGACTCTGAGTGGGTGCACACTTGCAACCAAACACACATGGGAGATGCCAATGAGGATTGCGCAGTCAAGGTAAGGCAATATCGAATTCATTCAAGGATTGTGATCCACATGGATTGAGCAGTGGAGGTAGGCTGTCAGGAGGCAGTAAATTGGTGCATTTTTATGCTAATTTTTGTATGAAAGTGTGAGACAATTGTATATTGTACTGAGAGCTCTTGGAGTAGAGTTTTGTATGATATTTTTTCATGATCCATGATATATACATAATATATGATAGTAGGGTTTTTAGCTTTATTCTTTCCCAGTAAAAACATCTGTGTTATGTGCGATTGATCTTTCTTCATGTGTTTGTGTTGATGTCCCGTGTTTTGATAGTTTGGAAAATCAAAAGACAAGGCAACATCAGAACCAATATTTAGAGTTCCAGGATCTAGTCCTCCTATTCTCAGAGAGGGATCTCTCAAATGTTTGTTTGCAAAGGTTTATCTTGTGTGCTTTGAGTATTGGTTTTAGACTAGTTATTAAGTGCAGGTGTTTGTTTGTTTGTTTGGTTGAATTAATACAACAGAACATGGAAGGTCTAGGAAAGATATATAGAATGGAGAAACATCTCTTTCATTGGGAAATGGAGTAAAAAAAGAGGTCATGACATACTCATCAATGGATATGGGATATCAGAGGGAAAATCTAACTTGGCCATAGGATCCTTTGGTTTTTGGAGTGAGAAGGACATCAATGATTTGGAAAGAGAAATTTAATTCTCAACAAAGGGAATTTGAAAACACAATTTGAAAAATAAAGAGCTTTTTGATAGACAGGGCTAACCATGAATTCTACAAATCACACTTCTAAGCAAACAATGATTTCAAAATAACTTTTAAAACAAAATCGAAGATTCGGGGAACACCCTATTTCCTCAAAGATTTTATTTCAAATGATTTAGAAAACATAAAAGATTCATTGATAACTACAGTCATAGAAGAGGGAACACCTAACACATCTATGATTAGAACTATAAAGACCTCTGAGACAACTATTTAAGTAAGGACAAAGGGAAATATTAGAACAGACCTCGTTGACTCACTGTAAATAGAAAACTACAAAGGGAGACTTCAGTAACAGTTTTAAAGTGGCAGCAGACAAGCAGGGAGAACCATAAATCATGCTGAAACCAACTATTCGAACTATTAAGGAAATAAACAAGCATGAAGACTAAATAGAGAGGTTAAAGACTCTAAAATACTTCAACAGAAGAAAACATGAAACAGTGAAGGATGAACGGGTCTAAGGTGCTTCCAGGAGTCATTTCTTAGCCTAAAACTTTCAACCTACTGTAGTAAGAAATTATGGAATATAATGAAAATAGGGGAAAACATTAAACAGTTCAGAAAACTTCACCAACAACCAAGCTCATGGATCCAATGATAGAGCCTTCACAATAACAAGCATGCAATAACATCATCAGGACGTCCAAGACTTCAATTTCTTCTTCAACTCCAACAGACTATGTATTATTTCAGAGAGTTCCAATATTACAACTTGTGATCAACCAACCCCTCACTCATCTTCTGCAGAAGTATATATAGAAGAATGAGTAGGTGAGATCCGATAAAAGATATCTAAATACAATTAATATAGACTGAATGGTTCCTCAGCCTTTGGGGGCTTAATGAAGAAGCTTACATAGGTGTCTTCTGTATTAAATGATTTTCATAAAGATTTAAGCTCGCTGGGAGCTCATTTTGACCTTTGAGGCTCTGTGTGATGTCGAATTTACTCTGCTGATATTTTTTCATTAGTTTGTCTGCAGAATTTTATCCTTTGGCTACGTTATGAGGCAGATATCTAGTCCTGATCAATAAATTCGGCCTCTGGTTGAATGCTTCGAGACACAGGTGGCTTTGTGGTAGCTGGGAGGAATCAATTTTCCTCAAATGTGGCGGTGGGGGCCTTCCGTTTGATGAACCTTTATGATTTATTCCTTTAACTGTGTTTTAATCAGGGATTAGGCTTTTGATAAACCATCTTGGACGTAATCCCCGAAGGCCTGTCTTCAGTCTTCTGTTCTGACATATCTCTGGTTTTCTGCACTGATACTCTTTGACTGTGCTTTGCTAGTGTGCAGGGCTATGCAGGGGTTATGTAGCATCAATGCTTCATGGATGATTGATGAAACATGGATTTAACACCTGCAAGTGTTTTCCTTTGACAAATCGAAGGTGGGAGGATCATCACCCTCTACCTTCGAATTTTGTTTAGACATAGTGGAAAAACCTTTGAACCCTACAAAACACGAAAAAGATTAGAAAATATTGCATGTATAGGTTATATTGCTTCAGAGGACATGTGGGGGGAGCGTGGCCGTTGGATGGCATCATCCAATGGTTAATATTTCTCAGAAGAAGTTGGAGGAGAGCGAAAAATGAATTTGAATCGGAGCCGTCGATCACACAGAGATCGACAGTCGGGAGCGAAGATGAAAAATCAAAGCGAGAGAATCAGGGTGATGAATTTTGGGTCGTCGATCTGTAGATCAGATCGACGGCAGAGATGTTGTTACTGATGCGTCGGAGCCTGGTTATCGTGTGGGCATCTTTGGTGAGCAATTTTCGTCCGATGGGCGGCCTCAAATCAGACGACGCGCATTAATATCGCGCTAGGTCCACGTTCAAACTTTAACGCGCGATGGACGGCGGTTTTGTAAACAGTTCCTAGGACACACGTCAGCCAGCGTATGGAATCGTTGCCGATCGGGAAAAAAATGCCCGCGCTCAAAAAGCGGTGCAATGGATACCGCGTGGTTTTCGCGACGGTGAGTGGTTGGCAGGGACCACTGGGGAGATGGATTCCGCACCGTCCGATCTTCCGATTAGATCGACGGTGCGGAGTGATTTTAAATTTCGTACCAGCGGTAATTTATAAATATAATAAAAACGTTAAAATAATATAAAACCGAAGGTTTTACACCTCGGGCGGATATATTTAACATTCAAAAATGGCTTGGCGCTCAATTGCGGGGCCACAGGTTATATGGAAAGCCATATGACCGGGGGATTGTGGATGAGAGCTAATAGGCATGGGGTAATGCAATAAGCACTTAGAAGAATTAGCGCTCGGTTCTGGCACCTGGGCGTAATAAGGGGGGGTTTAAAGACTTAGCCCAAGGGGGCTTAAGTCTACAACACATAAAAAATATGATGTTTATGGATTTTGAATGATTTTCAAAGGTTTTGGGGGGTTTCGATAAGGCTAAGAGAGGGTCTTAAGCTTTATCAAAGGGTTTTGATGAAGGGTAAAGGGGAAAAAGGGTGCTTGCAGCAGTTTTTCTTCATGTAATGACAGCAGAAATTCTGAGTTGAAAAAAGGGGAAAAGCAGTGACGATTATCCAAAGGATAGGATATTATCAAAAGACTTTAAGCATCAGAAATTTTTAGCAATGAAATTGTTTCTTGAAGGCTATCCAACATCATTTAGCCACCACCTGATATGACAGAATTTATGGGTGGCTAACAGTGGCTCCACTGGGGGATGGTGCCTTTTTGAAGGCATCAAGAATTTCAGACTTGCATTCTCTAGGAGGCTGATCAGTTGCCTCATCCATTAGGTTGCCTTCCTTATTGTGGATGATCTTCTTTTGCTCTGAAACATACTAGCATTCATGGATCAACAATGAAACTTCATCAATACAACCTGTCTACCTACCCAATCCTACTGATCTAACATTTTTTCTTCTTTAGAGTGTAGTTGGATTGGAAAATCTTTCACAACATTTTATTCTTTTGAAAGCAGGAAAAATAATCTACTTCTACTCCTTATTTCTCCATGGACTCAGATTAAACAGTTGAGTCCATATGATTCTCAACCTGCTTTACTGTCTGTTGGGATTTAAACTGTCCAACAGACTTTATTCTCTAAATTCTACAACAGAAATTTAAAAAGCGTTCAAGTCAAGATTAAGTTGTTTGACTTGATGCTGATCTATGGCATAAGAAAAACTGCACATAGACATTATTTTGCACAAAATTTAAAACAAAAATGAATGCTTGAGATATAATTTTTCAAAGCACTTCCTTCCTCTTTTTATAGCTCTGTTTTTGAATTTGTTTGAGCTGTTTTCTGCTTTGTTGTCTGGTTCAAGTTTTGAGCCTATCAGAACCAGTTTTACTTCTGTTTTGACTCAAAAATTGAAATAGATTGGAGACATTCTTTTCTTTGAGAAACTAAGGTTCAGATTTTGAGCATGTTTGAACCTTTTAATTTCTTACCTAATCTATCTACTGATAAGCCAAGATTAGACAGTTTGGCAAATCGAATTCACTATCCTATTAGCAGAAAATTTAAAGCTAATTAGTCAAGATTAGGCTGTTTGACTAACTAGAAGTGTGTGTTTTAGTAGTGGCATTTGAGCTTGCACACTTTTATAATTTGTTTCTCTTTTTTGGTATGGGGCTATACCTTTATTGTTTTTACAATCTGCCCTCTTTTCTCTCTTTCATTTTTTTTGTATTTTTTATTTTTCTAACTTTGAATGCAATGGTTAGACTATGATATTTACAATGAAAAATGCTTTGAAACTCAAGATTCTTGGCAGAAGTAATGCTTTAGCATCCTGCCATTGATAGGACCTCCATACAGATCTTCTCCATTCAATTATTTCAAGAAAAATGCATTGTGACCCCTCTCAGCATGAATAATATAGGGCCCTTTCCATAAGTTCTCAAACTTGCCATGTTTTCCCTTCTCTTCTCTTCTTGAATCCCATTTAAGAACGACATTTCCAAATTGGAAATTGTCTGCCTTGGTTCTCTTATCAAATAGTTTCTTCATATTCTCTTGAACCAACTGTGTTCTCTCATAAACTTCTTCTCTGGTCTGTTGTATATGGATGGTTTGATTGATTCTCCTCTGCATATCATTCTCTTCAATCTGCACTTCTTGAAGGAGTTTCATGACTGGAATTCCTGATGAGGTGGGAAAATATGCGTCCATACCATAGACTAGCTGATAGGGGGACATATTTATTGACTTCTTTGTGGTTAATCTATCAACCCATAAGGCATGAACCAGCTTACTGTGCCATGATTTTTGATTCTGTTCCAACAGTTTTTTAATGATATTGATGAGGCTCTTGTTGGAAGATTCAGCTAATCCATTTCCTTCGGGATAGTAAGCAGTGGAATGGCCCAAGGTTATGTGGTATTTGTAACAGAAATCAACCATCTTCTTATATTTAAAAGCAGCAGCATTGTTTGTTATGATTTTTCTGGGACAACCAAATCTAGATAGGATATTTGTTTCAAGGAACATGATAATGACAAAGTCATTAGCATTTCTGGAAGGTATAGCTTCTATCCACTTGGTAAAGAAGTCAGTGGCTGTGAGGATCCACTTATGTTGAGCTGAGGAGGATGGGTGAATTTCCCCAATGAAGTCTAAACCCCATTGTTGAAAAGGTGCCTCAACTCTGATGGGATGTAAGGGTAAGGGAAGGAGTTTTATTTTGCCATCAAAGATTTGACACTTATGGCAAAACATGATCAACTTTTGAGTGTCTGGGAAAAGGGTAGGCCAATAGTAACCAGATCTAAGAATTTTGTTTGTCGTGGCCTTCCAGTAGAGGTGTCCCCCACATTCTCTGTCATGCAACTCATGCATGATTTTTCCTGCATCATCTTCAAGTAAACATTTAAGCAAAATTCCAACATCATTTTTCCAATATAATACCCCATCTAAAATGCAAAAACTCAAAGCTTTTTGTTTCAAAAATCTAGCTTTGGTTTTGGACAAAGAAGGAGGGGAATTTAAATATAAAAGTACATAAATAATGTCAGCGTACCAAGGATAATTTAGAAATGTTTCTTCAATAAAAGGAGCAATAGATTCTTCTATTTCTTCCAACACATCCACCATATTCATGTCTAGCGCTTGGAAGTTAGACTCAGCCATAAGTTTTGCTAATCCTTGCCCTTTAACTAGTTTGGTGGGCCTAATTTCTAAGTCATATTCAAGAATAGTTGCAATCCATTTTCCCCTTTTACCATCAGGGTCTTGACTTAGAATGTCCTTGACAACAGTATGTGGAACAAAAGAAATTATGTGAGAGTGTAAAATATAGACCCTAAATTCTTTTAATGCTTTCACTAATGCTAAGGCTTGCTTCTCCATGATGTTATATTTGAGAGGAGCATCTCTTAAGGCCCGACTAAAGAAATATATTGGTTGTTCGTGCCCCAAATCATTCTTTTTAAGTAAAACTGCGACTATTGTATGTTCAGATGCAAAGGAAAAAATGTAAAAGTCTTTGCTAAAATCTGGACTAATCAGGACTGGTGTTTGAGTAAGATCTTGTTTGACCAGTTCGAATGATTGTTTAGCTGGTAAAGTCCATTTTACACCGACATTTTTCTTAAGCATGTTTGTAATGTTTTTTAATAGCTCGGCAAGATTAGGAATAAACCTCCTCAGAAAATTTATCTTTCCGATGAAATATTGCAATTCTTTGAGGCTCCTTGGATGGTTGATCTACAATATGCCATATATCCTTGTAGGGTCTATTTTGATTCCATCTTCTGAAATTATATGTCCAAGAAGTTTACCTTCTTAGAGCCCAAAGAGTGTCTTCTTGGGATTCAATGATAACCCAAATTTCCTACACTTCTCAAAAACTTTTCTCAGGTGAATTAAATGTTCTTCATCAGTTTTTGAGAAAACGGTTATGTCATCAAGGTAAATGATTATGAAAAAACCAATGTCTTCATAAAAGGCTATGTCCATGGCCCTTTGGAAGGTGTCCCCTGCATTCATTAATACGAAAGGCATTTTGACATATATAAATGTGCCCCAAGGTGTGGTAAAAGCAGTTTTTATTTGATCACTTGGGAGCACTAACACCTGGTTGTAACCTAAGAAACCATCTAAGAGGGATATCCTTCTAGACCCAACTACCCTTTGAAGTATATGGTCCATCTTGGGCAAGGGGTAGTTGTCCTTTAAAGAGGCTCTATTTAAATTTCTGAAGTCAATACAGAGCCTGATTTCCCTTGTTTTCTTTCTAACATAAACTAAGTTTGATATCCACTCTGAAAATCTAATGGGTACTATGATTCCAGCATCATGCATTTTTTCAATCTCTGCCTTAACCAGAGGTAGTAAGAGAGGATTTATTCTCCTTAGTTTTTGTTTGAAAGGATTTTGATTTTCCTTCAAAGGAATTTTATGCTGCATGATGCTGGTATCATATGATTTTAGGTCTTTGTATCCCCAAGAAAAAACATTTTTAATCTCTTTGAACAGCTGTATGTACTGCAATTTTATGTGAGCTGGGAGAGTGTTGGATAGTTTGATCATCTTGGGTTCTGCTATACTGCCTATTTTATGTTCTTCTACGTCTGTTTCCACAGGCTCCATTCTTGGTTCTTTGGCTACATTGTTAAAATCAAAAAGGTGTTCTAAAGGTGCTAGACCTCTTGGAATTTTCTCATTTTTGCATTGTAAAACTTCCAAGTCATCTTGGTCTGCATTGTCAGTTATCTCTGCTTCGAAAGGATTCTCACAATGATTTATATCAGCAGTATATGTCATTTTAACTTCTAGGATTTGTTCAATATACAAACAATTTTATTTATTGCTGGTTTCTGATATTGGTATGCTAAAATCATTTTCTGATTTCAAGAAATCATCTATGTGTTTGTCAGAATCAAACACTTGCCAGTGAAATTCGTTATCAGGCACAGCAGGCCTATGTTTTACCTTCACACTGAGTTGTTCAATTATTTTAGGTATCTAGCAATTGCTGGCATTGAAAGCGAGATCATTTGCTAGATGATTCAATTCTCTTGGAATGAAAATAAGTTCATACTTTTCAAAGGTTTTCAATAGATCAAGGGTAGCGTTTCGATATTCCCTAAGCCTTGGATTTCTAGCTGAGTATTCTCCTTTGATTTGTTTTATGATAAGTTCATAATCTCCTAGGATGGATACCTTTTGGGACTTCTAACTTCTTAAGCAATTGTAATCCTAGGAGAAGTGCTTCATATTCAACAATATTATTAGTGCATGGGAAATCCAATTTATATGAAAAACTCTGATTTGTATTTTGAATCCACACACCTTCTCCTGCACTTGTTTTATTACAAGATCCATCAAAGTTTATTGTCCAAAGTATGTCATTCTTTTTTTCATTTTTCTTGTTGTTGTTGACTGGTAATGTTATTAATTTGATTGAAGGGAAGATTTGATTGTTCTGGTGAACTGATTGGGTCCATGTTTTCCTTATCTTGTTGAGTAATTTCATCTTCGTTACATAAGATAAAAAAATCTAAACTTGATTGAATAGAATAGATTGGAGAGTTTTTTGGTTTGTCTATATTGCTCACCATGTATTTCATGTGAGATTCCCTGTATAGTCTTCTATTTTGATTAAAAACGGGAATGGTAGCATAAGACATGTCCATTTGAAGGCTTCCCTGAAGTTTGGCTCCCCAAGATCTTGATAAGAGCATGCCATACTTAGGGGGAATATCAGCTACAACTATGTCCATGACTAAACTCTTAGCAGGGATTTGGGATAAGTTTACACACAAATCTTTGATTAAACCCAAACATTTGACTTTGCTTGAGTCAAAGGAATACAAGTCTTTGTATGGTTTAGTAATTTCTAAGCCTAAGCTTTCCATCACTACCTTGGGCATTAGATTGTGCGAAGCTCCTGAGTCTAACATGGCATTATGTAAGATTTTCTCATGTATGTTCAAACTAACATAGAAGGGAGGGACGGCCCCTTCTTGGTATTTTCCTTCAACTTCTGGACCAAACAACAATTCAGGTTTGTCGTCTGTCAAGTTTAAGGTGTCAATATCACTTCCTAAGTTCAAAGCTTTCAAAACTTGGTTTTTGTACACCTCTTGGGTTACTAGTTCAACTAGGGGGATGGTAATTTTTATCTTAGCAATCTCTCCCTCAAGGCTGAAAGGAATAATAGACTTGTTGATATTTACATCAACCTTTTCAATTGAAATCTTTTCAGCAACTTTGATTTGCTAAACCCTGTTTGGACTGGTAATTGAGAGAGTTTTATTAGGACCACTAGCTGAAGTGCTAGGGGTGCTCTGTTCAACATTTGGCTGGACACTTTTGTCTTTGTTTAAGTCTAGTTTCTTGGCCAAAATGTTGGTTTTTTTTGCTGTCCTTTTGGGCTGAGTTTCTTTGTTTTTCTTGACAGCAACGTTAGTGTTTTTGTCCTTGGAATTATCTATGTTCCCCTTGCTCCTAAGATCATGTTGTTTGTGTACCTCCATGATTGCATTTTCAAACCCCAATCTATAGTTATCAGAATCTTCATAGGTGTTTGTACTTTGGTCAGAAAATAAACCTTGTTCTTCCTCAGTGAGGAAAAAATCATCCCCACTGTCTGATCCAATCAAGTTTATATGAGACTCTTCCAACCTTTCCAACTCCCTATCTTCCTCATATTGATCTACATAGTTCTGTTGAAAGGGAGGTCTAATCTGTTGGTCACTTTATTTTTGCTTATCTTGATTGTTGTCTCTTCTATAATTCGGATTTCTATTTCTATTTTGGTTATTTTTAGGTTCTCTTGGTGGCACTCTATCATTTAAGTTCATCTTTTCAAGCATCATGTTATCAATTTTTGTATCAGAAGTCGAAGTTGAGGGTAGTATATCATCTTTATAAGTTACCCTCTTCTCTAATCTCAATCTATTTCTTTTCTTGATTATGTTTGCTTCTACACTCAAGGCTCCTTTCTGCATGTCTTCTAACGTTAAGTAATCCCTCCCCCTTAATTCATAAGTCATTTCAGCATCAAAGCCTTCAGGATACCTTACCAAGGCCATGCCTTGAGGAGGTTTCATGTGAGGTGGGAGAGCATTGTAAACACTGTTGAACCTAGTAGAGTAATCATGAACACTCTCCCCTGGATTTCTCTTGAGGCTGCTATACTCTGCTAGTATTTGGAGAGGATTCTTTTTGAGTTCCCATTTGTTGATGAATGTTTGATGCAAGGCAGGGAGATCATTTATGCTATTAGGAGGTAATTTTTTGAACCATTTCTTTACATCTCCTCCTAAACTCTGGGCAAATATCCTCATCTTCACAGTTTCTTCTTCTATCTCCATGTAATCAAATGCATCTTCCATTCTATCTACATGATGTTGAGCTGTTGTAGATTCTTTTCCAGTGAAGTGAGGGATTTTGGACTGGTAATCATTTGGTAGGGGAAGCAGAGGTTGTGGTAACACTAATGGGGCATACCATGTTGCCATGGCTAGAAATAAGGGTGGATTTACACGAGGTGGATTTGCAACAAGGAAAGCGGGCTGTAATGAAGTGATTTGAATAGTGGATGTTGGATGAATAGATTGTTGAGCTGATCTTGGATGATATACACCTAAATTTAGAAGGAAATGTAAGTTAGGTGGTGTGGTTTCTCTACTACCAGGATGTTCACTTTGTTGTAGGGATGAAAGTGAAGAGTCAGAGTCTATCTGAATTATATCATCAAATGACCTAGTTCTAAAAGGATTTCTTAAGTCGACTTGTGATTGGTGTAGAGCTGCAAGATTTTTAGGAAGTGAATTAGCTCTCAAGGGTGATCTGAAAACAGTTGAAAATTTAATCTTAGGAAAATCCCTAAGTATACTCTCAGGGTAGTTTTGTCACCTATTTCCGGCGGGTTTGGGTCAGGGAAGGCTCTAGTATGAATCTTTCTAGGAGCCACTATGCTGTGTTTTTCGAACCTAGCTAACAAGGAAAGTTTTGACCAAGTATGACAATCTTTTTAAGAGGCTAACTGATCTTTTTTAAAGGCAAAAAACCTTAATCCTAAAGCCTTCTAACTGAGTTCATATGATGTTATAAAGATTATGGATCTTCCCAGTGGAGTCTAAAGGTCTGTCTTGTGGAGTCACCAGGTGGAAATTTTTAGCTCTTTTGGAGGTAAAAGGTTTTATGGTCCACCACCAAGTTTATTATGAAGCCAAACTGAAATATTTTTGGGTTTTTCTAAGTTATTTCGGTCTTACAGGTTAAGAGAGTGTCCTAAAATTGACTTAACACTTAGCTAAGGTGTTTAATCATACCGAGTTCACTCTTATGGCTTGGTAACTGCTTCCTTCAAGGTTTGATAAGGTTTAATGAGAATCCTAAGGGTTACTTAGTTTTTCACTGATTCAATTAAGTCCTATTATGATTACCATTGCTTGGTAGTTCTTGAGGGAGGTTACTTATGTTATACTAGACAGTGAGTGTTTTGTTTTGAAGATTTTACTCAGGGTCCCACCATGATCGCCATTATGTTGGTGGCGATGAGGTGGCTAATAACCACTGGATATTCTTGAAAATAAGGGATTTCTGGAGTCCTGAAGGGTACTTAGATTGTCGCTAACTCAGAAGGGTCCCACCGTGATCACCATTATGTTGGTGTCCCGTGTTTTGATAGTTTGGAAAATCAAAAGACAAGGCAACATCAGAACCAATCTTTAGAGTTCCAGGATCTAGTCCTCCTGTTCTCAGAGAGGGATCTCTCAAATTTTTGTTTGCAAAGGTTTATCTTGTGTGCTTTGAGTATTGGTTTTAGACTAGTTATTAAGTGCAGGTGTTTGTTTGTTTGTTTGGTTGAATTGATACAGCAGAACATGGAAGGTCTAGGAAAGATATATAGAATGGAGAAACATCTGGTTCATTGGGAAATGGAGTCAAAAAAGAGGTCATGACATACTCATCAATGGATATGGGATATCAGAGGGAAAATCTAACTTGGCTACAGGATCCTTTGGTTTTTGGAGTGAGATTGACATCAATGATTTGGAAAGAGAAATTTAATTCTCAAAAAAGGGAATTTGAAAACACAATTTGAACAATAAAGAGCTTTTTGATAGACAGGGCTAACCATGAATTATACAAATCACACTTTTAAGCAAGCAATGATTTCAAAATAAATTTTAAAACAAAATCTAAGATTCGGGGAACACCCTATTTCCTCAAATATTTTATTTCAAATGATTTAGAAAACATAAAAGATTCACTGATAACTACAGTCATAGAAGAGGGAACACCTAACACATCTATGATTACAACTATAAAGACCTTTGAGACAACTGTTTAAGTAAGGACAAAGGGCAAGATCAGAACAGACCTCCTTGACTCACTGTAAACAGAAAACTATAAAGGGAGACTTCAATAATAGTTTTAAAGTGGCAGCAGACAAGCAGGGAGAACCATAAATCATGTTGAAACCAAATATTCGAACTATTAAGGAAATAAACAAGCATGAAGACTAAAGAGAGAGGTTAAAGACTCTAAAATACTTCAGCAGAAGAAAACATGAAACAGTGAAGGATGAACAGGTCTAAGGTGCTTCCAGGAGTCATTTCTTAGACTAAAACTTTCAACCTACTGTAGTAAGAAATTATGGAATATAATGAAAACAGGGGAAAACATTAAAAAATTCAGAAAACTTCACCAACAACCAAGCTCATGGATCCAATGATAGAGCCTTCACAGTAACAAGCATGCAATAACATCATCAGGACATCCAAGACTTCAATTTCTTCTTCAACTCCAACAGACTATGTATTATTTCAGAGAGTTCCAATATTACAACTAGTGATCAACCAACCCCTCACTCATCTTCTACAGAAGTATATATAGAAGAATGAGGAGGTGAGATATGATAAAAGATCTCTAAAGACAATTAATATAGACTGAATGGTTCCTCGGCCTTTGGGTGCTTAATGAAGAAGCTTACATAGGTGTCTTCTGTATTAAATGATTTTCATAAAGATTTAAGCTCGCTGGGAGCTCGTTTTGACCTTTGAGGCTCTGTGTGATGTCGAATTTACTCTGCTGATATTTGTCACCAGTTTGTCTGCAGAATTTTATCCTTTGGTTGCGTTATGAGGCAGATATCTAGTCCTGATCAATAAATTCGGCCTCTGGTTGAATGCTTCGACACACAGGTGGCTTTGTGGTAGCTGGGAGGAATCAATTTGCCTCAAATGTGGCGGTGGGGGCCTTCCGTTTGATGAAAAATTATGATTTCTTCCTTTAACTATGTTTTAATCAGGGATTAGGCTTTTGATAAACCATCTTGGACGTAATCCCCGAAGGCTTGTCTTCAGTATTCTGTTCTGACATATCTCTGGTTTTCTGCATTGATACTCTTTGACTATGCTTTGCTAGTGTGCAGGGCTCTGCAGGGGTTATGTAGCATCAATGCTTCATGGATGATTGATGAAACATGGATTTAACACCTGCAAGTGTTTTCCTTTGACAAATCGAAGGTGGGAGGATCATCACCCTCTACCTTCGAATTTTCTTCAGACATAGTGGAAAAACCTTTGAACCCTGCAAAATACGCAAAAGATTAGAAAATCCTGCATGTATAGGTTATATTGCTTCAGAGGACATGTGAGGGGAGCATGGCCATTGGATGGCATCATCCAATGGTTAATATTGATCAGAAGAAGTCAGAGGAGAGAAAAAAGGAATTTGAATCGGAGTCGACGATCACACAGAGATCGACGGTCGGGAGCGGAGATGAAAAGTCAAAGCGAGAGAATCAGGGTGATGAATTTTGGGCCGTTGATATGCAGATCAGAGCGATGGCAGAGATGTTGTTACTGATGCGTCAGAGCCTAGCTATTGCGTGGGCATCTTTGGTGAGTGATCGTCGTCCGATGAGCGACCTCAGATTGGATGACGCGCATTAATATCGCGCCGGGTCCACGTCCGAACTTTAACGCGCGATGGACGGCGATTTTGTGAACAATGCCCAGGACATGCGTCGACCAGCATATGGAATCGCTGCCAATCGGGAAAAAACCGCTCGCGCTCAAAAAGCAGTGCGATGGATACCGCGTGGTTTTCGCGACGGTGAGTGGTTGGCGGGGACCACCGGGGAGATGGATTCCGCACCGTCCGATCTTCCGATTAGATCGACGATGCTGAGTGATTTTAAATTTTGTACCAGCGGTAATTTATAAATATAATAAAAACGTTAAAATAATATAAAACCAAAGGTTTTACACCTCGAGCGGATATATTTAACATTCAAAAATGGCTTGGCACTCGATTGCGGGGCCACAGGTTATATGGAAAGCCATATGACAGGTGGATTGTGGATGAGGGCTAATAGGCATGGGGTAATGCAATAAGTGCTTAGAAGACTTAGCGCTCGGTTCTGGCACCTGGGCGTAAGAAGGGGGGGTTAAAGACTTAGCCCAAGGGGGCTTAAGTCTACAACATATAAAAATATGATGTTTATGGATTTTGAATGATTTTCAAAGGTTTTGGGGGGTTTCGATAAGGCTAAGAGAGGGTCTTAAGCTTTATCAAAGGGTTTTGATGAAGGGTAAAGGGGAAAAAGGGTGCTTGCAGTAGTTTTTCTTCATGTAATGACAGCAGAAATTCTGAGTTGAAAAAAGGGGAAAAGCAGTGACGATTATCCAAAGGATAGGATATTATCAAAAGAATTTAAGCATCAGCAATTTTTAGCAATGAAATTGTTTCTTGAAGGCTATCCAACATCATTTAGCCACCACTTGATATGACAGAATTTATGGGTGGCTAATAGTTTGCAATTGGCGATTAAATTTCCACAAGAATTTAAGTAGAAGGATTCTGTGTTTAACAGTGGCATATGATTGTTAGATCAGGAGAATCTGGAAATACATAATTGTATTAAAATTTATACATGGTATCGGAGTGAAGAAGATTGCAATATTGAAGCAGTAGTTGAGTTTGTTGGTGGAAACAATTCAAATTTGCTGCAAGAATTTCTTGGTACGATAGTTGAGTAAACATCGAAATGGATTTCAATTTTTTGCAGTTAGAGTATGCACTCGAGGGAATCTCGAACTACATTGCATTGAAGGATAGGATGGAGGTGGTGCTTGAAGATAATGGCTTGAAGGAATTCATCGACAGTGATGTTCCTAAGCCCACTTTGATGGATGCTGCATTACTTGACGCATGGCAAAAGAAAGTAGCGAAGACAAGAAGGATTATGTCGGTAGGTGTGAGAGACCATATTGTCTCTATCCTTCATGGGAAAGCCACTCCATTTGCAATGTGGAAGGCTTTGATGGATCTTTTCCAAAGCAACAACGACCATAGGAAATTGACGTTGAAGGATAAACTCAAAAATATCAAGATGGAGAAGAGAGACAATATTCCTAATTATCTCACAAAGTTTTTCCATTGTCAAGATGAGCTGGGGAGTGTGGGAATCATGTTTGTTGATGATGATTTGGTGAGTTTGGCTCTCTTGGGACTTCCTAAGAGTTGGCACAGTTATCAAAACTCTGTCAATGGACAGGAAAAACTGTCGGATTGGGAATGACTGTGGTTGGATCTACTGCAGGAGGAGTTTAGGCGGAACACCAGAGATGGCTCTTCATCAAAGAATGATGATGAAGAGGACTGTGCTTTGGCTACCAAAGCAAGGAAATGGAAGGGGAAGAAATTCCATTCAAAATCTGAGGCTAAATGCAAGAAGCTGGATTTGTCCAAGGTGAAGTGTTTTCACTATCACGAACATGGGCATATCGCCACTAACTTCCCACAGAAAAAGAAGAAAAATAAGGCTACTGGAGCTACAGCTGGTGAGGCCCTTGCCTCGCATTTTGAACTTGATTTCTCTTTTATCGCATTCTTGGTTTCAAGCGCAATGGAATCGTTGTGGTATCTTGATAGTGGTGCATCCTTCTGTAGAAATTTGAATAATAGCTGAATTATTCATCGAGATTATCCTGATTACACACTATTTAAGCTTCATGCATAATACATAACCTCTTCTACAATTGATCATCAATATGCGGAAATAGAAATAGTCGCATGCGCCCATCAACAAATAATCAAGCACACATAGAACACAGTATGTAATGGGGAAAGCTTACAGCTGAAAACCCCCAAATATCTGTATATTATAATGATAGAGAACATGCAACAATACATAGCACAATACTCCTCACAAGTACTCAGTACTATCTCCAAAAATTTACACACAAAACTAGCTCAGATCTGAACAAGTCACAGGTTCAAATCTCCTCCACTGTTTCCTTGCCTCTACTGCGCAATCCAAGTTGATTAATGATGAGATCCAAGTTCGAATCCCCTAGCTTCAACTGCGCAATCCTCATTGGCAATCTCCATCAATGTGTGTGCAAATCTCATGCACATCCAATAGTCACAACTGATAGTAGACTCACCCTTTCACCCACCTCTAACACTGGTCTCCACTGAACTATCCATGCATTGCAGTTAACTGATGTGTTCTTTAGTTGATTTATGAGTTAATAATTAGTAAATTAATTAATAATTAATTCACACCACTCATCACTAGTGTATTTTTCAGTTAGACTAAATACAACTAGTTCAACTAAGTTAAACCGAACACAACTCCACGAACTGTCTCATCAACTCCACCAAACTCTACCACATGAGTTCTAACTGAAGTCAACCATGCAATAGCTCAACTAACCCTTAGGAAAAGTGTATTTCCTTCTGTCAGCTGCATGTGCCACATCCAAGCATCAAACTGAAGTGCTCCAAGAGGATAAGATAATGTTTATAGTCTAAATATTATTAAGGGTTAATAATATTTGACTGTTTTATTTTTAGCCCGGCAGTCTAAAAATAGAAACCACCCAATGTCTAAAAATAGAGGTCCATCTATTTTTACCAACTCGACCAATCATCCATAAATAGCATCCTGCAACTCATAGACCATGATCCATATGTCTAAAAATAGACTTTACACCAAAAATAGCCTGCGGGCCCACTTAGTGAAGGCGACTTCATTTCACTAAGCTCCATCATCTTGTTGCATTTTCAACACTCCCTCTCAACAAGATATGGATTATCTGCAACCCCTATCCTACCTCTATGGTATTTGAATTTGCTCCTGGTGAGCGCCTTCATCAAGATGTCAGCATCCTGATCCTCTGTGGGAATGTATGAAAGTAACATGATTCTCCGTTGCACACAATCTCTGATATGATGGTACCTAATGTCGATGTGTTTGGATCTATCATGAAATACTGGATTAGCCGAGAGTTTAATGCAACTCTGGTTATCACAATAAATCACAGTAGGCTCCAAGTGTGACCCGAACAACCCGACCAGAATCTTCCTCATCCATATGGCCTCGCATGTAGCCAAGCTTGCTGCCATATACTCAGCCTCTGCTGAACTGAGTGCCACGGATCTCTGCTTCCTGCTGTACCAAGAAACTACTGTCGACCCGATACTGAAGATCCCTCCAGATGTGCTCTTTCTGTCCGTTGGGCTCCTTGCCCAATCTGCATCCGTGAAGCCACAAAGCTTCACCTCATCCTCCTGTCTGTACCACAAGCCATATCCCGATGTGCCTCTAAGATAACGCAATACATGCTTGCCTGCCTTCCAGAAGATCTTGGTAGGCTTAACCATAGCTTGTGAAAGCTGGTTAACAGCATAGCATATATCGGGTTGTGTATTGACCAGATACATAAGCGACCCCACCAACTGTCGATAAACAGTGGCATCCACTACCTCCGCCGAAGTAGCATCCTCCTTCCTCCAACCTCCAGGAAGAGGAGTGTCAACAGGCTTGTAGCCATGCATGTTGAACTTCTCCAGTATCTCCAGAGCATACTTACCTTGAGAAACAAACAGTCCACACTGCACTGCCAAATTTCCAATCCCAGGAAATCATGAAGGAGGCCCAAGTCCTTCATCTCAAACTCTCTAGCAAGATCCTCCTTGCATGAAAGTATCAACAGCTCATCACCCGTCAAAATCAGATCATCTACATAAAGTACAATGATCAACAACTTCCCCTCCACCACAATCTGGTACAGGTTAGGATCCACCTCACTCTTAGAGAATCCAAGTCCGGTGAAATAACTGTCTATCCGTGTGTACCAAGCACGAGGTGCTTGTTTCAACCCATACTGTGCTCTCTTGAGTCTGCACACATGCGACTCACTGCTGAAGATCTCGAAACCTTCGGGTTGCTCTATGTACACCTCCTCCTCAATGACTCTGTTGAGGAACACAGTCTTCACATCAATCTGATGGATGTGCCACCCCATCTGCGCTGAGAGAGCTAGGATCGTCCGTATGGAAGAACACCTTGCGATAGGTGCAAAGGTCTCCTCATAATCGATCCCCTCTATCTTTGAGAAGCCTCGAGCAAAAAATCTTGCCTTGTGCTTCTCCACACTCCCGTCAGCCACCTGCTTCACTTTGTAGATCCATCTCGAACCCACCACTGATTTCCCCTCTGGTCTTGGGACAATCTTCCATGCACTGTTTCTGAAAATCGAATCATACTCTTCCACCATGGCATCTACCCATGTGGGGTCCTCCACAGCTTCCTCGAAAGAGGATGGCTCCGTCACGACACATTTTCTCACAAGAGCCATGTATCCAGTGTATCGATCCGGTGACTGTCTCTGTCTGCGTTGTGCTGTAGGTGGTCCTACAATCTTCTCTGCATCTTGAGCCAGTCGCTCAACTTCTGTAGTGCGCTTGCGCCCTCTGATGGTTGGCGCTGCATGAGTGGTCTCTTCCACTCCATGAACTTCCTCTTGTGGCTGATCCACATCCGAAAGTTCATCCTTAGGAACTAATATCTCCTCATCTGCATGCAAGTGTGGCTCCCTCTCAAGTGAAAACTTCATGGCTTTCTCCTCCTGAAATTTGATATCCCGTCGCACAACAGTCTTGTGACTGTCTGGCAAATACACACGATAGTTGTGGGGTGTACCAGTGTACCCCACAAATATCCCAACCTCTGCGGTCGGATCCAGCTTCTTCCTGGCATCCTTCGTCACATGCAAGTAGACAGGTGAACCAAAAATCCTCAAATGGGAAATATCAGGTCTCTTACCAAAAAACGCCTCCTCCGGTGTACTCATGCCAAGTATCTTGTGAGGACAACGGTTCTGCACATATACTGCAGTATTGCATGCCTTCGCCCACAAGTGAAGGGGTAGGCCCTGATCATGCAACATCGCCCGTGCAGCACCCACGATCGTTCTGTTCTTCCGCTCAGCAACCCCGTTCTGCTGTGGGTTATGGGGTGCGATGAGCTCTCTCCGAATCCCTTCTGCGCTGCAAAATTCCTTGAATTCAGCAGAGATGAATTCACCACCATTGTCGCTCCTAAGAGCCTTCACATGCTTCCCCGATTCCTTCTCAACCAACGCCTTGAACTCACAGAACTTTGAGTATGTCTCGCTCTTCTTTTGCATGAAGAAGATCCAGCACTTCCGAGAAAAATCATCAACAAAGATCACATAGTACTTGTGCTTTGCTGTCGAAGCTACTGAGAAAGGTCCACACACGTCTGTGTGAATTCTCTCAAGGATCGTCGTGGCACGACTATCCTTCTCGTGAAAGGTAGCTTTCACAAATTTTCCCAAGTTACACCCCTTGCACTGATCTGACTGCGCAAGAGTGCCCTTAGGAAGCCCAGGAGAAATTTGCTGCAGTATCTTCAAAGCTCCATGGTGAAGGTGGCCCAATCTCCGGTGCCACAGCTCGCCATCATCTCGGCTCACCACTCCCTCCGCCTTGCATGCCATTGCTGCGCAACCATCCACTTGCAACTGATAAAAGTTCTTGACTCGAACCCCTATCTTCTGGGTCTCTCCAGTTGTCTTACTGCGCAGGAAAGCCTTTCCCTCGCTGAAGACAACATCATACCCCTTGTCTTCTAACATCGCCACAGAGATCAGATTCTTCTTCAATCCTGGAACATGCATCACTTCCTTCAATACGAAGGGTTTACCAGACTCCCTCTCAAAGGAAATGGTACCGATACCGATCGCACTGTATCTACCATCATCGCCCATCTCGATGTGCACTCCAAGATCTTTTTCCTCCAGATCTGAAAACAGATCCCGATCTCCTGTCATGTGAAATGATGCACCACTATCCAAGAACCATACTGATCCCATCACACTTGAGACCAAGCATGCGATCAGTGAAAAATCCAGTTCAAACTGGGAGGCCAATGCCTCTCCCGCTGCAGATCCAGCAGCCTTCTTATTTTTCTTCTTCTGCGGACAATTTGTGGCATAGTGTCCGTGCTGGTGACAATGAAAACACTTCACCTTGGACATGTCTTGCTTCTTGCCTTTCGCACCAGACTGAGAAGCTTTCTTGCTCTTCCCCTTCTTTGCTTTGGCAGCCAAAGCGCAATTTTCTTCATCAGATACCTTTGATGAAGATCCGTCCCTGGTACTCTGCCTTATCTCCTCTTGCATGAGATCCGACCAAAGTCGCTCCCATCCCGGCAATTTCTCCCGACCATTGACAGAGTCCTGATAGGAATGCCAACTCTTCGAAATACCAAGGAGAGCCAGGTCCACCAAGTCCTCCTCATCAACAGTCACCCCCACACTTCCCAACTCATCCCTGCATTGGGTGAACTTCGTGAGGTACTTCGGTATGCTGTCGCCTTTCTCCATCTTAATGTTTCTGAGTTTATCCTTGAGCGCCAACTTCCTCTGGTCGCTCTTGCTTTGGAATAAATCTGTCAATGCTTTCCACATCAAGTATGGAGAAGCTTTTCCATGCATGCTGGATACAATGTGATCCTTCACGCCCTCCAACAGAATCCTTCGACATTTTGCCATCTTCTTTTACCAAGCCTCAACTTGAGCAGCATCAGTAGGCTTTGGGACCTCAGCATCTATGAACTCCTTCAGCCCATTGTCATCGAGCACCGTCTCCATCCTATCTCTCCATGCAATATAATTCGAGCTGCCTTCAAGAGCATACTCCAATCGCAATCCTTGATAAGACATTTTGACTTCGACACCAAGAAAACACTGCTGCAAATTCGAATTCCACCAGCTCAAAACTCAACTACTTCTAATCTATGAGAACAAAGTATTTCTAGCACAGAGATCGACTGTAGGGGCATTTACTGGATATATCACCTTTCAAAGAAAGGATGGATCCAGAGGCTACCTGGCTCGCTTACAGACTCTGTCTACCGAAATAAATTGTAATCACTGTAATAGATCCGATGATCAATTTCGCTCCGATACCATGTAGAAATTTGAATAATAGCTTAATTATTCACCGAGATTATCCTGATTACACACTATTTAAGCTTCATGCATAATACATAACCTCTTCTACAATTGATCATCAATATGCAGAAATAGAAGTAGTCGCATGCGCACATTAAAACATAATCAAGCACACATATAACACAGTATGTAATGGGGAAAGCATACAGCTGAAAACCCCCAACTATCTGTATATTATAATGATAGAGAACATGTAATAATACATAGCACAAAGCTCTCACAGCTCTCAGCACTATCTCACATGCTACACACAAACTAGCACGGAAGATGAACAAGTCACAGGTTCAAATCTCCTCCACAAGTCTGCCTGCCTCTACTGCGCAATCCAAGATGAGTAATGATGAGATCCAAGTTCGAATCCCACTAGCTTCAACTGCGCAATCCTCATTGGCAATCTCCATCAATGTGTGTGCAAATCTCATGCACAACCAATAGTCACAACTGATAGTAGACTCACCCTTTCACCCACCTCTAACACTGGTCTCCACTGAACTGTCCATGCATTGCAGTTAACTGATGTGTTATTTAGTTGATTTATGAGTTAATAATTAGTGAATTAATTAATAATTAATTCACACCACTCATCACTAGTGTATTTTTCAGTTAGGCTAAATACAACTAGTTCAACTAAGTTAAACAGAACACAACTCCACCAACTGTCTCATCAACTCCACCAAACTCTGCCACATGAGTTCTAACTGAAGTCAACCATGCAATAGCTCAACTAAACCTTAGGAAAAGTGTATTTCCTTTTTTCAGCTGCATGTGCCACATCCAAGCATCAAACCGAAGTGCTCCAAGAGGATAAGATAATGTTTATAGTCTAAATATTATTAAGGGTTAATAATATTTGACTGTTCTATTTTTAGCCCGGCAGTCTAAAAATAGAAACCGCCCAATGTCTAAAAATAGAGGTCCATCTATTTTTACCAACTCGACCAATCATCCATAAATAGCATCCTACAAATCATAGACCATGATCCATATTTCTAAAAATAGACATAGTCTAAAAATAGACTTTGTGCCAAAAATATCCTGCGGGCCCACTTAGTGAAGGCGACTTCATTTCACTAAGCTCCATCATCTTGTTGCATTTTCAACACCTTCCACATGACGGGAGATAAGGAGCTTTTCAGTGACTTGGACGAGAAAGATCTCCATATGCATATAGAGATGGGCGACAATGGACGATACAGTGTGACCGACATTGGTACCATTACCTTTGAGAGGGAGTTAGGTAAACCACTTCTGTTGAAAGATGTTATGCATGTTCCAAGTCTGAAGAAAAACTTGGTCTCAGTTGCGATGTTCGAGGAAAGAGATTATGATATTGTTTTCAGTGATGGAAAAGATTTCCTGCAACATAAAACAATGGGTCAAACCAAGAGGATAGGGATTTGAGTCAAGAATCTCTACAAGGTAGAGGTAGATGGTTGCGCTGCAATGGTGGGCAAACAAGAAGAAGTGGTGAGCTGGGATGAGGGCGAATTATGGCACAAGCGATTGGGCCATCTTCACCATGGCACCCTGAAGATTTTGTAGCATATTTCTACTATACTCCCCAAGGGTACACTTGTGTAGTTAGATCAGTGCAAGGGATGTACTATGGGTAAGTTTGTGAAGACCACCTTTCATGAAAAGGAAAACCGTGCTTCGGTGATCCTGGAGAGAGTTCACACAGACGTGAGTGGGCCATTCTCGGTTGCTTCAATAGAAAAACACAAGTATTATTTTATTTTTGTAGATGACTATTCTCGTAGATGTTGGATATTCTTCTACAGAAGAAGGATCAAACATTCTCAAAGTTCTGTGAGTTTAAAGAATTGGTGGAGAAAGATTTGGGGAAGCAAGTGAAGGCTTTGCGGAGTGATAACGGTAGTGAATATATCTCGAATGAATTCAAATACTTCTGTAGCAAAGAAGGAATTCGAAGAGAGCTCATAGTGCCTCATAATCCACAGCAAAATGGAGTCGTGGAGAGGAATAACAGAACAATCGTGGGTGTTGCACGAGCTATGCTCCATGATCAGGGCCTACCAATGCACTTGTGGGCGGAAGCATGCAACAATGCGGTTTATGTGAAAAACCATTGTCCTCATAGAGTACTTGGCATGAGTACACCTGAAGAAGCCTTTACTGGTAAGAAATCATATGTTTCTCACTTTAATATTTTTGTCTCATCTGTTTATGTGCATGTGACCAAGAACGCCAAGAAGAAGCTGGAGCCGACTATTGAAGTTGGGATATTTGTGGGGTACACAGAAACACCCCATAATTATCATGTGTATTTTCCAAACAGTCGAACGACTATGGTGCGACGGGATATAAAATTCAATGAGGAGAAAGCCATGAATTTTTTGCTTGAGAGGGAGCTACACTTGCATGTAGAGGAGGAATTGCTTGTTCCCAAAGATGAGCCTCTAGATGTGGATCAGCCATAGGAGGAGGTTTGGTGAGGAGTCTACCTGGCCTATATCCAAACATCGTAATCCTATAAGGCGTACCAGCGTGCTTTCCAGAGGTCAGCTTATGTGCTGCATCGCAGAGTCCCTACTCAGGGCATATAGATAGTCTCCCCACTTTATCTACCAGATACATGATCTCATGAGAAAATGTATTGTGACAGTAGCCATATTCCTAGGAAGAAAAGAGCCCACATGGTGATGCATTTTGATATGACCATTGTTGCAAATGTTGTCAGAAATTGTTCATGCTTTCAAGACAAATCGTTGATAGGTTCAAGACGGATTCACAAGGTAAAGCAAGATTCTAAATGGACTGTTGAGAAGCAGAAATATTTTTGGCTCGAGGCTTCTCACAAATCGAGGGGATTGATTATGAAGAAACCTTTGCACTTGTCACACAATATTCTTCCATAAGGACCATCCTTGCTCTCTCAGTGCAGATGGGTCGGCACTTTCATCAGATGGATGTGAATATTGCATTCCTTAATGGGATTCGTTGAGAAGAGATACATTAAGCAATGAATAAAAATTTGATGGAATGGATGAAGAAATTAATGGAAAAGTGATTAAATAGATAAGTGGATGTGAATTGAATGAGAATGAAATTAAGATGTAAATAGAAATTGTTATAAGAAAAGATAATTACTTGTGTTAAAAAGGTTATGTTGCAGTTTTTATAGTAATCTTTAACGACTTTGCATTGAGTTTTCTCTTGAAGTTGTCCCATGGAGCTTGTATTCTGATTTTTATGTAAATGATGTTATTTCTTAGGAATGATTTCTTGTGCATATACATATAATAAAAAATAAAAACAAGAAGAAAAGAAATGTAGAAATTTACTCATTTTTTTCAATGGGAATAGTGCTATTTTTGTTTTCACCATTGCTCTACCCAACATTTACCCTATAAAGGTTTTCTGAAAGGGATTTTATTTTGAAAATTTATGAGTTTCCCAAGAGAGAGGTTTTAGCTAATATTTTGTCCTAAGCACCTCAAAATAGGTTTTCACCTCAATATTTTTATTATTATTATTATTATTCTCTCTCTCTCCTACCAAGTTTAGATGGTTGAGATAATTTATACTATGAATCACATCTATATCTATATCTATCTATCTATCTATCTATCTATCTATCTATCTATCTATATATATATATATATATATATATATATATATATATATATATATATATATATATATATATATATATTGTTATTTTTAAGTGAATTCATCTTTTTGTAATAATTTTCTTTTAAACCTTGAGTTTGATACCATTCACTAAAAGAGAGAGGATTTGATCTTGGTCAATGAGTCTGATTTTGTGGTCATTATTATATAAAGAAATTTCTCCACTACATATGGCCGTAGCCACACAGATATAAAATTCCGTTTAAATCCTTAACTTGATGTAATGTAAGTCCAATCACCTCTGTGAAGGCTCTAGCATTGATGAACTTTTCATGCATGATTTTCTTTTTCATTTTGAACATTTGAGCGTGGAATAAGAGCTTGCATCCTCTAAGGCATTCAATTTTGTCCATCTTTCTTTTGGGTACCTAGACATATCCATTTCCAATTGTGAGCTATTCTTAATGCTGAAACTTATAAAATATGTTCTCTGTAATTTCTACTAATTTATATGCCTGTAGTTGTATTAAATTCTTTCATTAGCCTACTTGGTCAAATAATCAATACACACCACGGTGTACTTATTTTTATCTTAATGGAGGATTAAGAGGTCATTAGATTTCATGCCCATTTTCATAGTGCTCAATAATATTTTTGATATGATACACCATTTCATTTTTCTTCTTCTTCTCAATCCTCTTGCATTCATCACATTTTGGAGGTATACACCAGTGAACTGTTTGTGGGGGGTAGAATTTTAAATAACAATACTACAATATCTTGTATGTTATTCTCTTGGCTGCAAAGTTCCCTCCACATGGAACATCGTGAAGGCTTCTAACATATCATGGACTTCATCCTCTTTTACACATATTTTAAAGTCTAGTGAGTCCCTATTTGAACAAAAACCTATGAGCTACATGCAGGAGGTGATCTTGGTGATCTTGCATCTCTCACTTTAGGATAAATGAGAGGAATCATCCCAATAGTCGATGTAAATTGGCTGTCTTAGAAAACCAGCCAAGGTGTATATCGAGATGGAAGTATTCTCATGCGGAAAATGATCATCAACCAAGCCTTCATCTACATAAAGTATTAGTACGGAACAGAAATTTTGTAATATTTTCTTCCCAATATTTTCAATTAGTATTGTCATATCCAATAATAATAATATCTACTGATATTAATATTAACATGTGCGTAACTCAAATAATTTTATTACAAAATGATTAGTATGCATAAAAAAATGATATCCATTAACACTAATTCCGAAATTTATGACAACACGAATAACCACAATAATTGTCCTTCTTAGTTATTTAAAGTTGAATATTATATTTGAAAAATTCTTGTTGATAAAATAATTATGAAGATACGATCTTATTTTTGACCAAAAATTTTCATGTTCATTAGAAGCATTGAGTGTGAATGTAGAAAGGAAGGTCCAATTAGGACCTTGTACTATGAAATTAATCAATACCAATTTTTCATTGGCAATACAAGGCATATTTACATTTAGGTTTTATTGTAACAAAAATTGAATGTAACCAATGAGGAGAATACGGAAAATAATATTGCTAAAATCATTTTGATAGAACCTGTAAATTACCTGGGATAGCTAAAGAAACTTATGAAATATTTTTCTTTTGAGGAACATGAAGTTACTTCAGTGTTCTTCTTCATATCTAATTCAAATCATTTTCATGATGTAATATTCCTTGAATGATCCCCCTCACTCACAAAGAATGAAATTATAGTAAGTTCAACTGAGTATTATTCTATCCACATGATGAACTTTCTAAGGTTGTTGAAGATTCTTTGAAAAGGTATTCCATAAGGTGCTTAAAACCGATAAAAATATCCATAGTGTCATGAATAAACGTATTTGAAAATATCTGAAAAATTATTTGAAATGTGACGGAACGTGCATAGAGAAAATTGAATTAGTTATCCAAGAAGATATTGGTGGCCACCATCTATTCCATGGATCACAACATGTTCTATTTTGGAAGCTTTATATTTTTGGCGGTTCAATCCTTGAACTTTTCGAGCCGTTTTGAAGACCTGCTTCTGCTTTGGGGAAAAGGGGAAAACATGAGTCTTTGAATGATAGCATGACAAAAATTTCTCCCTCGGGTAGACCTTTCTATGTTAGATCTAAGAATTTTGAACCATAGTTTAAATAAATGTCTTTTGTGATCAATTAACAGTGTGATTAATGCGGAAGACATATATCTAGACCTTTCCTAATAGAATATAGGCGTTCTGATAAATTTGGCATGCAAATTCCCGGCCAGGGAAGTTCATGTTCCTAACTTACCTTTGGGGCCATAAAACTTTGGTGCTTCATTTACTAGAGAGTTTCTTTGGATATTTACGTTTCTCATTGTTTCTTCATGATAAAAAGAATTTGACTTCTTTTTAACACGGTTCAAGAAGGCACGTAGTAGGCACATTTTTCTCAAAAATAACTACCACCATTCAAGCTAATTTTCTTTCATTCGACATGTAAATAGTTTCAAATTTTATTAAAATTAAACAATTCAGTGTCTTGTGTCCCTATGTTTGATTCTAGATGTGTTCATTTTTGTTCGCTTATTAAATTTTGATCAATGGTATCAAGTAGTTTTCCCCATGTGCTATTTTGGTGCATGCCACCAATAAGTTTGAGATAAAGAGGTTGAAGTTCAAATTTAGCAAGCCCACACCTGGAAATTTTTTCATTGATGTGAAAAATTGTGAGAGGGAGAATCTATATGAGTAACTAAGTGAAAAAAATTAAACGGAAAACAGAACGTAAAGAGGAGGAGTGAGGGTATACGAGAACAAAGAAGCGAGACACGGATAAGCGATCGGACGGAACATTTGAAGAAGCAGGCAGCCAGCTGAACGGCAGAGTGAGAAAGAAAATTGGTCAGAATATAAAGCCAGAACCGAAGACAATGGGTGTGGAAATACGCGTGCAGGGTGGTGCAGTCCTCTATATCATTGGATGAATTAGTGACTCGGTGTATTACAACGAGAAGAATCATCCTTGTATATTCATGTTGCAATTTTACGACTACGTGTATAAAGAAAAGTTCGCCGTAAATTACGCGAATGAACCGAAATTGTGAGCCGTTCCGCGGGGTTAAAGAAAAGGGGTCGATTCTTGTAATCACTTATTTATTGCATTGTGGGAAAATATGAAGCGCTAATCTCTGTGTGTTCGGTCGGTTTGAGTAAATGGGTAAGCGAACGATAGACAATTTAATAAAGCACGAGATAAAAGGTGGGTAAAGGATAGATTATACATGGTGGATTCAATGAGTTCGACCCCGCTTGTTTGAAGAATACACAATTGAATGAACCACCCAAAATTATACGGAACGCATGTTCCTTTGAATACATATATATAAACGATTACATTAACATGGTGTGCACGGAGAAAAATAATTAATAAACGATTATAACACGGGCGCGCGCGTGTGTGCGGAATAAAAGCGGGGATGGAACCGCAAGCGAGGAGAGAGGAACCGGGGAGTGAAAAACGGGCAAGAAAGCGGATTCGGTTTCATCCCTTTCTCTTTCGATGGGAGAAAAGCGATATTTATTAGGCAGTGATTCATAGGCCAGGCATGTCTGTGGCCTAAGAAAAATTATAAAAGCACGCTCTCTTGTGTTATATCACGCATTATAGTTCGTGCATCTTAACACCGTCAAATATCAAATGGATCATCAAAGTGATCACGACATTATTTGTCAACAATTGGATGTAGAAACCTTCGGCATTAGCGTTAAAAATTACTTTGTCAAATAAATTAAATCATTAATATTGTGAGTTTAAATAACGATTAAAGTTGTCATGTAGTTATAAAGGTTGAACATTTATTATAGGAAGGTGTGAAGAAGCTTAAATAAATAATAATTATTGTGATTTATTTAAATATATAAGGGTCACCCACAGTTATAAAGGCACATCTATATCAGGTTGGTACTAAACCCATCAACGCATTCCTTAATCTAATTCTGTAATTCAATAATTGAACCTAAAGGAAGGATCGAAAGACTCCTGTGATTATTAAATAGAACCAGATAAATGAACTATATTCGAATTAATAAGATTCCAGTTTAGAACTTTAAAAGAACACAGATGTATTTTACAAAGTTGGAAATTTGACATATAAAGGTCGAAGGTTGACCCGAGATTATTACAAATGTCAGTAGCTAATTTGACATGTGAGGTTACTTATACCGAAATTAAAAGTATTAGTACAACAGTTGTAATTAAAAACATTTATACTACATGGTTTACAGCTGATGAAAAAGAAGAAGCGATTGGAAAAAAATGGATAGATAAAAAAGTTAAGAGGAAGAGAGTTGATTTGATATATTAAATGGAATGGAAGTGTACAACAGGTAGCCCAAAAACACAGAGAAATTAATGAATGAACATTACCTGGTTATATTTGTTGAGGACCAACAGAAAAAGGTTATATATAAAACGATTTTTAAAAATCAGTACAAACAGTGTATTCAACACTGAGGATAAATGTGAACTGCGGAAACAGAAATATAATGTGAGAACTGAAAAAATCACTAGGGAATTTTGCGGTATGATGAGCAATATACGGATACGATTGTGAACAACAAAAAATTAAATCTAGTAGCCAAAATCAGGAGAAAGGAGTTATGAACAGAACAAGTAACAATTAAAATGAATGTAAATTTTGACAATTTTTATTATTTTGGGTAATGGGTAACTAAGTGTCAAATTGGAAAAACAAAACTCCTTCTTAGTGGTAAAATTAATACATATCATTATATTTTCTATTATGATGCAGGCAAAAATGAAAAAGTAAAGAAAAAATCCAGGTTATGCTTCAATTACGAAAGTGTGAGAGTCCTTCGACAGACTCTATGTATAATATCACATTGATATTACTGGTCAAAGTGAGTGAAAGAATAAAGAAAGAGGAGGGCGAGGGAGAAAGGAGGATAGACAGAATAAATAAGAAGATCATGAGGAGATGATATAGAGACGGAATGTAGACAGATGAACGACATAGCCGATTAGACGAGCAGGAGGCCAGTATCCAAGAAGGTAAATCAACAAGTGTTCTCACCGGTAGGGAGGTGGAACTTCAGTCAGATTTAACTTGATAGATGTCAGTATGGTGGTGAGGTAGGATCCTCATATTGAGTTTGGTGCACTGCCAGAAAAATAGTCAGGGTGGTGCTTCCCCGTCGTTGTAGCTTGATGTTCGACCTTTGGTGGGCAGTTGGGCGGGGTTGGGGCCTCCACAGCAGGTGGTGCTTAGAAAGAGTCTTTGGGAGATTGGAGCTGTGGAGGTTATATCTTGGGTCAGAGTGAAATTTCTGTGGGTTTGAACTACGGAAAGAAAATCGAGTGATGAGGAAGGGGTTAGACTTTCCTTACATACCTTTGTAATGATTTAGTTTTCTCTTATAGGACTTCCTTCACTATGGTGTCTGTTGCAGCATTGTTTGACTGTTTAATTCTTAGTTTAACTCACCTCCCCACTTTCTAATATGTACTCTCATCAAATCTAGTGATACCACATATATTAACACTTTATCACATTCCATCATATACGTATTAAGTTGAACACACAAAATGAGGTGTAACAAAGTGTTAATGAAAAAGTTTAAAGATCACGAATATATTAAAAGCCAGTTCACCCCATCTCAGGGTTTAACAAATTCATGATACAATGTAATTTTGGTTTTCTTTGATTATAATATTAATATTGAAGAATGGGTTAGGTCATGGACTAGAAAAAATACCACCTTGTTACATAGCTCAGCAAACTTTCTTGGAATGGAAGATAAAGAATTAAAACAGGGTTTAAATAGATTGAAATGAGCTTTGAGGTATGAAGCTTAATTTGTGATGGTTCTTTTATTGAACTCCCACTGATGAAAAGAAAAAATAGAGAATGCCAAGGAAAAATGCATTATAACAATCTTCATAAGAAGAGATGTTCAGTGCTCATCAGGTTATTGTTAAAAATCAAAGGAGAAACATAACACCATGCACGGTGAACAAAAATTGCATTGTCGAAGGAGAAGAATTGAAAAAAGAAGAAATTAAAACAACAAAAGAAGATGTTCAAATCAAATGAAAATTTGCACCTTTAATTATTGAATGATAGTAGAACAACAGAATAAATTGCAGGGAAAAATCCAAACTTGACATGGCATGAGCACGAAAATACATAAAAATTAAAGAAAGTAACAGACCACCAGAGGTTAATTTTCTGATATTAAAGTGAAGGAAAAGAATATGAAAGAGAGGAAAAGTGGCTGGCAGAACACGACTTGAAAGGAAAAAAGTAGAGAACACTGCGCACAACAATGAGAAAAAAATTGAAGATAACGAAAATATTGGAAGAAGAAGTGACGAGATTAAGAAAAATTTAGAAAAATCCGAAAAGACATAATGAATACACACAAACGAAAGGCTGGACGGTTGAATGAAATTGATAATACTCAAGGTCTTATCTCATAAATATTTAAAAATTAGGATATAGAAGAAAACTGATAGGTCAAAATTAAATGTGAAAATCATTTTTTGGCAAAAGCTATAAAACAGTCAAAAATAACCCTAAATAATTATAGAAGCAGAAAACCATGAGCTTACTTACACTGTAAAAGCAAATGGGAATCATGTGTGAAAGACATGCAGAATATGAAAAGTAAACAATCAACCTTTAAAAGCTCATCCGCTCCTAAGGATGAATTGAACAAATTAGGAAGATGTCAAGAAAAGGTTATCCCTCTATGAAAAAAATAACACATGTTCTCACAACTCATAACAGGACCTAATAAAATGCCATAATATGACAATCCAGTCCAACAATAAAGGATGCAATAAAAAGAAGACCCTCAAACAAGCAAATGGACAAGAAAATATTTCTGAAAGTACATAGTGTTCATGTGGCTATTCATGTGCATACCAACTATTTTGGACATAAATACATAAATGCAAAATGGTATTAAGAAGGGGCAGAAATATACACATCATCAGGCTACTACAGTAAATAAAGATGTTATACATGCCTCAACAGTCCACATAAATAAATAATAAATAAAGAAACTCTGAACGGATGAAATGGGATCAAAAATGGTCAATCCAAAACTATGATCAAAGAAGAAGACATTCTGGTGAGGCCCCAATAAGGTATGGAAGGAAAAGAGAAAGAGAGGCCTATTATCTCAGCATGACAGATGTCATGGTCTCGGGGACGTGGCTCTAGAAACAAGGCAAAAATCCATCTGTTGACAAATGTAAAATGTGTCCTGGGGAGAACGTTCATATAGACCCCGCAATGGTCACAAGAAGAGTTCCGTATGACAGAAGAAGCTGGGGTCAGAGGTGAAAGGAAAATTCCTCTAACAAAGAACTATAAGAGGAAGAATTTATAGGTGTTTTAATTAGTAGCCAGTTGATGGAAGAAGAAGGCAACAAGAAGCCATGGTAATAGAAAGAAGACATCCTTGCCTTAAATGATGACCACCGTGACCTGCACTCACAGTAACAAATAGACAATCAATCACATAAAGAAAGAATGAGTAAGAAAAGTGCACAATAATCATTAATATCATTCACATGCTCATCTGCAGAAAATTCCACTTGGAGAAGATAGATTAAGTGAGGTAATACACTCCTTTGAGTAATCACATACATGAGAAGATTCATAGAAAATGGGGTGAATGTCATGCAATATTGTCTTAGAACAAGTGTGAATTGAATATAAATCGACAGCGTGATTCTGGAAGTGGTCTAGAAAGGCAATAGTGAAAACAATAACACAGACAGAAGGCAGAAAAAAAGGTGATAAATAATACTTAGAATCAAATTCAATACCATGATGATTGTTGGTTGAATAGTAAAGAAAATATAATAGCTGAAAACTGTAAAGTTCATGTTATTAACAAATTAATCTGCGTGGGTTTATAGAGTGGCATTTGAGTACAACACCTAAATTGAATATCAAAGTGTTATTGAGTAACGACGGGTACAATAAATTATAGGGATCAAGGGCTAAAAATGCATCAAAGAGGAAAAATTCCAGTTATGCATTGACACCAAGAAAAGACACTATGAGTGCTAAAGGAATCAGTCTCCGGTTTGCCGAAGTAATATATTCGAGCTACAAGAAATATCTTTTTCTATATATAATTTTGTGCCTTCCTAAAGTTAGTTTTATTATATCCTTCAAGGCCTCTTTCTGAGTTAGTTATAAAACTGTGTGGGGAAATTAATTTAAGTTCAATCGCAGTGAAGATGTTGTGATATGAAGATGTCATCGTGGAGTATTTATTAATCTCGGGTTCAGAAGCTCAAAGATTTTTTAAATCATCGTCATAGGCACAAGGATTCAAGACGTACGCTGAAGAAATTTACATCATTTACACACAGCGCCTGCCTCCTGTTATGTGAAAACACATGGTTAAGTAAGAAAATGAGTAGCTGAAAATACATTGTGAAGGGGATTATTTTGAAAATACAATATGACAGTAAGAAAGTCATTCGACCACTCATTGAAAGATACCCCACAATATGATGAGTTGAAAGCTCAGGTTGGGATTCCATTGATCACTTGAGCAACAGGGACCTTTCATTCTTTAAGTGTGTCCACCAGCGATGATCTAACACAAATTCTAACAACGACAAGTGAACCACAACAATAAAGATATGTTGGCATCATCACAATTGAACGGATGAGTCATAAAGATGTGGGTGAAGAAAGAATTATTCATCTACAATCTTCCTCAGCAAGTATATTAGCTCACTACATAGATGAAACTGGAAGTATGTTTGAGCCTTTTGGGTATTTTAGGTTTTTGAATTCAATCATACATCTCGTTATGTAAAAGCTAATTGATATTAATTTCTGTAATTATTCATTATCTTCACTTTTAGCTATGTAAGTAAAAGAGTCTTAATAGTTTGAATTGTATCAATTTACGGTGTATATTCGAGTTAGAGTAATCATAAAATCATTATCAACAAGGAAGTCGAAGAGACTTTCAACATAACTAGGAGGAGAAATCTTGAAATGGAATCTACTGTGAAGTGTTAAGCCTTTGCCATTAGTGTCAAAGAGAGAGGAAAAGATAATGAGAGGAAACATTGGATTATTGGGTGGATGTGTTTAATAGAGTACGAAAAGTATTGATATTGTATAGTGATGCCTTGAAAAATTCAGCAAAGAGGAGCATCATAACATTAACTGAGAAAGAAAAGCAATTAGTAAGAATATACGTGAGAGGAGGTGAAGGTGGCAGAAGGAATAAGCGTGAAATGGGATGACGGTGGTGGGGAGGGCCATTGAAAGAAGCAGCCAAACACAACACTGAACAAAAACAGGCGGTGGGAAAAAGACAGGGTCGAATATCGTGGGAACCGGGAACCAATGGACTAATGGAAATGTTGTGCAGTAGGGATAGTGTGATACTCATAATAAATTGGATGGATGGTGACTACAAATTGTAACATAATCGGAAAGAATCAATGCGCATATTCTGTTGTTTAAAAATTTCTAACTCGTGTATAAAGGGACAAAATTTAATATTTGCAAATGGGATGAACCAAAATTGAACACATTCATAGGGGTTAAAGGAAAGAATTGGTTCATATATAATCATATTTATTGCATTATGGGGAAAATACATTTATAATCTCGTAGTATTTAATGATGTGTGGTTTGATGGAAAGGAGTGGGGGTGATAGATTTAAGTTTTAATACACGGGATAACAAATGTACGATGAGAATGTAATTCATATATGATGGATTAATGGGGTTGACCGCTTACTAAAGGAGCTAATTGAATGGACTATAATAAGAACGCATTAATTGCGAATAAATATATATATATATATATATATATATATATATATATATATATATATATATTAATTACGACCACTAACATAATCACGCCGGAGGAGGAAGAACAATTAAAGCAGAGTTATGTCTTCTGTGGAAAAAAAAATGTGGCCGGAACTAAAAGCGGATGGGTGAAAGGCCGGGGAGTGAACTGATGAGCGGATTCTGGATTTCTGCTTTTGCCCAGCAGGCAAAAAGGCAATCATTGTAAAATGAAGCATTCACTTAGAAATTAGGCAACATGTGCAAGCAGTCTAAGCAGCATATCTTCTGTGCATATGCTTGTTATAGTTCACATATGTAACACATTCACAATATCCATTGGATAAACTATAAACCACAGTGTATTGCGCTTGTGTTGTTAAGTGGGTGGATGTGAAGGCTATTAGCATTGGGGCCCATGCATACGAAATACATTCATCATTGTTAATTTAGGATCTCATAACCATTGAGGTCATAAGTTTATAAAGGACTGAAACATTTGATTGAGGGTGTGTGGAAAATAGAAATATTGAAGAAAATAATAATTATAGGGTTTGTTGAAAATAATAAAGATGCAGTCACACGGGGTTTGTCCTATTATATAGTTGTTTACTGAAAGCCGTCCAACATTCATAATCTGTTATATCGAATTTCGATAATTCGAACCTAAAAAGGAAGGATCAAGAAGGCTCCCTTATTCGAATTAATAAAACGAACAAAGATGATGAACAATGTCGGGAGTATCGGTTGGTTGAGCAAAAGAAATTTGAATGTATTTACACGGAAGGTTGAAATTTATTATAAAGGTCAAGAGTTGACCAATTCTGAAATTATTCGACGTAAAAATTCGACATGTAGGGTTGTATACGAGAAATTAAAAGTATTCGTGAGTTATATATTAAAAAACGATTATGTCTTGTGACGGTACAAGCACGCGAGAAAGCAGGTTAGAGAAAAATGTCTAGGTGATCAAAAAAGAACAAGGGGTTGATTTGAATACTTATATTAAATAGACGGAAAATTATTAGTAGTGCTTGAAACATGAAGATTTAATAATGAACAAACAGTGCCTAGATTTATATTTTGTTTGAGGATAGGTGGAAAAGCGATTGTATGCGAGCGAGGGTACACAAAAGTACGGTGTGAACGGTGAATAAACACGGGGATGAAAATGTGAGCTAACGAGGTAAAAAAATAATGTGGGAACTTCAGAAAAATTCACAAGGAATTTGCAGGTGTGATAATTTCAAAGTATACGAGATCGATTTAACGACGGCGAGCGAGAAAAGACAAATCCGGAAAGGAGTTGAGGTGAAGTGGAGAAATGTGTACTTGAAAATGAATGTAAATATTTATGAAATTAATTTTTTGTTGTTTGTGATGCATTGGCAAGTACTCAAGTGGGAAAACAAAAACTCCTTTACATAGTATTAGAGTGTGCATATTGTTATATTTTCGAATGAGCGGGTAAGAAAATGAAAAAGGTGAAAGGAAAAAAGTGTGAGATTATTCATTTAATTTAGGAAAAATGCGAGAGGGGGGGGGGGGGTGAATCGATCATTTAGTGTGACGATAAAATTTTTACTTTTCGTTTCTCTAAAACCTACCTTCTGCTTTAAGTAACTCGCGTGTACATGCGGATATCCTTAATAAAAACTCGGCGTGTGGAGATCTCATTAGCGATAATTCTTTGCTTAGATCATTGCCTCATTCATTCATTCGATGTTTAGTAAACGAGTAAACGTAACGATGGAGAAACGAAATAAATCATCACACACTGTGTACACGAACACGGGATTTAAGGTGGAAACCCAATTCGGGAAAACCACCGTAGCACGTGCGTCTCGGTGTCAATATTTTGTTAAATAAAAACATCGTGCAACCATGTCTTGAGCGCAGGACTCATGCCGGCATGAAGGCACCACATGAAGAAGGCTACAACCTTCTCCCTTTTACCCGGCCTCTCCTGCCAGAGGAGCTATGACCTATAACTCTGATTTTATGACCTCTCCTCACAGAAAACCTCTGCTCTTGTTTGCCATTTCTCTACGGAAGGAGCCACTACCCACTGCACTCGTTTACCGGCTCCACTGAAGGGAGCTACCGACCCCCTCAGCGAGGGCCGACCCTCGGCACCACCATGGACCACGTTTCGTCAATTTCCATCACAACGGATCAGCAGTTCCATACAACACAACTTGTGAGCCACTTTTAAGTCATATTTTAGGACTAAAGACCCACTCCACACATTTAAGCTCAACATTATCGTCAGCGCGAAACTTATAACCCCATCGATTCATTCATTGAATCATCAACCAATCAACCAAGCTTGATCTTCAATTAACATAATCAACAACATGTTCTATATTCAAGTAACCGAGTTCTATGAATACATCATTGACGGATAACAATAGAACAACAAAAGCAGACAAGACATTCATTCCACTTACTTGACAAACCCTGAATTCCATATGCACTTTTACTTCATTAGTTTTGCGTATGTACGCTCTTTCATCACACATCTAGAAAACCCGCGTATACACTTTGTGCATTCTTTTACGAGAACCTATACTTTATACGCGCTTTGTACCTTTCATCAAACCCAGCGCCAAGTACTTTCTTCCAAAGCAAACTTTGCGTGTATACATCTTGTAACTTTCGGTATGTGACTCTTGATTATATAAATAACTACGATTTCATCCTTTACTTAGAGGGAAATTATTTCACCTCATCTCGGATCTAAGCATTCCATAAACGGAATCTGAATCACACCATGCCATTTGAATCTCGGTCCCTCTGTATTTTCTTGTAGATTGCATCATATATTAGGATCTCAATCAAGAAGTGAGTTCATCCATCACGGTATTCATAGAGAGATTTATTCATTCACAACCCTTACTCATACTTATGCTACATGATCTTCTCATATATAGATTTAGCCTTTGTCAATACCATGAGTCAAAACCACTCAACTACTATTTGGTATTCTGGGGCTGAGATCAAATAGATAATCAACGCTCAATACAATGAGTCAATAGTAACACCTTGGTATTCTAATTTAGAACGCAAAAGGGCATCTTGCGACTTGGCACATACTGTGTGTGTATATACTTCACCTTAACAAACCATGCCGCACAGCACTAACTTATTTGTCATTGATACCGCTTTCTAGATTCCTTTCTTCTACTATGGGCCATTGTGGTGCTACAGTTTACATTATTAACAACTCATCAATCAGGTTCTTGTGGAAGGTTTAACACGAGCAGAAATTATCTACACAGTCTTATAACGGAAAATGACAATAGCGAGAGCATAAAACATAAAAACAGATAAACACATAGATTTTCATTGGATCCCAATTCGGGATGACCGAACGATTTTCTGTTATATTCCTTTTATTGCAACATATATATACATCTTTGAGCATACATAGCTTAATCCATAAACCACAGGATTGAAACATAGCAGTTCCCCTTGGTAGGATCCTACAAAAATGGGCGGCACGTCGTACCCCAAAACTGTGTGAAAAACCATGCAAAACCGGGACGCGGACTGCAACGGAAATATGTAACACATGCCAACATTCTCCCACTTGTTGTTTTCTTTCCAGGGGGTCACAAGAGAACTTAGTCATTGGCTGATTATTTCAACACCCATTGTTTCTCTACCACATAAGAAAGTGGAGTGCTATGGAGACTTTGTTAATGCATTTGCAACATTCCTTCAGTATACACCTTTAGAAACACCCTTTTAGCCTCCAAACGTATCTCTAACAGTGATATTGAACATCAATGTGCATTTTGGTGTGCTTGGGGGTTCTTTGCCAAGAAGAATTTCACTTTGGCTATCACGGTCTGTCCTTGTAGCTTGTTGTGCCAACCCCATACTTGAACACAATCTCACTGATATCGATTGCTACTTGCTTGCTGGTCGTTGCTATGTATTCTACCACTGCGTAGTTGAAGAAACCACTACGGAGCGCGTCTTTTAATCATCAATAAGCACACCTCCAATAGGTTAAACACATACCCACTTGTGAATCTTCTTTGGTGAATCCGGCCAGTGTGCCATCAACAAAAACCATGAATAGCCAACATTCTTTCCAATCTGGTCTTGCACAGCATAAGCCAAAATCACCCAATTTTTAAATGTAGAAAACCACGCTTCTTCTTCGTCCAATGCTCCTTCCACCTGGGTTTGACTGACTGCTCGATACTCACTTTGCATGTGCAATGTCTAGTCACAGTGGGACCATTGCATACATCGAACATTCTGCTACTTGCATATGGAACACCGGACATATACTCCTCTTCTTCCTTGTCTCTTGGGACAACGCCATTCGACAGAGCTTAGATCCGGATTTATGCGGGGAACGCAACATAATAAACATATAAACATAAAACCAGGAGATGCGTCGGAAATAACACTTCATTTCATGTATCAAAGAGCGAAATTTGCTTATGAAAGCGAAGATGAAATAAAAACTAGCTAGGGCGGTAGCTATCTACGCCGAAGGTGTGGCGAGCTACGGAGCCCTGCAGGCCTCGCTGACAGGGCTCGGGGGCCCTGTTGTCGTTTCGAAACAATGGAGGAAATCCTAAACGATAGAAACCCCCTGACCCTGGGGGTGGCGCTAAACTATGGGGCTTGGTTTGAGTGGAAATTGGTGTTCCAACTACGAGGGCGCGCTTACCGCTGCGATCTGGTTTGACGCGTGCCGCTACCTCGTTAGAAATATCTGTCAGGGAATACAGGCCCAGACGAATGGCTGGGTCCATGGACCCATGTTGCCCTCCGTTTCCAAAAAACGTGGTTTAGAGACCTCAAAATGGCTCTAGGAAGTTCTGAGACCGAAAAGCCCCTTTAAAAGCCATGACAAACTGTCATGAGAAACTGGCGAAATATGGAGCAATGGTGGGCCCAAGTGGAATGGCAGACACTGGCCTCCCTGGATCATTCTCCCCTTGAGAAGCAATGGATACCCATTGCGTTCAAGTTCCTCCATGAGATGAGAAGTTTCTGTTGTTATTCTGGTGAACCACTTTCCTTGAGGTGTGAGTTGGCTGGCACAACAACTGATATAGTTGGATCGCCTGTGGCCGAGTGTTGTGATTTGTGTCCGCAGTGGGAATTTGGTGCTTTGTTCATAGATGCAGTTTAACTGGAGTTGGTGCTATGGTTATTCGCAATGTCCGAGGTGTCGGTAGGGGTAAACAGAGGCCAGCAGTCCCCATTGAAGGCGCGGGCCCCTTCCAAGAGAATGACAGAATACGAGCTCGAATGAAGTGTGTTCCCTACGGCTGGTGGTGTGCGGCCGAAGTATCGGAGCAGGCGAAGCTTGCGGTGGGAATCGGGTGGGCGCTCCATACATAAATGTAGCCATGCTTTGTCACCACACCGGAAGTTGTGACGGCACCGGTGTTGATCATGGCGTTGCTTGTACTTGGCATTGGCTCTGTCAGCTATGTCATGAACACCCAGCAGGATGTGTTGAATGCGCTCGATGGAAACCTAAACTGTCCAACTTCGGTGGTTGTGGTGAATTGGCACATTCTATGTGCCAGAGAAATGGCATGGCTACATTCAGGCTGGGGGCATGGTGGTGGAGATCCCAAACCCACCGAAAGGCTATGGCCGATTGAACTATGGAAACTGGAAATTATAACTATATTTGGCCACATAAGGGAAGCTCTGGAAATCCCATGCGAGGATACTTTCGGTGCACCAGCGGTACTATGATGCAGTGAGCAACTTTGTACGGCCATCATTTGGGGATGGAAAACGCATGGACTTCGGTGACTTCGTCAACATCGACCGGAAGGCTGAACCAAAAATGTCCCGAAAACACCCAACATCCCGATCGATATGATAAATGTGGGATCCCAAAGTGCACCTGGTTCTAAAAGAAAGGTTTGGGTGAAAGCCTGTTGTTGACGATATTCTTCTTGGGGCATATGGCCATCTTCGAGAATACGCCGACGACCACAAAAATGGGTTCAACGATGCTCTAATGAACACATGACACGACATATTATGTATTCAACAGAAACAACAAAAGCTATGGTAGAGCCTATGAAATTATATTGGAAGGCAACAAAGAATGTGGTCTATGATGCCCATAAAGAAGCTGCTACCCGATGTGGTTTATGTTTATACGAACAAAAAAATTGACGCAGGAAACTACTAATACATGTTAAATGAGGGAGTCCATCTTCTAGGAAAAGCCCATCAGAGTGCTATAATGAAATTATTGGTTGGCATCTGTTCACAGTACAATGGGAAGAAAAGGTATGTGGTGCACAAAACATGGAGGATAGACTTGGCACTTGCAAGAAACATATGTAAAGCAATATAGATGAGACTGTAGGACTATTCAATGGAGATGGATCCATTAGTCATGATAGTGGAGGTTGTTCATCTCTCTAAGAATCCAACATTTAGACACAAATCAAAAGAATTGATATACGATATCATCATTTGAGGCCCATGTGAGAGGAGAATTATGTTGCTACAAGTCATTCCAATCAGAGAAAAGATGTTGAAATCTTGATAAAAGATTATCGAAAGTGAAATTCAAATTCCATAGGGTGTGAGGATAGGGGTGGTGGAAAATCATTTCTTTTAAGAGGGAATTTTGAAAAATGTAGCAAGAAAGGCTCAATTTGACTTTAACCTTGATCAGATTAGATAAATCATTCCATCCAATGAGACAACTTTGAAGGAACAACAGGTGTATGGCTCTCGTCATGGTTAGCTCAATAAATTCAGGACTAGAGGACTGGAGTTCGATTAAACGCCTTAATTTATTTCTAGAATTTTATTAATAAGTTCAATTATTTTCAATTGTATTCCAATTAAATGACACTCTAACTGTGCTTGGAAGTTAATTGATAATGGGTTAATGTTTGTGGGACATTAATATAACTTAGAGATTTTTTAGTTAGCGGTCAATCAACCCAAAATAGCAGTGCATATAGAAATTTGAGTTCCTTGGCAGGCGGAGATGAAAGAAAATGTAATAATTATGTTAGTTTTAAGTGTAGAGGGTGTTACACAGTTGAATTGATCAATCCTTCTTGAGGTACAATCAATTGGAGGAAAATTACTAAATTATAGAGCTAATTTCCTCGGGAATTGTGTAGAAATATGATATGATGATGATATTTGACTAAGTTTTGTGGTCTGTCATGTTGAGGAGGAGAACATTATTATTTTGGAGGCTAAGCTTAAGTTCAGAGCTAGAAATTCTAATAGTTTCTCAATTCAATTTGTTAATGCAAAGAGCTTGGGGGTTTTCCACGGTTGGGTTCCGTGATTATAAATCATTGTGTATTTGTGGCTTTTATTATTGCATGTCTATGCATATTGTTCTAAATTGTGGGAATTTCATTCCGTAGATGGGTAGAGTATATTTGTGTCTCATAATTTTAAGTTAAATTTATTAAACGTTACATTCTATAAAATTTTACATGTGTACACATTAATTTTATTGTTAGTGAGAAATAAATTCACGGTTACCATCCCTGAACTACCACTTTGTCTCCATTTTTTCATTAATTGAACTAGCATAGGAGGGGCTAGTTCAAGCCATAAGTGGGAACCTCTCATCTAAGGAAGAGTGATCTCCACTGCCACATGGATAGAGACATCTTAAGGGGTGAAATGTATTCATAATATGATTAAGAGAGGATTTGGGAGTCCTTCCCAAAGAGAGTGTATAAATTTAATACAAAATGCATGTGTATCCCTGAATTCTCCCAGTGCTGTGTCTTCTATTGTTAAATACATAATCGCTTCTACTTATCTTTACTTGGAAGTTAAAACACAATTGAAAATTACAATATCATGAAGAAAGATCAATCACACACAACAAGATAATTTTTCCGGAAAGCTTATAGCTAAAAAACCCCACTATCTTCTTGTATTATCATGGATCATGAAACAATTACATAGAAAACTCTAATACAAGAGCTCTCGGTTAATGAGCTAATTGTCTCTGTATCATACAAAAAATTGGCAGTTACTTAGCCAATTTCATCCAGAACAACACTGCCTCCATTACACGCAATCCCCTACGATAGTAATCTTTGAATGAGTGAAATTTTGCCCGCCTTGTTGTGCAATCTTCATGAGCACGTCCAATGTGTTTTTCTTGCATTGTTGTTGAAGATAATGTCGCAAATGATGATCGACTTCCATTTCTACAACTCAACTAGGTCTCCACTAGATACGACATGAATGCAATTAATAGTAGTAAATCTTCCAGGTTGCATGTGAGATGCTTGATTGTATGAGTGTAGTGGTCTGTGATCTCTCACTAGTGTATCTTCAATTACAACTGAAACAGCCAAGTTTAACTCACTTATTTGAGTTAAAATATCTCTGACTTACTGTTCACTTCCAACTGTTTGTCAACTTAAGATCACTAGGTTACAAATAAGTCAACTGCATGTCCCACCAACCAACCTTTTAACTTGAAATTACCATTATTGTACACACTTTAGTTAAATGTTCAGTGCTCATTGAAAATAGAATAACTAATTTATTTTCAACTATTATTAAGGGATAATGATAGTAGACATGCATCTATAAATAAGTATGGCTATAAATAGAATTTTCATGCATCTGTAAATAGACATCACCTAAATGGCAAGAGGCTCATCCAATTTTAGGTGCTTAATTTTTCACTAGGATCTTCTTTGTGAAATCTCCAACACTCCCCTCTCAACAAGAAAGGATTATCCTTCACCTTGGAGTCTTGTCTCTGTGTTATTCAAATTTTCTCTGGTGGCTTTGTAGCTCAAAAAGTTTCTACATCTTGATCTTTCGTGAGAACTATGTGACAACATGATCCTCCTTTGCACACAATGTTGAGATGATGGTAGTATCTATATACTTAAGATCTATATCATGAAACATGATTAATTGAAAGTTTAATGGCATAGGTATCACAATGAATCATTATGTGGATCATATGAGAACAAAACAAGTAACAAGATCTTTCTCATCCTAATAGCCTCACATGTGACTTAGTTAACACCTGCCATAATCCACTTCCAGCAGGCCCAGAGTGCCATAGATCTCTGCTTCTGCTTGTGCCTAAGAAACAAACATGAACGTGCTAAAGATCCCCCTAATGTGCTCTTTCTGTCAGTTGGACTTCAGTCCAATACATCATCAGATCCATGCAACTACACTCCATCCATCTTTATGTACCATAAATAGCATGCTCGTATTGCCCTCAAGTATCTCGGGACCTTCCAACACCGCCTTCAAAAAGAGCTTGATGACTTAAGCAACAACAGATACGGTGGTTAACCACACTGAAAATACCACGATCTTGTATTCCTGAATCGTGTAAACCATAACTATCGATGAACGGTAGCATCCACTACCTCTCCGAGAGGAGAAGTAGCATCCTCTTTCCTCCAGGTTTCTAGAAGAGCATATCCATGGGTTTACGACCTCCATGTGAAACTTACCCAATATCTCACTTGCATACTTTCCTTGAAGGCACAAAAATTTCTGCATCTCGCTTCCCTTGTTCCAATACAAGGAAAATAATAAGGAGATTATCCTTCATTTCAAAACCCTTGCAAGATCCTCCTTGCACTTGGGTGTATCATTGTCATCACCGATTAATGTTAAATCATCAACAAAAATTGATTAAAATCACCCACTCCACCACGATTTGGTATGAGCTTTTGTCTATGCTTTGGTGAAGCCCGATCAAAGGTTAAATGGTGTCTCTATCCTAGTATTGTAGCACATGGTGCTTCTTCAACCCATACAACACTCTTTTGAGTTGGCACACAGCAAATCTCGTTGACAATATAAAAACCTTTCGGAAGTTTAGCTCTATGTACACCTCTTATCAATTATCCCATTGAGAAACACATTTTCACATCCATCGACCGAATGCGCTTAACTCATTTTATGTTTGAGAGAAAAAGGATGGATCTTATGATCTCCCAACGCGATAGGTGCAAAGGTCTCTTCATAATCTATCTCCCCTCGTCTAAGCGAGAAGCACGGAAGAACCACAAATTTCAGCACTTGTATTTCTCAACTTACTACCATAAATAGCTTGCTTTACCTTATGAATCCATCTTGAAACTACCAGCGATTTATCAATTGGCCTTCAAGACATTTCCAAGAGCTGTTTTGACAATGGTCTGCCTCCTCCACCATTTGCATCTACCCATGTGGGCCTCTGCCACGCACCTTTTGAAAGGAAGATAGTTCTTCATGTTTTCTCACATGAGAGCCATGTATCCGGTAAATCGGTGGGAGACTGTCTTCCTTTACGTTGTGAAGTAGGGGCTCTAAATTCTATGCAACATCCAAGTCTCGGCCTATCAACAACTTTTGAGCTCGCCTTCTACCATTTATGATGGAAGGATCTATGTCAATGGATTCCTCCACTTACATGAACCTCCTCATGTGGTTGATCCACATCTTGAGACTCATCTTTGAGAACAAACATTTCCTCCTTCGCATCTGATCCCATCCCTCTCAAGCGACAACCACATGGCTTTCCCCTCATAAAATTTTACTGTCGCACAACGGTCATTTTCTGTTTGGAAAATACACACGATAATTATGGGGTGTTTCTATGTACCCCACAAAATCAACTTCGATGGTGTCTGTCCAGAAACATGCGCGTCTTGATGCATGCACTTAAATAAAGATACCAATTTAAAAATATTAAAGTGTGAAGCTTGTCAAGTTTCTTACCGATGAAAGCTTCTTTGAAATTCATACTCATATTGTAGGTACTTTTATGAATGTGGTTGCACATAAACCGTATTGTTGCATCTTCGAATCCATAAATATGCATTGAGCCAGAGTTATGAAACATGCGCTTGTCTTTGCACCCATGATGGTCTGTTATTTCTCTCTTTAACACCATTTTTTTTGTGGGTTATGAGAGGTGCTATGGTTCTCTTTGAATTCCTTCTTTGCTACGAAATTTTTTGAATTCGTTAAGAGATGTATTCTCACGGAATTGTTATCTAAGAGCCTTCACTTTATTCCGAATCTTTCTCCACCAATGTAAACTCACGAACTTTGAGAATGTTTGATGTGTATTTCTTTTGTGGATAAGATCCAATATTTACGAAAGAAGTTATCAATAAATATTACATAATGCTTATGTTTTTCATTGAAGCAACGAAATGGTCCACACACATCTGTGTGAATTCATACGAAGTCCTTGAGCAGTTCTATTCTCATGATAGGTGGAATTTAAACTCTTTTATGGTGCAAATCCTTATACTAACTAAGAATGTATGTGTTCTGATAGAAGTCAACAAATATTTTGCATGAATTTCAGGCTCCATGATGAATATGGCCCAATTTCTATTCCATAATTCGTATAATCTTGGCTATAGTTTTCTTTGCCTTGCCCATTATGTTGGCTTCTTTTAATCATATTGTAGTGTCCCTTCTTGCGAGATAGCTTTGAAACTGACACTTAGAGATGGTGATTTTAATATAATGATATAATATTATGTATGAAAGACTTGTGTACATGCTTATATGCTATGAGCACAGTTTGGAGTCACTTGGTTGTTATTAACTTATGATAATATCTATGTATTGCGTACACAAGAATTGATTTTGGTCTGAAACACCTTCAGCAATGTTTTTACTCTTTTGGTATCCTATTTTGGACATGATTGTACTGTATTTATATTGAATGGTGATTTAGAATTGAACAAGTCATGGATGATCATGGGTAGATGGAACATATGGTTAAGTATGATTTATGGATGATACATAATTGTGTAAATTATATGTGCATAATAGTACTAAGCATGATGTAACGAGACTTAGTCGTGCCAAGGATGCTCAAGTTATAAATGAATGTATGATATTTGTAAAACCAAAATAGCTGTGATCATGCACAATATTGGTAAAATTTGAATAAGTTAATTATGAAATTCATTTGATTTATTTGATCAATGAGTTTGTGACGATGTGTCCCGGTCTTGAAAGACCTTGGCAACAGCAACCATCGAGATGGTGTGTTCTGTCGAGCCTTAAGGTGAAACGGAGTTTCAAAGCGAGGTAAGATGAGAAGCCATGGAAATTAGAGGTATGGAGTCCTAAATCATAAGAAATACAAAATGAGTAGGAGTCTTGGATATATGATAAAGGTTAGGATGCTTGGGAGTCCTAAGTCCATGAAATATAAAGACGATGGAGTCTTGAATCTGCATAATGAAATGTTTGGGGCGCGAGTCCTGGATATTAAAAAAGATCAGAAATTGACAGAATCTTGGAATCTTTAAGTGAATCGAGAGCACGAGTCCTCCAATCTGCAAGGCACGAAAGATGCATGCAATAGGGGTGCGGAATCCCTATTATCAGGAAGAAAAATACCACTCATGGGCAACTCATAGATGAATTTCCTTAATAATCTCCATTCCTAACAATTTTGGAGTGACTTTCTAAAAATGAAAGTCATACCTACATTTCAAGTATGAATTTCCAAAAATAGTAAATGCCTCCAATCGATGGGTAAAGCAAGTATACTTGAAGGAAAATCACTTAAATTATGATTAATCAATTGCAAATGAATAATCATTGATATCAATATTATTAATATTATTATTATCTTTTATGAGACTATGATATTATTATTAAAAAGAAATCATATCTCCCTCAATCACTTTACACCTCTCCTTCATGACTCATCATGGCTCTATGTAACTCTCTCTATTTTAAATATTACATTACACTCTCTTTTATGCACTCATCGAGGAATGGCATGTTCTCTTACACTCATTAAATATATGTCCATAAAAATATTCACCTCATTAAATATGTGTCTATGAAATATTCCTCACACTCACTTTAAGTGCATATGTTACACTCTCACCAAATATGTGAGCATTACCTCTCCTTAATGGCATAAGTTACACTCCCTCTCTAAATGGAATACAATGCATACATATTACTCCTCCTTTATGACAAGAATTGTTTCTCACTCCTATATAAATGGTCATATTTACGGGGGGAGGAGGGGTAGTGCCAAGAGTGGAAAAGACTTTGAGGAAGGTTATTGAGAGATATGGAAGTATCCAATTACTTCAAAACAAATCTGAATTTCTTACTAATCTCGGCCTCTATTGAGGTTGAACATGAGTGGTGTTGAAAGTGAAAACTGTTCATAGTTTTCCTTGCATCTCTCTCTCTGTTGTATTTTAGTCTTTGTTTGTGTGACTTTTACGGCTCGGGGGTTCCCGGGGGGGAGGAGTTCTCACACCAAAGGATATATTGTTCAGTGGAAAACCGGATGGTTAAATGAGTTGGTTAAGGGATGAAGGTAGATCATATCCTGTTAGGTGGTGAATATCTCTTGAGGTACTAATTTCCATTGTCCTAAAATTATGATACTTAGCTTTAGCATGAAATAAAAAGTAGACATTTAATTATTTAACATCTAGGGCTGCAGTTTGAAGCATATTGCATAGAATATTTATTGATTGATTAAAAAATGAAGACTGAATCAATATGTATGTATGGAAGCGTTTGGATCTCAATATTGGAGTTATTGGTATAGTTTATGGTACTAATCTTGGTATTGTAGCATTTGAGAAAGGCAAATATTGGTGAAGGGATGGTGTTCAATAAATAAATTCCAAAGGACTTGGGTAAGCATTCATGATTTATATGTTTCATTTCAAATAATTAATAGATACATGTTTTATAAATAGTTTTAGGATGTTTGATATTTGACAAAATGTGAATGATTAATGTTATAAATTTGTTATGCACGAATAATTAACTAACTTACGAAATGAAAAATGGACATGTACCCAAAATACGGAGAGATTACGAGAATCAACCTTAAAAGAAAGTAAAAATAATGGCAGCTAAAATATGGTTTGAAGATCAAATGCTTGGTGGTGAGGAATAAATTTAGGTTAAACTGTGTTCTATATTCTTATCAATTCAAATGTTTTTAATTCAAGTTGTGTGGTAATAGTACTATCGAATTTTGACAAAAGACTTAATGGTACATGTGCTTGTGGGGCTGCCATATGTTTGTTAAGTGTAGCAATTGGTGCAAAAAGCTTGTCAATCATGTCAAATGAATTCCAACATGGGTGGTAAAATATTTCAAAAACTCATATGGTGGATTTAGAAGTAATGAATGTGATTTCAATGAGAATATCTTAGTAGCAAAGGAACTATGGGTTGTTTTTCCTCGTATGGAAGCTCTAGTTGTAAGTTTTCATTCCATATGTTTGACAAAATTCATAGAAATGAAACATTAAGACTGTAATATTTTGAGAATGCATTCCTAGACGTTTTTAATTTGATTCAATTGTATCGGGGGGTATGGTGCCAGGCGGACATGTAACCCCTGATTTCAGTCAAAAAAATACTTTTCAGAACCCAAATCAGAAATCTGGGCAATTTGTAGATTGCTGCTGCGAGTTATGTGCGCCCGTTGGTGGTATTTGGTCTGTTTTAAGATGGAAAAGATTTAAAGTTTCAATTCTGAATTTTATGTGATAAATATGTTGAAAGAATAATCTTAAATTCATTGTTGCTAAGTATTTGAAAAATGCCTCATTGACTTTTAAATGTCATGCTTGAGAAAGTGTTTGTCATAAAGGTTCAATGAGGTGTAGAATGTGACAAAGTGTTTGTCAAAAAGTCGCCGAATGGGCGTAGCTTTTGTGCATATAAATTGTTGGTGTAAAATTATTAGTTCTTGTTGTTTTTACATGTTACTACTGATAAATAAACTATTTAATGGGTGTAAGCTTACTATGTTTTGAAAGCTTTTGGTATGAATGTGAGTAATTTAATAATAATTTATGCAGAAGTGTGAATAAGATAGTTGTTTCTTGCATTATCTAAACTTAAAAAAAAAAAAAAGAGGCTTGCTATTGTAAACAATTTTACAGTAACTAATTCTTTAGGATTTTGTGCAAATGAGTATTAGTGATTATGTGACATCTACTTCTCTATCTTACTGATGGTGGGTAAGGTGGGACCTTACACATATACCTCCAGCTTGTAGAGATTCTTAACTCGAATCCCTATCCTCTTGGCTTGACACGTTGTTTTATGTCACATAAAATATTTTACATCGTTAAAAACAACGTGATGAACGCGTCCTCCAACATTGCGACTAAGACTGATTTTTTCTTCAGGCTTTTAAGAACATGCATCACATATTTTTAATTGGAAATGGTTTACTAACTCTGCACAGGCGTCGCATTTAATCCCGTGTAGCTGTGCAACCATCCTTTCCCCATCTCAATGTACATCGCAGATCTTTCTCCTCCAAGTCATGAAAAGCTCATATCTCTGTCCGCGTGGAAGGAGTACACTATCTAAATACCACCATGATCCCAATACACTTGACACCATGCATGTGATAAAGGAAAGTCAGCTCAAATTGCGGGGCAGGGCTGCTCCACCAGGCTGACTCCGGCGTCCTTCTTATTTTTCTTCTTCTGTGGACGGTTGGTAACGTATGCCCATGTTTGTGACGGTGAAAAAAGTCACCTTGGACATATCCGGCTTCTTGCCTTTAGGCTAGGATTTGGCGATTTGTTCCCCTTCAATTTCTGCTTGGTAATAAAAAGCTTCTGATCCTCTTCATCATAATTATTTGATGAAGAGCCATCTCTGGTGTTTCTCTGAACTCCTCCTTGCACCGAGATCCGACCACGGTCGTTCCCAGTCAATTTTCCGAGTCCTTGACGAAGGTCTTCGTATTTGTGTAACTCCAAAGTGTCCCAAAGAGCCAATCCCACCAAATCATCATCATGTGGGTTATTCCCACCTTTGCCTAGTTCATCCCGACATTGGACAAACTTCGTGAGATACTTTGAAATGTTGTTGCCCTTTCCTGCGGTCTTTCCCGAGGTTTAAATTTGAGTGCAAATTTCCTGGCCACTACTTCTTTGGAATAGATGCGTGCAAAGCCTTCCACATAGCATATGTTGTGGCTTTCCATAAGAGCTTGAAGACAATGTGGTCTCGTACTCCCCCAACCAGGGATCCTCCTCGCCTTTTCCACTTTATTTGCTGTGCACATCAAGATTGACGACGTACGTAGCTTGTGCTTGGAAAATCATTATCGATGAATTCTTCAGCTGTTGTCTTCGGTACGCCTCTATCTTGCCCTTCCAAAGTATATGATTCAAGCCCTCGGTGCATAATCTGATAGCAGCTACATTGAAAGCCATTTTTCTCTTGGATCGGTTATGCTTTCAAGAAATTCTTGCGGTGAATTCTTTCACACCAACAAACTCGGCTCCTCTTCACTATTTTGGCTCTCTCCCTGTGTTCTCGATGCCATGTAGAAATTTAATACAAAAAATGCATGTATATCCTAGATTGTCCTAATATTAACAATATATTGTTAAATACATAATCGCTTCTACTTATCTTTGTGGAAATTTAAAACACAATCGCTAATTCTGATATCATGAAGAAAGATCGATCACACAACATAAAAAAATTTTATCGCGGAAAGCTTATGGCTAAAAACACTATCTTCTATTGTATATTATATCAGGATGAAGCAATTACATACAAAAATCTAATCCAAGATCTCCTCGATTACATGAAAGACTAATTGTCTCACAACATGTTGAAATTGGCAATTTCCTTGGCAATTTACTTTTCTATCTGATTTGTCTTGCCTCCATTGCAAATCCCCTCTTGATAGAAATCCATAAATGATGCAATCCTACCTACCTTATTTGCCACAATCCTCATAGGAACATCCAGTGTGTTTTCTTGCATGTGTGCAAGACGAATAACGTCACAAATGATAGTCGACTTCCCTTTAACCTAGAATTCAGCGGGTGCTCCTTTGGATCGACGTATTGCATACCACAGTTAGTAGTACATCTTCGGTTTATGAGACAGCGATTGTGGGTGTTAATAATTAATTCATGATCCTCACTAAATCCTTTAATTTATTACTTTAAATTGGGTTTAACTCACTTAATTGGGTTCTTAAACTACTTTAAACTTACTGTTGCGTAACTTTGTTACAACTTCGAATCATGATTACAACTAAGTCAACTATAGTAGGTTTAACCACAGCCATAAATTGCTCACTAAATGAATCTTAGAAATATGGAAAAAATAGTGAGAACATAAAAAAAATAAAAACGGATATGGAATTTTTCCCACGGATCCCAAATCGGGACTACTGACTTGAATTTTCATTCTATTCCTTTTAATTTATAAAACAGGCCACACACACATATGTATATACATGCCGACATACACAAACCCAAATCATTAACCGTGAACTAAACGTAACCGTGGTTCACCAAACCGGATCCTGCAAATACCGAGGGCCGAAAAACCATCATTCCCAAGGCCATTGTGCAAACCCATGCACAAAACTGTGGCGGTACGCCGCCGAAAAATAGGGTCCCAATTTTTTTTCTCGGGACGTTGCCACCAGAACTCAAAATAAGGGGGGCTACCCCCCTATAACCCCTACTACACACAGTGGGTATGGGAGGGAGGAGTTGTCGCGCGCCACCCCCCCCTCGTGCGACCTTCGTCAAATAATATAACACATACCCAACATTATCCCACTTGTTGTTTTCTTTAAAGTGAGGCACAAGAGCTTAGGCATTGTCTCGGGTACGCAATGCCCATTGTTCTCTGCAAGAAACTTCGGTGCTCATAGGGAAGATTATCGATGCCACGCAATATTCTTGAAATGTACACTTTTGGCCAACACCCTTTTATCCTCAACCATATATACAAAGTGATATTGAACATCAATGTTATTTTCTTTGGATATTCACTTGAGGTTAGCGAAAATTGACTTTGGCTATCACAATATATCTGCTTGTGCACCAACCCATACTTGAACACAATCTCTTACTGCAACCAATGCAACCCTTGCTTGCATGGTGGATGCCATATGTGCCTACATAGTTGAAAGAACCCTCTGAAATGTCTCATCTAGCAGGCACCTCCAAATAGGCTAAACACATACACTTGTGATCTTCTTTGGTCAATTCCTGACGAGTTTTTATCAACAAAAACACTGGATGTCCAAAACTACCTCCCGATCTTGGTCATACATGGTGGCAAAACCATAATCACTAGTGACACTCAAATATACGAAAACACTGCTTCATTGCTCAGCGTGCTTCTTCCTAGTTTTGACATAAGCTTGCTCAGCCACTCCCACCGTTGTATTCTTCATAGTCAGAAATCAGGACCATTACATACATCGGATTACCAGCACTTTTCATGTGGAACATGGACATATCCTCCTCTTATTCTTGTGTCTGAGGACACTATTAATGAAAACATTTCCACCCTCTGAGAATAGGAACCTTCACTAGTTTACTATCCTTCATATTGAACCTACGCAATATAGTCTCGACATACTTCCTATGGTTTAACCGAGCTTCCTCTTTTCCGTCATCTCTCAATTTCCATACCCAAAATATAGTTTGCACCGCTGAATCCTTCATCCAAGACTTGGATAAAAATTGGGTCTTCAAATAATGGATAATTTCTTTTTCATTTTCCAATCAACAACATATCATCCACATATAAGACCAAAATAAATAACAGGTCACTAATTAATTTAAACCAACACAATGACCCTCTTTGCTTGGTGAATCCAAGTCACATATAGGTATCAAATTTTTGATACCACTTCTCATTATTCTTCCAACACCTAAAATTTTTTAACTTACTTTTATGATTCTTTCTTCTTCTTTTAAAATCCTGGAATGCTTCATGTGAATCTCCCTCTTTCGGATCCTCGAAAAGGGGTACATCTTCAGATCACTAATACCACCTCTAACAAATCTGAGTGGCACAGGATAAAAGTAATCTAATAGAAGTGACAGCAGCAACAAGAGAAAAAATATCACCAAAATCAATTCTCGGCACAGGGAATAACCTTTTGCTACCAAGGCGAGCTTTTTGTATTTCTCACCTTGCCCTATAAATTCATCTTCCTTCTTAAGCTTTACATTTTCTACCTGGGCTTCCTTCCATCCAACAACTCCACCAAATCCCATGCCTCATTTTTTGTGCAAGGATGTCATTTCATCAACAAGATATTCTAGATTTTTCCGCTCTGGAATGTTGCCTCCTAACGATTGGGCGGATCATCATCGTTGATATTTAAAGAAAAAATTGAACATAAAGTAGATGGACTATACCTTTACGCTGCCTTTCTGAGCCCGGTCTTCTCAGTGAGTTTGTGGTTCTTCCTCTACCCGAATATTCTTGTGGCCAGAGTACGGTCATCATCCTTTAGCTCAAACTCATCTTCTCGATTACTTTGTGGTAGAAATTATTGCCTTTCTTTTGCCTCTCTAAACACATCTAGAATGTACACAACTTTCCTTGTTTATGGGTTTAATCTTGTAACCTTTAATATATTAATAAAATTTTTGATTTATTATCCAACTTGGTCTTTTTCTCCTTTGGAACATGTACATATGCATCACATCCATTACATAGATGTGAAAAGAGAGGGTTCCACGGGTCTACACGCCAGGTCTTGCTCTCGTACGTCGAATGCTTGATACGTTAACGGGTAACATGTGTTGTCCTCCTTCACCTGCGCGAATTCTATCTGAAGTAAAATTTTCCTTGAGCAAGCAACTGTACCTTTTCCATCAACGTTATGTTCATTATTTCTGCAACTATTTTGTAAGTGTGTATATGGATTGATCTTCTCGTGCTATGCCACACCTTACATAACTCTTCTGAGTACTTCTTGCGGAGACTCTCTCCTACATTATCTATCCTCAACACCTTTATCTTCTTCTACTTGTTTGGTTTTCACGAGCCTTAAATTATTTAAATGTGAATATGATTGTTCTCAATAAATATATCCATGTATTTATAGAAGTCATCGTAGTGGAAACATGGTACATAGGTTTTCCCGATTGATTGAGCGCGGAGGTCCAGACATCACTTTGTGCTGAAAGCTCTATTATCTTGTTCGCCTCTTAACTGAAGGAAAAACTCTTTAGATTATGCTTCCCATATACAATGTTCCATAAATCGAAATCCAAAAGAGAAATTAACATACCTTCTACCATTTCCGTAGCATATGAAGGCCCTTCTCCTCACGATATGTACAACGTGTTGATGCCCACTTAGCACTTGGTATTTTCTCCAAAGGCCCCAAACTCCCTCTCCACTTTGAGAACCACAGGCATTGCCATTAATAACGGTGCTACCACAGAAGCAACACGTTCATCCGAACTGCAGGTTCATGCAGTTCTCCCCGAACCATCTTCAGCGATACCACCTTTCAAAATAACAGCACACACATGCATCATCATCTTGATTATGACTTATGTGCAGCCCAGTGCGAGAATATGTAGAACACCGAGAAGTTTCTAATCACTTCCACTTTAAACAAACTGCAAACTTTCCATGTCCAACGATTCTGCTTCCTATCATCCCAGGGCTCTCTTTCATCATGGCACTTACTCGGCTGAGCACTCCCTATGGGCGGTGAGAAGTGAAAGGATACACGAGTCAATCAACCATGCCTTATGATATGCCTGTGTATTTGAGGAAGAATCAATACATACACCTTTATCAGGGTGGTTTTCCTCTGCAAAAGAAGCATCCTTAAGGCCTTTTCTTTCTGAAAGACTTCTGATCTGACTCCTTTTGTAGTGCCCTTACTCACATTTCGACGCACCTTTACAAAATTTCCTAGATATTTAGATCTCCCACTAGAAACCTTATTCTTGTTTCTATATTCCTGGATTATTATAATAAAATAAGGCATCTGACAAATGCCTCCATGTTCTCGGTATCATTTCTATAAACAAGGCAAAACAATGTCACCAAAATTCAGGTAGTTATTGCTACCTATTGCAACCTTGACTGTCCCGAATCGATAGAGAACTACAAAAAAGCCCAGTGCACTTATCTTCATTTGAGATTTTAATATCCTTGAGATAAAAGCTGACTTACCACAACCAATCGGATGTATAGGTCTACATCCTTCATCCTCGAGTTATACAATTTTTTCATGAGAACAATTTTATTCCTTCGGAGACTTAGATTGAAGGGTACAAGTCCCTGACATCCTGAGAAGCCCAAATTTGTAGCTTCCCCAAATACATTCAACAATCTTTGAATTTGAGACACAAACGTATTGTGCTCTTTGCCTTGATCCATCTTCTTCTAGTCTTCATACGACATTTCGTTGTTTTTTAGCATTTTGGATCTACCGCGATCACGATCTTTATCCACAGTGGGTCCTCATCTTGAGCTTCCACACAAATCAAAACTCTAGCGACCAAATTTCACCAAGTCTACTATCTTTCCACTACTGTTTAGTATTCTTTCCATGAAATCAAGTTAAAATCTCCTACATAACAGTCTACACGGGCAGAAAAAAACCCCTCGGCCAAAAGCACATCCCCTTAGGCAGAAGCATTTTGATACCAAATGTGAGGTTTTAACCTTGTACTACATATCTGCAAACGAAATCTTAAAACAGAAAATAACTGTGGCGAAAACATAAACATAAAACATATGCAAATTTTTCCCTGGATCAAGAGTGGGACTACAGCTTGATTTTTCATTCTATTCCTTTTGTGTTACAACACACACACACACACACACACATATACATACATGCCGAAGCATACATAAAACCTAATCTATTAACCTAGATTAGAACATCAATATTAGTTCCTTGAACGGATCTACAAAAATACCGAGGGGTTCGCCATCATGCCCCAAAACCATGTGCCAACCATGCAACTGTGGCGAGTCCACCCACCTAAAATAAGGTCCAATTTCTTTTCTTGAGGCGTTTCCCAGGACCCTTAACGAGGGGGGCTGCGCTGCACCCCTCCATTGTGACTTAGCGATACGAGGGAGTGTCGCCTTTCGTGAGCGCCCCTCCACCCAGTGCTCGATGCAACATGCTGGGGAGGGGATATCGCCTCCCCTATGACCCCCTGTTCGCCTTGTGGAAACATGCGAGGGGGGGGATATTGCCCCCCTGCCAGGCCACAGCCACAACGCCGGGTGCAGCCGTGTGAGAGAGACTGTCACCCCCACAGTGCCCCCACCTTTTGACGCAATGTGTGGGGGGCTATGCTTCGACCCACTGTTTGGGCAGGCAATGTATGGGGGCGGCTATCGCCCCTCTCGGCACCCCCCATGCATGCGACTAATGTGGAAAAGACAAAACACTTCAACAACTTGCATGTCTTGTAACCAACCTCTTAACTGCGTTCCTGTAGCTAAATGATTTGCCACTTAGGTTATTTACAGGGAGGTATGTGAGAATGAATATAGGGTTTGTTGTCCAACTGTTATTAAAGGATGTATGTGCAAGGATACATACATAAATATACATGGTTTATAAATATGTGTACATACATCTATAAATAGAATTTTCTCATGCATCTATAAATGACACATCACTAAAAATGACAAGGGCTCTGTCTAGTGTGAAGTTAGCAATTTCTCCTTTGAATCTTCTTGTTCAATATCAGCAGGGGTACATTTCTTGGGGGAATCTCATCTATGTTATTAATTTGGTCACTTTGAGCAGTATTGTTGGTAGCCTTTTCTTGCAACCTTATTGTTATTACCCTCTGGGGGAAAAATTCATTCTTTAAGAAAATTAGGAGAAGCTTTGCTTAGTCTTTCCTAGGATAGGGAGGGACATTGCTTGGGGAATATCAACTTCATTTTCAACGAGTTGATGGTTTCTTTCAGTTTTCGATTTCCTTAGTATGTAGCAAATTTTACTATTTCTAGTAGTTTTTTACAGGTCTACTGAACACAAGGCCTTGAGGCCCTACACGACATTTTTGGAAGAAAATAGGAGAAATATGGTCATGGACTAATGTTCTCCTCAAAAAGTTGTATAGTCCTTAAGATAAATATTTCTATGAAGTGTTGACACGTCAAACGGAGATCTGTATGCTGAAATTCCGATCCTCGAAAGTTGATGTGCCAACCATTTACAAACGGGGACCCATGGTTTGGCACTCCATCTCTAGGGTTATGTTTTTGGATATTTGGGGTTTTCCATGGCTTCTCAATAATAAATAGGCCCTCGGCCTCATTATGGCCACATTTCGAGAGGCACCAGCCTACATCTCTTCTCGGAGATAAGCTACTGGCTTAAACTGGATTTATTTCCATTTTTGTTTGCAAACAATTGAGTTCTTTGATATTAATGAAATGAAGTGTTATTTCAAGCTGCATTTTGTTATGGTTATACATGTATTATGATGTGTTCTGCATCGTCTAGATCATTGTTATTTTGTTGCACCATGATTGCTGGTACCCTCTCTTGGAGCTTATTTTGGTTAGGATGGAGAAGGCTAAGGCTATTGCATTTTTCCCCATTGGTTTCTGTCTTTTGGTCTCTTTGAATTTTGGGTTGTTTTCATTGATCTGAATTGTTTCTGATTCTATTTCTCCTTGATCTTCTTTTCACAACTTCTAGACAAAGTGTTCATATGCTCATGAAAAGCCTTGCATAAAAGGAATTTTGATGCTTAATTCACCTCTTGGATATGGAGACAGTATCCATATTGAGATTTATTGTGCCCAAAAACACGGTAATCCCAAAATCTATTACGACATGAATCCACAAGCACAAGAAAACATACCCTCTTGTGGCTCAACATAGTTAATATATTTAAAGTGAATTTCAATACTTTTGAAAGTGGCATGATTCAAAAATGTAGGAAGGAAGTGAGGTTTAACCAAAGGAAATTAGAGCAGATTGAAGGAACATCCATAGATCAGATTAATTAAGGCTCCATCGATTTAAATAGAGACCTTGGGCACCATGAGCAAGGACCACTTAGAAGATCGAGTCCCGATCTTCCTTGTTCTGAAGAAGAAGGTATAAAAACCCTCTACCCTAGAAAATGAGGAAACTTGACCATGACAATGGCTGCCAGTTTTGTTTATCCATTGTAGGGAGAACATGCGATTATAGATCCCCATGGAAATATCCCACTAAGCCTTGTTTTGAAAGTTGAAGAGCCCTTTCTTTGGACTAAGAAAGCATTGAGAACTCATTCAATATATCCTCAAGTTTTTTGACACAATGCGAGAGCTTTTGTCTTGGAGGTGGTCAATGAAATGTAGCATTGAAGGAAAATATATCGGGCAGGCAAAGGCGAAATAAGGCCACCCAAGCTAATTATTTTACATAGAGTTATGTGGACCAAAAGGTACTACAAAAGGCACTCTTGTACTCTGCCTATATTATTTACTTCTCATTTTGTTTGAATTATTATTATTATTAATTTAAAAAAGAATCAATGTTAAACACACACACACACATATATATATATATATATATATATATATAAACATGAAACAAGATTATTAACCACAAAGTTCACTCCTTTATTATGTAGATGATTAATATGTAAATAATTTTTACAATATCATGACTTACTAATTCCCCTTACCCAAAAAACCATAACCTGTTCTGTAATGATACATTTCTATATGATATTTTTTAAATTATTTATTAAAAAGAAAAAAGAAAAGAAACAGAAACATAAGTACTTTTGAATAAATTTCAACTTTTGATTTGTGGTTGATACTAAGAATGTTTAGAATATTCATAGAGATTATATCCCTACCATCATATATGTCATCTCTACTTGAATAAAAATTCATTTATTCATTATGATTCCTTTTTAATTATAGATAATGCATTGTAAACAGAGAAACTTTCTAACTCTTAGTTGTAAAATGGCAATTTTGGTTATCAATCTTACCTACAATATCAATATAGTAGATTGATGTTTTACAATGGCAATTTTACGTTGCATGAATCTTGTGGAGCCTTTCCAAATGTACGATTGTTGTCTAGCTGTCTTTGTTAGGTGTCAACAGCCCTTACTAGGACAATCCATACAAATGTGGCTATCCACAAGGTCAACACCTTTATCTTGGGTGACTCTTTGCTACTACACTAGTAAAACAATCTAGAAAATATGCTACATGGATTGTCTCTTATGGTTGAGTGGAATTGTTATACATATGTTATGGAAATGTGATTTGGAACCATGGACCCATTGCTTTAATCTTTTGCAATATTTAGTTTGTTAAATGTTGACTCAAATTTGAATTTCTTTTCCATGATAGGTAATAGGTAAAAAGAAAATAAAAGTGTAAGTAGGACTATTGGGATGAGATATGGCACCTCACCAAAACTGCACCCACAAACTCTCCACCAAGAAAGAAGCATGTTCAATGTGAGAAAAATGTATCCATGAGAGGTCATTAACATTGTATTGCTCTTTTCAAGGGATGTCAAATGCACTAATAAAAAGGCTTGAGAGGCATGAGAAGGAAGAATATTCACATGCAAAAGGATCTCATAACCACATCTAATGACCATATGCACAAACATTAGAAAATTGAGCTCGCGAATTTTTGGGGATGTACTGATGAACGTTAAGCAAAGCATGATTTCAAGAACATGATTATGTGTTTTGATTTAGTACTATACATCCAACGTGGAAAGAGGTACATGTGGTGTTTCTGTCAGCAGAAAAGGGAAGTGCATTATTGTGGTGGAAAGATCCTTCTACCATAATTGGATTGGGTATTTTGAGGATATCATGGGAATTGTTTGAGGAGTTCTTTAGAGAACATTGTCTGTACGAGGAATTCATTGAAATGTTAGCTGAATGAATTCAACACCTTGAAGACAAAGAACAATAATGAAATCGTGAATATGAGCAAGATTCACAGTTATTGTAATATGCCCCACATTTAAACACAAAAAAAATTGAGAGTTAACAGTTTATGTAGCTAGTGAGGATCTTAATGCCTCATACTTTGCATGAGGTAGTTCAACACATATAGCATAGAAAAACATAGATTATGAGTAGTGGATAGTATGGTGGTCTACATGTTTTGGGTTTGAGACCCAACAACATCTTAAGCACTTAGTAAAATTACCACATTTTGAAGAAATTTTAGAGACCAATTATGCAAACACCTAAAGACAACTAACAAATAGCCAAAGATAGTGTTACATGAAGATATGAACAAAGTTCTATACGTAATTACTATCTTAACATGTAACAACTTTATAGTTACCATATTCTTGTAAATTATTTTTTTTAACATTATTTATAATGCATTAATGTTTAGCATATATATATATATATATAATAATTTTTTATTTTTTTAAAATACAATGGTAGCTTTGATATTAAATATACGGTCACAATAAATACATGATAGATTACATTTCTAAGGTTAAATCTTGACCCATATTCAAATTGACCAAAAACTCATTATTGGAGATACATCATTCCAAAAAAAATTGCAAAACCACAAAAAAGACCAAAAGAAACTTACTAGCGAGCAATATTCTACATGCACATTAGTCATTTCATTGTAAGGTGTAGAGAAATTTGAATATGGCTGAATTATTCACCGAGATTATCCTGATTACACTATTTAAGCTTCATGCATAATACATAACCTCTTCTACAATTGATCATCCAATATAAAATCGAACGATGTGGCATACGTGTAAAACATAATCAAGCACATATAACATAGTATGTAATGGGGAAAGCTTCACATTGAAAACCCCAACTATCGCCTTGTATTATAATGATAGATAACATGTAACAATACATAGCACAAAGCTCCTCTTGACTCTCAAGAACTCTCATGCTACTAAAAATACATGAGATGAGAACAAGTCAAGGTTGATCTTCTCCACAAGTACGCTTTGCCTCTACTACGCAATCCAAGATGAGAATGAATAAGATCAAGTTTGAATCCTAGCTCGTACTACGCAATGCTCATTGGCAATCTCCATGTGTGTGTGCAAATCTCATGCATAGCCATGGTCACAACGTACAGTATGGTCACACTCACCCTTTCACCACCTCTATTATTTGGTCTCCATTGTTGTCCATTGCGATTGACGTGTGTTGTTGGTTGATTTATGAGTTAACTGTGTGAATTAATTAATAATTAATTCACACCACTCATCACTAGTGTGTTGTCGATTAGAATAAATACAACTAGTTCAACCCAAAGTTAAATCGAACATAACTCCATATTTGTCTCATCAACTCCACCAAGCTACTGCCCATGAGTTAACTAACGTCCAACCATGCAATAGCTCAACTAACCCCTAGGAATAACGTAATTCCTTCGTGGGTTGCGTAATGCTGCATCCGAGCATCAGCAGTGCTCCAAGAGGACAAGGTGTGTTTATATTCTGTGTTTGAGCATTCTGTTTTTTAGCTCGGCGGGTCAAAACTAGATTCGCCCAATGTCTAAAAATGAGGTCCATCTGTTTCAACTACGACTTAGTCATCTGGCAGCATCTGTGACTCATGAGCTGCAGTCCACATATTTCTAAAAATGAACATAGTCTACAAAAATAGACTTCTTTCAATAGCACAATCGCCCCCTTGTGAAGGCGACTTCTTTTCACTAGCTCCATCATCTTGTTGCATTTTCAACACTCCCTCTCTCAATAAGATGTGGATTATACGCATTATCCTGCGGTATTTAGTTGCTCTGTTGAGCGCCTTCATCAAGATATCGGCATCACGATCCTCGTAGGAATGTGTAAGTAACATGATTCTCCACTTCTACACACAATCTACAATATGATGGTCACACAAAGAGAATTAGGTATTTGGGTCTGTCATGAAATACGGTTCTAATTAAGTTTAATGCAACTACGGTTATCACAATAAATCACGATGACTCCAAGTGTGACCGAACAATCGAGCCGGGATTTTCTCAATACATATAGCCTCGCATGCGGCCAGAGCTTGCATGCATATGCTCGGCCTCTGTACCGAACTAGCGCGGATCATGACACTATACGTACCAAGAAAGCTGTTGTTGTTGAGCCCGATGCGGTCCCCTCGGATGTGCTCTTCGTAGTTGGGCTCCACCCAATACGCATCGTCGAAGCCACATCGCTTCACCTCATCCTCCTATCCTTAACAGCTATGATATCTTGGAGTGTGCCTCTAAGATAACACAATACAGCTTCTTGCTTTCCTTCCCGGAAAGAGCTTGGCAGGCTTAACCATAGCTTGCGAGACGGATGGCCTTGGCATATATCGGGGTCGTGTGTTGACCGGATACATGGCGACCCCACCAGCGTAGAATGTGTTGGCATCCACTACCCTCGTGCAGTGCTTTCTCCTTCCTCCAGCCTCCGGGAAGAGGGTATCAACATGCTTGCGGTCAGCCGTGTTGAACTTCTCCACATATCTCCTAGAACATACTTACATGAGAAATAAACAGGTCCATCAACACGTGCCAAATTTCCAATCCCGAAAATAATGAAGAGGAGGCCCAAGTCTTTCATATCAAAAATCTATAGAAGATCTCATGAAAGTATCGACTCATCACGGTCAAATCAGATCGTCTACATAAGACAATGATCAACAACTTCCCCTCCCTACGAATTTGATGGGGTTAGAGATCCGCCTCACTCTTGAAGAATCTAGGTGGGTGAAAATAAGTGTACATCATATGCTTTGAAAAGCACGAGGTGCTTGTTTCCTTATACAATGCTCTCTTGAGTACTTTGCACACATGAGCTGCTTTGCTAAAGATCACCGAAACCTTGAACTGCTCTGTACACCTCCTCCTCAGCTCCGTTCGAAGACGAATCTTCACCGCTCCACATCCCGATGGATGGTGCCACCCATCGCACCGAAGCTGAGATCATCGCCTTGGAAAGAGTACCTTGCGACGGTGCAAGGTCTCCTCATAGTGATCCTCACTATGCGAGAAGCCTGCTTTTGAAAGCAAATCTTGCCTTGTGGCCTGCCGCAAAGTCGGCCCTTTTCCTTTTACTGCGCCAGATCCATCTCGAACCACCAGTTTCCCTTTCGTTCTTGGGACAATATCCCATGCCTTGTTTAAATCAAATCATACTCTTCCACCATGGCATCTACCCATGTGAGGTCCTCCCCACAGCTTCCTCGAAAAGAGGGATGGCTGTCATGTTACATTTGCTCACAAGAGCCATGTGTCCAATGTATTAGATACAGTGAATGTCTCTGTGCCCTCATGGGTGGTCCTACAACCTTCTGCGCATCTTGAACGGTTGCTCAACCACCGCCAGTGCGCTTGCGCCCCTGCGGTGGTTGGCGCATGGGTGGTCTCTTCCACTTAGCGAACTTCCTCTTTCGGTTAGGTCACATCCGGAAGCTCTGATATCCTTGAAACTAATAGCTCCTCATCTTGCATGCAAGTGTGGCTCCCACTCTCGGCCCGAACACTTCTGCAGCTTTCTCCTCTAAATTTGATATCTCGTCGCACTATAAGTCTTGCGACTTTAAAGCAAATACTTACGATGGGTGTGGGACGCTGTCGGTGTGCCCCACAAATGTCCCCAACCTCTGCGGTCGAACTACGACTTCTTCTTGGCATCCTTCGTCCACATCGTAGACGGGGGTGAACCAAAAATCCTCAGTGGGAAATATCGGGCCTCGCACGGAAAACGCCTCCTCGATGTGCTCATGCCAAGTGTACGGTGAGGAACCCAGCCGATTCTGCCCTCTTTGTGTGCTTGCCGCTCACCCACAAGTGAAGGGTAAGAGCCTGGAAATCGTGTGCAAAATGAAACGTTAAAAACTTCCGATCGTTACGTTCTTAACTCGGTAACCCATTACCAATGGGTTATGAGGTGCTATGAGCTCTCTCACGATTCCTTCTACGGCTGAAAAAGTCCTTCGAATTCGAGCGAGAGATGAATTCACCACCATGTCCTCCCTGAAACCTTCACATGCTTCCCCAATTCACTTCTCAACCGACATGAACTCTCCTTAGAACTTGTAGTGTCTCCACTCTTCTTCTGTGAAGAAGATCCAACCTTAGAAAAATCAATACGACAAGATGCTGTTCTTGGTAGCACAATAGAAGCTCTTTTGAAAGGTCCACGTATCGTGGCCAGATTCTCCTCAAGGATCATCGTGGCGAAACTGTCAACCTGGCAAGAAGGTCAAACTGCAAATTTTCTAATTACCACGTTGATGCGGCTAGCATAAGGAGGCCCCTTGGGAAGCCCGATGAAATCTACTTCGGGTATCTTCAAAGCTCACGTGAGCACGGTGGCCCAATCTCCGGGTGCTGCAGCTCGCCATCAAATAAAACTCTCACTCCCCTTACGCAGCACGTATGAGCTGCTGCACAACCATCTATGAGGGTGATGGGGTTCGTTGAACCCCTATCTTTTGAGTTTCTCCGGTTGTCTTCTTGCGCGGAAAACCCTTTCCCTGTTGAAAGACAACATCATACCCACCAATGTTAACTGCTTGGAGATCCGATTCTTCTTCAATCTGCCAACATGCATCACTTCCTTCAATACGAAGGGTTTACTGAACTCCCTCTCATGAGAAATGATCGTCACGCGACCGCACTATATCTGCCATCATCGCCTTCGATGTGCCACTCCCGAATCTTTCATCCGGATACGAAAAGCAGATCTCGATCTCCGATCAGCCAAGCTTTCCTTGTCCAAGAACCATCTTGATCCTGTCACTTGAGACCAACGCTGTGATGGGTGAAAAATATGACTCAAGCTACAAGGGCTAAGGCCTCTCCCGGTGTGAGATCAAGCGGCTGGCAATTTTCTTCTTCAACGGACAATTAGTGGCATAATTTCCGTGTTGGTGACGGGTAAAGAAGCTTACTTCACCTTGGACATCAACTTCTTCCTTTTAACCGCCGGAGATAGTCCTTTCTTGCTCTTCCTTCTTGTTTGACGACCAAGCGCAATTTTCTTATCGGATGGCCTTTGATGAAGATCCATCTCTGGTATTCCACCTTATCTTCTCTTGCACAAGATCCGACCAAAGTCGCTCCCATCCTGGAAATTTCTCCCGACCATTGACAGAATCCTGATAGGCATGCCAACTCTTCAGAAGACCGAGGAGAGCCAAGCTCACCAATTCCTCATCATCGACAGTCACCCCCACACTTCCCAGCTCATCCCTGCATTGGATGAACTTCGTGAGGTACTTGGGCATACTGTCGCCTTTCTCCATCTTTATGTGTCTAAGTTTATCCTTGAGCACCAACTTCCTCTGGTCGCTCTTGCTTTGGAATAAATTTGTCAACACTTTCCACATCAAGTATGGAGAAGCTTTTCCATGCATGCTGGATACAATGTGATCCTTCACGCCCTCCAACAGAATCCTTCGACATTTTTCCATCTTCTTTTTCCAAGCCTCAACTTGAGCAGCATCAGTAGGCTTTGGGACCTCAGCCTCTATGAACTCCTTCAGCCCGTTATCATCTAATATCGCCTCCATTTTGTCCTTCCATGCAACATAATTCAAGCTGCCCTCAAGGGCATACTCCAGTTGCAATCTGTTGAAAGACATTTTGACTTCGACACCAAGAAAACTGCTGCAAATTCGAATTCCAAATTCTGCTACAAATTCGAATTCCACCAGCTCAAAACTCAACCGCTTCCGATCTGTGAGAATAAAGTATTTATAGCACAGAGATCGACTGTAGGGGCATTTACTGGATATATCACCTTTCAGAGAAAGGATGGATCCAGAGGCTACCTGGCCCGCTTACAGACTCTGTCTACCGAAATAAATTGTAATCACTGTAATAGATCCGATGATCAATTTCGCTCTGATACCATGTAGAAATTTGAATAATAGCTGAATTATTCACCGAGATTATCTTGATTACACACTATTTAAGCTTCATGCATAATACATAACCTCTTCTACAATTGATCATCAATATGTGGAAATAGAAGCAGTCGCATGCGCACATTAAAACATAATCAAGCACACATATCAACATAGTATGTAATGGGGAAAGCAATAGCTGAAAACCCCCAATTATCTGTATATTATAATGATAGAGAAAATGTAACAATACATAGCACAAAGCTCTCACAGCTCTCAGCACTATCTCACATGCTACACACAAAATAGTATAGAAAGTGAACAACTCACAGGTTCAAATCTCCTCCACAAGTCTGCCTGCCTCTACTGCGCAATCCAAGTTGATTAATGATGAGATCCAAGTTCGAATCCCACTAGCTCCAACTGCGCAATCCTCATTGGAAATCTCCATTAATGTGTGTGCAAATCTCATGCACAGCCAATAGTCACAACTGATAGTAGACTCACCCTTTCACCCACCTCTAACACTGGTCTCCACTGAACTGTCCATGCATTGCAGTTAACTGATGTGTTCTTTAGTTGATTTAAGAGTTAATAATTAGTGAATTAATTATTAATTAATTCACACCACTCATCAATAGTGTATTTTCCAGTTAGACTAAATACAACTAGTTCAACTAAGTTAAACCGAACACAACTCCACCAACTGTCTCATCAACTCCACCAAACTCTGCCACATGAGTTCTAACTGAAGTCAACCATGCAATAGCTCAACTAACCCATAGGAATAGCGTAATTCCTTCTGTCAGCTGCATGTGCCACATCCAAGCATCAAACTGAAGTGCTCCAAGAGGATAAGATAATGTTTATAGTCTAAATATTATTAAGGATTAATAATATTTGACTGTTCTATTTTTAGCCCGGCAGTCTAAAAATAGAAACCGCCCAATGTCTAAAAATAGAGGTCCATCTATTTTTACCAACTCGACCAATCATCCATAAATAGCATCCTGCAACTCATAGACCATGATCCATATGTCTAAAAATAGATATAGTCTAAAAATAGACTTTGCGCCAAAAATAGCCTGCGGGCCCACTTAGTGAAGGCGACTTCTTTTCACTAAGCTCCATCATCTTGTTGCATTTTCAACAGTAGGCCCGTTGAGATCGATGTTTCACTTTCTTGGATCCTCCTAGAGCCGATCTTGACCTGTATTGGTATCTTTTCTAAGGTTGGGATCAAATCACAGAGCACATCTAATTCGTATACTAGTCGTGAGATATGATGTTGGAGGGCCATGATTTTATTATTCTAATCAATTTGTGAGTGATGCAATTAAAATAATTTAACCTACAAGTCATAATCAACCCTCTACAAGGCTTTGTGAGCAGACAGACAGTGAGAACAGGGGCTCACTATTCATGAAGTCTCAGAGTTGGAGTCATAGTTTATAGTGATACACGGGTAGAGACTGTGGGAGCAACACACTGCATGAGAAAATGGAACAAACCTTCCGAAGAAGATGACACAAAAGAGGAATTCGATCAAAATTGGAAGAGGAGACAAGATTTCAAAGGAGAGTTTCCAAATTGTTGTGCTTTGGTCACAAAATGCACCATTTTAGTCTAATATATTTCTTTCCACGTCTCTAGAATCAAACATAATTGACTAAAAGCCTAGAAACTTGGTAGGAATAGACTCCATATGAACCAAATGTTTCTTCAAATGACCAAAGAGATAGGACTGAAGAACTAATGGAGAGACACCGAGTAAAAGTCCTCAGACCATTCTTAAAAACCATAATTAGAATTCAAAGCGACGAAATAGGAGCCTACCTCAGATGGGTTTCCATATTAACCTTTTATATAGTGAATGACCAAATTGGAAACTAGAAGCTCAGAATTTCCTTCATGCAAAAGAGCTCAAGTCAATTTGTGACCAACCGAGGAGAAAAGGCCAGGCACTGCCAGAGTTGTTTGAGAACTAGAGAGTCCTTTTTGCCAAATTTCCCATGAACCAGAGTGTCGAGCCCATAAGTGAAATATCCAAAGGATAAGCTACTATAATCTAAGACAAAGGATCTCTTCACAGAGCTTCCTAAAAGATGAATGACTGGATTCCATAATGAATTTTTTACCAAAATTAACGGGCCTCAAAGGTGGAAAATTAGACCAAGAAGCCAATTTTGGACATGAATAATGCAGGAGCCAAACACGAGTCTAATTTTTCACTAATTCCATTGCTCATCCAAATTATCTCTTCACATCATTCTACCATTAAATTTCCCGGTGCTACTTCCAAATAAAACCATCATGATCCTGAGCAGAGGTCGTTTCCAAGATCTGGGTAGATAGATGCAATAATAACAAGATTGTGAAATGGAGGTAGCATCATATGCATGAAAACATGCTTATTTTAATTCCATGTCAAAGGGAATCCATATATGCTCGTATTTCCAGAACATTAAGTCTATGAGGAGCCTAAAAAGGGAACAAAAGGTGGAAATTGGGGAATAAGGAGGATAAGGTTGATTAGGGAGTAAGAGGGGATGGGGAAAATATAAAGGTAAAGGAGGGTAAGGGACCTTAGGGATTATTTCAAAACAAAATTTCATATAAGGGTCATTCCAAGGGAAGTAGCAAGAACCAGGAGTCATGAAGCCCTAGGGGATGGAGCGGAAACAACTAGTCATTGATTTCAAGCTTCGTCTTTTCCATGGAGCAAGTTTTATTTGCTTGCGAATCAACATCCATGTTATTATTTCTGAGAACATGATAGAATTATTTGAAATGGAAAGACTCTATCGGTCTTCTGATTCTTTGGAGCACCAGTGTAAGGGAGTTATCCTATTTTCCTTTAATGAGATAACGAATTGAGATTAACAAGTCTCCTAGAATAAAAATGTCTTTAATTCTTTGTATTTAGCAATATGTAAGCCTTATAAGAGGCCATGCATCTCGCCTAGTTATGATTTTCCTTCCCAAGCTTTATACGAATTTGATTTCTATTATTCTATTAGATTGAATAATATCCCTTCCATCGTGCAACCCTTCATATCATACATATCATATATTATAAGTAAAAAACTTTTTATAACGAATTATACTTTCATGATTATATTACCTTATTATTACATTAATTCTAAATTTTAATTACAATTCTTAACTTAATTCTTACCGCCATCCACAGTTTATAACTAAATATTAAATAATCTTACAATAATTTATTAGTAATATACTTTAAATTAAATTTTAATTAATGTACAATTTTTTATATAATTTTATTTTAAATATATTAATTATATAAATGAATTTAAATCCAAAATTCCTCTCAATTTAAAGTGGTTATCTTACCATTTATAGCGTCTTTAATAGATATAAAATTGAATCTCACACCTAAAAAATTAACAAACGTATTCACCACAACGATTTAACTCCATTCTATATTAAGCTCTATATTAAGTTGCAATAGATACTAGCATACCCATACCTCAGGGAAGGGAACATCCTAGAGGAGGAGGTTAAATTTTGGTTATAGTTAAATTTTAATTATATGTAAATAGATTGAATGCAAAATTAATAATTTATTAGAATTTAATGCTTATTATTCAAGTTTTAAATTATATTCTATAAAAATGCATAAGACATTATAATTTATATTGGTTAATGCTAAATTAATAATGGTTAATAGGTAAATCAAATTTTATAGTCTTATTGAGATGATTGAGTATATTTATTTACATCTCATTCTTATCTTTTATATGCAAATATTTGCATAAATTATGGTGGGAAGTAACTCATGATAAATATGTTATTTACCTAAGTATGAACAATTTTTAAAGATAAATGTCTTTCGGATTAATCACATTATTAGGATTAGGTAGGTAGATGTTTTGACCCATCTAATGTGGTTCATCCTCAAGACAAGGTGAAAAAAGATGATTGATATCAATGAATAAATAGTTAAGATTCATCATTGCCCGGAGATAGTGGTTGAGACTAGCCATTAAAAACTAGTGGTTGAAAACTAGTCGTTAATTAGTTCAAAAAATTAATTAATATATGATTATTATTAATTAAAAATCTTTATACACTTATTATAATAGGGTTAATAGTTAATATAAAAGCTAAAACATAATTTTAAAATATATTAAATAGAATATGGTGTTTTAATATTATAATATGTTAATATAGATTATTACAATAGGTAATTCATAATATATAATTATAAAAGATTATGACAAACAATTATTTATAAATCGAGAATAGAAATCATAAAAAGAAAAGAAATCAAGAGGAAATAGGAAATAGGGCAGGACACAAATAAGATAAAGAAAAACTAAAAAGAAGAATCGAGGACAATAAAATTAAGGACCAAATAAAAAACACAAGAGGGTGAAATCATTTAGAGAGAGTTGGGGCCCAACTCTTACTCAATTTCCACCCATCATCCCTATTGAGATTCTTAGCATGCCTTTCAATCTCAATGACTTCCCTAAGCTTCATATGGTGGAAGTGACCCACCCTAGCAAGGACTTTGGAATCCTCAATGCAAACATAGTGACACGATTTTTTCGCATGTTCAGCAAGAGCAGAAGTGCAGGATCGATTATGTCTGATGTCTGCCACATGCTCCTGGATTCTTTGTCTAATAGATCGACTTGTTTCCCCAATATAAGGAGTGTCACAGGAACAAGGAACCAAATAAACACCCTTAATGTCCTTAGGGTGAATAGGGTCTTTTACGGAACCAAGTGAGTTTCTAATAGTATAGAGAGGCTTGAAAGAAGAAGAGACATTATTCCGCTTAAGGACATGAAAAATTTTGTCCGAAGTCCCCTGGATAAATGGAATATGAACTTTGGAGATAGGATCATCTCGAGATGATTTACCTTTTCACCCTTGATAGGATTTTTGAAAGGCCTTAAGGCCCTGAGATCTACTATAACCATTATTCTCAAAACAATTCAAGAAGATGGGATTTCTCCACCTCTAAGTGGGTATCATCAGATATTCTTAGAGCACAGGTAGAAAGAGTGCAAAGAACACCAAATTTATGAGGAGGAAAATGATGAGAAATAGCATGGAGATATTGTTCCGTGTGAGTTTTCTTATGAAAAATGTGGTGGGAAATGGAACCATCTTCCCTTCTAGACAGAATAATATCCAAGAAGGGCAGGCAATCATCCACTTCCAATTCCATCGTGAATTTAATGGAATAAAATTAGGAGAACAGGTGCCTAAGAAATTGATCTAATTTTTCATGACCATGGGGCTAGATGACACAAATGTCATCCATGAACATGTTCCATTTCCTACGGAAAAATTGAGTTGAGGCTAAGGCCTTAGATTCAAAATCTTCCATAAATAAGTTAGAAACAATAGGGGAAAGAAGGGAACCCATATCAACACCACAAGCTTGCTCATAGAACTCACCTTGGAAACTGAAAAAGGTTGAGGTGAGGCAAAGACCCACTAATTTAGAGGTGTCATGATCTGAGACATGACTAATGACATCAATAGCTTCCTGGATGGGAATTTTGGTAAACAATGACACAACATCAAAGCTTACTAATAACTCCCCAAGCTCCAACTTAATGTCCTTCCATTCTTTGAGAAAGGAAGTTGAGTCCTTAACAAAGGATTCTGTGAGCCCCACGAGGGGTTTAAGCTTCTCAGCTAAGAATTTAGCAAGATGATATGAGGGACCACCTATTGTGTTAACAATAGGTCTTAAATGGGCACCAGATTTATGAATCTTGGGAAGACCATAAATCCTAGGGGTGAGGCTATTGCTCTCAATAATCTTTCTAGAGAGAGGATAAGATGGTTCGAAACGTCGACCTAATCCTAATGATGTGATTAATCTGAAAGACATTTATCTAAATTATGGATCACAAAAGTCTTATATCTAACAATTTTTAAAGATTTTAATTTTGGATTTGGTTTTCCTGAAAAACTTAAGAATAAAAATTCTGTACAAAAATATTTAAAAATCATTCATAAATATTACAAAAATATCTAAAAAATATGGGATAAAATATGTGAGACACTTATCCACTATGGGATAAAATATGCGAGGCTGCAATAAGACCTTAAATTTATGGTCTAATCAAATATTTGAAAAATAGTTTTTTTAATAATATTGAAAATAGTTTATTTTTAATAATATTGTTTTTTTATTTTTATTTTTCAAAGTTCAATGTTGTAAATTGTATTGGTCAATGTTAAACTAATACTAGTCAATGAACAAACCAATTGCTAGAGTCCTACATCAACACAAATTAATGAGGTCAATGTTTGTCATATCATGAGTTGTGTAAAGTCTAAATTAAATTTAAATTAATTTCTTAAAGCATGGATAAATAGTCTAAATAATTATGCAAACCAATACCAATGTGTGTTTGGAAAGATAAATTGTGTATTCCACTATTGACGTTTAATATATTTATAACATATTAAATGTATTGCAAACTTGTTTAAACACCAAATGTATTATAAAGCAATTTCTCTACCATTGAATTTTTTAATTTTGTAATTTACATTTTATTGCACTTTACACTTCTACGACACTTATAACATTCAAAATAAATTTATTTGTTTCCTCTTGTTTTATTTACATTACATTTTAACGAAGAAAATCTTCATAGCTATCATATCATAACTTTTAAAATAAAAAATATTAAAATCAAATCAATTATACATATGTACTCTATAAATTATGAAATTAAATCAATTATTACTTTGATAGGTATGATTATTTTGAAATAGGGTTTCCTAAATCTAAATTTAATTATAAATAAGTAATAAATGGATGGGCATGTCTATTTTGGAATAGAGTTTTCAAAATTTATTTTTAATTATCAATAATTAATAAATGGATGGTAGGTATTTAATGATATTTAACATTTACAAAATAATTATATCCTTTAATTAAAAAAACCATATAAACAAGTGGCATGTTAAATAACCCCCGATCGGGGTCGCCAACGGCAAGGAGAATGTCGAGAAGACATAGTGGCGAAATGGCAATGCCGCATGGAGAGGTAGGACGACAAAGTGGCCACCATATGCAAGGAGTGGCAGATTTTGGCCAGCGGGGTAATGGAGGGGACATCTCCCAAGTGATAACATAATTATGGTAATTAATTTCCATGGGAAGCAACTGGAAAAGCCAATGAGGATGTCAGTGTTTTGTTGGGAAAAGGGTTGGAGGAATGTTTTGGGGCAGGTTAAGAACTTCGACATTCTAACCATTGTCGTAATTTCGCTCTCCATTGAAGAAGTGGGCTCCTCCTGCGTGCCCTCCGAAAGCAACTGTCGAAGATGCTGGTGGACTGTATGGGTAGCTTGGTATGTATTCAAATTCCTCCTTGCAGTGAAAATGAAGATAGTGTCAGAATTTCGCAGCATGCAGGCGAAAATTTTATTTTATTTAGATTATTTTTATAAATGTTTTGCAAAGGTTTGTAAGGTATGTAAGGTCAAAGTCTATAAATCCAATGGTAGAATAATGAACCACCACCTCATTCATAGTTTTATATGGAAAGAAAATTTAAATACTGCTACTCTTCCCCCCCAGGGTTACGGGTTAGCTTGGGAAATAGTCTGCATGAAGGTTAATGATGTGAATGTTTGGGTGGTTAGAGTCTGGGAGGGTAGAGTTTCACTCTCAGGTGAGGGGTCTGTGTATTATCATTCGTCGCTGAATAGGGTAGAAACCCATTTTGAATTATGGGGTTTAGAAATATGGCGGGCATGCAGATTTTAGGTTTTTGGTAAGGTAGGCATTTGCTTGTTTTGCTATGGCCCCTGGATACTTTTTCTTAATATTATGCCTCAGTACTGGTTGGGGGTAGGTAGTATCTTAGGTAGGAAGGAAAAGGGAGAAGGCCAAATTTTTTTTAACTTGCTGAAGGGATAAGGCACCTGCGACTACTATCCATCTACTGTATTACCCAAATTTTGTAATTTCAATATCCTGTTCATTAACTGTCTCAGAATTTTCTATTGTGTTGCTGCTCCAGGAGTTTTCGTTTTCTTTCCAGTCAAGATGGTCAAGAAAAATAGAGGAATAAAGGCCAAATTGGACAAAGGCAAAGAAACAAGCTTAGCCTCGCCAGCCAAGAGAGGCCGGAAATCTCGCAAAGAGCTGATGGAGCCCTTAATTCTGGCCTTTGCAGAAGAAACACCATGTTCTTTAAAATATCTTATTTTTGGATGGGCGATAGAAGCCAGAACCAAAATTGAAGAGGAGGATCATTTGGCAGCGGAAGAATTACAGAATATGATTGATGACCCGAGGCATACCCATGGGAGAATTTCACTGTTTCAATACTCAATTAGAACATATTGGCTAGTTAAGTGTCTAATGATAAATGCCATAATGTCAATTCAGGAAGCAGGGGTGCCCAAGGTAGTCTACACCCTAGCAGAGATTAATAGAAACATCCAGGAAATCAACATGTTTCAACTGCATCGGTATGCTTGTCTTGGCAGAATGGAGAAGGACATAAAGGCCATGCAACAAGTTGAAATTCCAGGTACCAGTGTCAAAGATCCAGCCCCAGTGGAGTCAGATGATGATTAGAGCTGTCAGCTCTAGTTTTTTAGCGGTTAGCTATATTTATGTTTTCTGTAAATGTAAATGTTACTTATGTATTCTGTAAATGTTAGTATTAGTAAACTTTGATATCAGTTATCTTAAGACTATTTTTAGGAAATTAAGGAAGTACATGTTTTGGATGGTGTACAATGCACTCAAATGGCCAACAAACCTGGTTTCCTTCTGGCAGGTTGAGGTCTAATTTTTTCATCTATTATGTCCACTTTTTACACTAATAGAAAATAATAAGGAACTACTAAGCTTACCAAAAAAAAAAAGTGCCATGTTAAATAAGTTATAGTTTTTTTTGGGCGTTTACCTAGACTGGTGTTATAATAATACATAAATAAATAAATAAAGATTATAATATAGGTGTGAAAAGAAGTGAAAGTGTTTCTCTCAAACACAAAAACCTGTTGAGGTTAGACTATAATATTAATTTATCAACATGCAAACATACCCCTATCTAATTTTGAACCAATAACCTTCTATAAGGATACACATTCTCCTAATTATTAAGTCCACTCAAGTTATACAAATATATATACATACTTAACACTCAAATAAATATAACACACTCCACTCAAGTTATAAATATATATATACATACTTAACAATCAAATGAATATATAACACTCAAATAAGTATGTAAGTGGATATCCTTATTGGGTAAACAAGAAAATGTGATACACCAATTTAATGTTTGGTTTGACAATAATTTTAACTTATATATACCATTTAAATAATACAAATTTATTATATTTTAATTTTACATATAATTTAAATAATAGAAATTTATTATATTTTAATTTCACATTGAGAAAAATTATTTAATAGATTTATATAAATATTTAAATATATAATTTATTTTTTAAAATTATAAAATATAAATTGAAATATTTAAATATAATTAAAAAAAAATCAGATTTTTAAAACTGTAAATAATTATATATTATGAACCTATACTCTAACTAATAGACAAAATGATTCTTTTCCAAGCATTTTTTTCCAAAATTAGGTACAAATTTTTAAAAAATTATAAGTTTTAGTTGTTTAATTTGCAAAGATATAGTCGCTGAGGAGATTTTCAAGGTGCTAAATCCATTTTTTCATTTAAAAATGTATTTTAAACCACAAAAAAACACAAGCTTACTAAAAATTCTAGTGACAAATTCCAACCAAAAGACCATTTCATCTATTAGCTAGACTACACCTACTATTAATATTCATAGATATCTTTTTCAAACAAGAAACTATCATTATCCTTGTTTGTTGCAAGTCAACCTAATCATAGAATTTTAGAAGTTTGAAATCCCTTTCTCATCAAAATATAATTTATTATAATCGTTTTTTTTAAACAATGTTTAATAAATTTAATTTAAATTTAAAAATACATCTATTTAAATTTATTTTAAATTTTGATTAAATTTATATTATTGATTTTAATTATATATATGTTTAATTAAATTTCAAAAAACATATAAGGAGTGAGTGATTGGAGACTTCCACAGTTGTTCATATTAATGGAGAATTTCGGTTGGTTACTCCAACCATCTATCATCAAGGACAAGACTGGCTTTGGTTAAGTCTACACACTGTTATTCCATAATTCTCTATCCATATAAGGAGTATTAATTATATTTATATATAATTTAATTTCATATTTTGAATTTTTTTAAATATTTAAATTAATTTAAAACAAGTACAATATGTAGTGTTGTTGCTTAGTACCTATTTCCTATGTAAAAAGTAGAGAATTTTTTTGGGGTGAATGTGATCATATAACTTAGTTATATTAAGTGCAAGATTTAACCACCACAACTTTGGTGGAGGGGGAATCAAATTGCTAATAATCTATTGGTACATGATGACATAGATTTATTAAAAAAAGGTAGACAACAATTAATGATTAATAAAATATATTAGTCGAAAAAGGTGAAAAAACATTGTTATTAGAAAAAATAGAACAATTAATAGAAAACAAGCAAGGAATGACTATATGTTAACAAATATTTAATAATGAAGGGAAAGAAAATATTAATTATGGAAAATCCATATATCTATTTTTTTTGGATAATTAGTTATTTTTTCTAAGTTTTTAGTTGTGACAAATTGAACCACATAAAATTAGTCATCCATAAAATAATAATAATAATAATAATATTTTAATTTTACCAAAACTAACTTTGTATTTTACAAATTTTCAAATTAATTAAGAGTAAAATCATTTTGACACAAGATAATTATAATATATATACTCTTTCATCATTTAGAATGAAATAATATCTCTAATTTTTTATTATAACATTTTTATAATTTAAAGAAACTTCTTTATATTGAGAATACTAAAAATTAAGATGATGATTATTTTTATTATTTTTTAATTTTAATTTTAATTATTTCTTAAATTTAACATTTTTTTCGTACATTTTTTCCTAAAAGAGTACTTCCTTGTTAAGAAAAAGAAAGATGAAATGGTAATTATTAAATTTGAAAAATAGTAATAAATTAGTTTTTTTTAATCACTATATGACTAGTTGATTTTCATTAAACTTATAATGCTAACATATTAATTGTGATATTTTTGTTAAAATTTATAATGTAAAAAATGAAAAACCAAAGGAAGAATTTTCTAGGAAAAACACAATTAAAAAAAATGGTAAAAAATTGTGCATGCCAAAATCAATATATATTTTTCATTTACTCTTCCCTTTCTTCTGATCCTTGTACAATTATGACAAATCCTTACTCCTTATTCATTATAAACTATTTGGAACTACTATTTCCACAAGCATATTAATTCATTTCAATTGCACTTAATTTAATATTTAGCATCGGAAGATTGTAAACTGATAAACTATTTCTAAGAATCTATTTATAGTATTCTATGTTTCTAAATTATGCAAATAGAGTATATTGAATACAAATTCAAGTTGAGGGATGAATGGACAATTAAACAAGTTTATATAAAAATTATCCATTTCAATATGAAAATAGTTCATTAAAATTCACCTAAATTCATATGTTATTTCCAAAAATAAAAGGCAGATAATCATCGTATTAAAAATCAAAATTGGTTCTATCCTATTTAAATAATTTCCTAAAATTATACAATCCAAGATTTGAATGGGAAACAATTTGATTATTAGAAATAATGCTTCCATTAATGTAATGTGTAAGTTTAGATTTGGTTTGAGATTTTGTAGGAGGTTGTTGAGATATTCTCTCAACCTCTATATCCATATTAGGAATAAGTTGGATCTGAGACCAACTATATAAATTTGTTGTAATTGAGTGCAAATAGATAATAAAAAATACTATTAGTGCATTTCTGTGTGCAATGGCTGCTCTTACAAACTTTAATTTGGTATCAGAGCTAATTCTGGCTTAATACCTTCACGGGATGGCTAGGAAATGTGAGAGATATGAGATTGAGTATGTTGTAGGAGAGTAGCATAGTGTAGGTATGTTTGTCAGTTGTATTTGTGTTTCTTTTTGTTGTGTGAGTAGTAAAGAGGAAAGAAGATTTCACAAGGTGTTGGAGATTTTGAAGAAAGCGCTGCAACGTGATCAACTGACTATTACTCTGAAGATTTTTCTCCTCCCACTAGGCTGCGCATCATGAGGAGTTGATTTTGCATCTGATGCTTTTTTTTCGAAATAGATCAAATGTCATTTTCCCAGAAGTATAAACTTATCAAATTTATGGAACAACCTACTCGATGACTGATGAACTATTCGGCCCACCTGCAATAAAATTTAATTTAGCAAGTGGAGCTGCTCATCATCTCCTATTTCGCTGAGACAGACTGCACACTCGATAATTTCTTTGGTTTGTGTCTTGAGGCCCTTCATGAGATCGTAGCTGAACACTGAAAAGCTTTCGATGACAGCCCTGTCGAGACCATGGTTAGCCTCGTTTTACATCCGAGCTTGTGCATTGACCCTTCTCACCCCTCATCTCAGGATTTTGTCTCCTCTGGCGTATTTGGTGCAGTAGATAGTGAAACAGCCCATGATGAAAAATAAGGCCACTATCATAGCCTCTTCGCCAGCGTTGCAAATGGACGTCGTTGTTCGGATTGATTCATGCACAAAAGCACGGCGGTCGTCCCTTTATCTGGTAGAAAATCTGATGTCAAATATATCTGATGAAAGTCAGAATGCTGATAAATCTAGCGAATTATTATTGATAGCTGAGTCAAAGCTTGTTGAAATGCAGTCGGTATTGGAGTTGGAGACTCTGAGCGTGGATTTTTACAGAGGGGTTTACCGTTGTTCTCAACGTCTTGAACAGATCGAGTAACGTTGCAATCTTTGAAAATACTCTGGATGACATATTACCAGATTCTGCTAGTGATGATGACCTTCATATGGAGCTTCTAAAACCATTTTAGAAATGATCATTTATGTTTATGTATGCTATATTTATTATTTTGTGATTGTGAGTTAGTGGTTCTCTAAGTTCTTTGGTGCCAAGAGAATGCATCATTACTTTTATTATGTTCTTCGTTTGTTAATTTGATGGGCTTGTTGTTCCTCGAGGCTTCAAGAACAAAGAACAACAAATGTATGTGGAAAAAGGTCAGTTGTATGATTGACTGTTGAATACGCTCAGTATCCAGATCATTTTCCTATATAACTGTTGAAATTTTCTCTTCGGGGGAATTTCACAGATGGAAGTGTATCCATAGGGTGATTTAGTATTGAGATTATCCTTCGGGAGGTCAAGAAGCATCAATTCTACAAAGTGAGTGGTTGATGGTTAGAAGCAGGTGTACTTTAAATGAGTTGGAAGGTATGCTCAAAGATGTGGAGAAAGAAAGAGCGGAGTCCAGACGACTGCTGAGTGGGTAG